>JARFJB010001956.1:105000-705000 GCA_036346205.1 Vesta saturnalis
TTTAACCCGTCCAATTTTAAGAATCAACGTAATTTTAATTTTAAATTAATTAATAAATTAATTCAAAAATTAAATTTGTATCCAATAATTAAAATAATATTTATCATCAATTTCCTGTCATTAGCAGGAATCCTACCATTTTTAGGGTTTTTATTTAAATGATTAACTATTCAAATCATAACTCAAAAATTTATTATTGTTATACCAGTGATCATAATCATTTTCACAATAATAATAATTTATGTATACATCAATATTTCACTATCCGTATATCTAATTAAATCAAATTCAACAAATTAGATTATTAGTCTTAAGCCAAAAATAAGTTGTAAAATTATAATCATTAATTCAATGTTACTAATATGTCTTGAAAAAGACAGATTTTACGTGAATTACAGGAACAATAAAAAGACAAATAAAACGACAAGAACAGAAGGAAGCAAATTATGACAGTTCATACATACGTATTTACGCACGCTCATAATTCTAGCGGATGAAGTTTTTGATAAACAACTTACACTTTCCAGCGATAGAATACATTTTTGATAACAATTTGACCATAGCGGAGTTACAAACTCTACAATCAATCTGGATCACGCTGTATATAAAAATATGGTTCTATAGTTTATAACAGGTGAAAGGTATTTGAAAACACGTTAATGGCTCATACTGCCTTAAGACAATACCATAAAAATGACTCATAGTTATTAGAGGAAAATTCCAAGAAAAACGAGTGACATACTTGCTATGTAATCAACAAAAATAATGCAAAGACTAAGTTTAAAACGCGTGCCTGTTTGGATAACGTATTTGTGTGTTTGTGTATGTTGACTTGCTTCTTGGTGTTGATGACGATGCTGTTGATGGTGATGATGTTGAGAATGTTGATGATGAATTTGATGGTGTTGATGTTGATAAAGTTGAGAATATTGATGACGTTGTTGATGATGATGATGGTGATGATGGTGTTGATGTTGATGGTGATATTAATGATCGTGATGGTGATTATTTTGCTGATATTAATGCTGTTGATAATAATGATGATGATTGTGATGTTAATAATGCTGATGATGTTGATAATGATGATGTTAAATTTGATGATGATGCTGATGATGATGATGCTAATGATGATGTTAATAATGATGATGTTGACTGTGTTGATGATGGCGATGGCGTGATGATGATGATGCTGATGAAGATGCTAAGCATGATGATAGTGATGCTGATGATGATGATGTTGATGATATTGATGATGGTGATGCTGATTATGTTGATGATGTTGATAATAAATGGTGGTGATGATTATGAGGTTGATAATGCTGATGACGTTGATGTTGATAATGATGATGATACATTTGATGATGATGGTGTTGATGGTGATGATAGTAACGATGGTGATGATGATGGTGTTGATGATGTTGATGATTTTGACGATGATGTTGATGATAATGTTGAGGATGATGGTGATAATGATCTTGATGGTGTTGATGTTGATCACGTTGATGATGATAATGATAAAATACCAAAAATATGGAGAATAAGGAGAAGGCGGAGAATACTGAGAAGACGGAGATGATAGTAAAGACGGAGAAAACCAAAAAATGAGGGAGTCAAAGCCGAGGATGGTGGGACTGACGAGTAAAGCGAAAAGGTGATCAACGATCAAAACAGTAAAACTATAAACTTTTGTGTAGTGTCTGTTGAGGAAACGTTTTTGACCGTTAATCCCAAGTATATTAGTGCATAAACAAAGATTATATCCCCAATGATGACCAACACCTGAAGGTATCTAATTTAGTTTTTGTATATTAAGGAATTATTTTAGGCTGGCCTCCCAAAGGTATTTATATACAAATAGAATTTCCGATATGACAGACAAATAGATCATCGCATATAATATATATTGTAAGTGTCAAAACAGCACAAGGAGTAATGGGGGGCGCTGACATACACAATAATATATAAATTACAAAATGTTATTGAACGGTTTCCTGATCGATATTAAATGAACACCTAATCTCTTTTATACATGTTTATGACATTTTCAGTAAGGTTGTATTTACTCTGCATCAAGCAGCGAAAAATTTTGAACATGATAACACTGAATCAATTAATTGAAAATATAATAATGCGTTGATTCTCTTTCCTACATATTTAGATACTTAAACATTACGCTGACACTCTACACTATCTAGAGGTGATTATAGAAAGTATTTAACATCCGCCCTAAATATCCCTCACCTGTTCAATTAGTGCTAAATTCGGTAATCGAGAGGTCCATAGAATCATATCAGCATTATTCAAGCACTCCATAGCTTTTCTTTGAGTATGTGGTGTTCAATATCATATAGAAAATGAGATTTTCAGTTCCTACATAAACAATGTTACTATTGCTTAAAACGCTGTTGATATAAGTTGCATTTATTGTGTTCAAACTAACTGCTAGTAAGTTTTATTTCCATGACGCCCCCACGCGATCACAGGTTGAGTAAAGAAAATTGTACATTGTTTCACACATTTTATAAGTCTCCAGGTTAAAAGTTAACATACCAATGATTTATATATCAAACTCCAAAAGAGTGAACTATTCAGTATGCAAACCGTATGAAGTTTTTTGGATAACCAAATTTCCTTATTGCTCGAAACCAGTATCAGAAAATCTGAAAACGGTCCGATCTTGACACTCAGCATGCGGCTAGAACCTACAGGCCGCCAACAGAGCAACGGTCAGTATCACGCGGCTGTTAGTAATTTTTCCAAGTAGTGGAATTCTAACGGTCAAGTGACGGGTTACCCTCGGTAGATAGGTCAATTGCACTAATTTTGTGTATGGGAGGAGTACGGAAAGGTGCGTTTAATGAAAGGTACATAATAAACTTGTATAATATGAATAAATATAATTATTAAACACTTATCTTAACATGTAAAATATTCATCAAATACGTGATTGTGATTGCGTTTTAGTTATAACAGCACCTCTTCTGATTTATCCACAGAAATTGAAGCTGGACATCCTCGCTTCGTGCACCGATGTAAAACTCCTAACATAGTTTCTCTGTTCTTTCGAAAAGTGTAATTTTCAAATATTAATAATGTTTCCGCCCTCACTTAACATTGTCTCCATTTCGGTGTATTCTGAACTTCTTCTGAACAATATAAGTGGGTAAATGAATAATTATTTTCTGTTGACCGTACATTTATAAGATATTGCTGTTTACGATCGTAATACTAGGAAAGCCCAGCCCTTAGGGGCAGGTACTATTGTCATGTCCGCTCGCAATTGACCTGTCTTTTTTTTGTTAGTATGCTCATGCGTATGGTTGGTTGCTTATTTATTTTAGCTTATCTAGATGTTGTGCGTTAACTGGTCAGGAGTCCTTCTCCACTTCAGCCCTGGTCATTCTTTTCTTGTTTGTGTTGCCCTGTTTTGTGTAATTGTATAGTTTACAATCATAAGATGTGGTGCTTGGTCGTCATCAAATAGACGGAGAAGTCATCAAGGAATTGTGTTAAGATCACGTTGGGTTGTTTGAATGTCAATTTGGATTTTTTTCCGTTGGAATTGAGGAAATCTGTAGTTGTAGGGAGTGGTAAGTATCTCTCTGGTTGGGATTGTGCCGCCAAAAATTCTTTTGTGTGCAAAGTTTCTTTGTAATGTCTGTATTCTGTGTGTGATGGGTGGTATGTTTACGTGTTGTATTGTGTGTTAGGGTGCATCCATTGTAACCTGCGTATGCGCCTGAGTATTCGGCGTTCACAGGAAGCGATAGAGGAGTGGTGATTAGGGTTTATGTTCATGTATATGTGTGCTCGGAAATCCATAACAGGGCGTATGTATGTTTTGTAGGTGTGTAGTAGTGTTTTGTGGTGGCAACCTCTGAGTCTACTCCGGAGGGCGCACAGTAGGTTTGGTCGGTTTCTTATCCTGTTCAGTGTTCTTTGTACATCGGGAAGCCAATTGAGAGTTCTAGTGAAGAGGATTCCTAAGTAGGTGACTTGTTGTTGAAGTGGGAGTCTTTCCTGATTCAGGGTGAGGGAAATATTACTATTGGCTAGCTTTGGAAACATATCTTCGGTGTAGTTAGAATCTCGGAAGAGGATTGTTTGGGTTTTGGTGAGATTTACGGAGACTCTCCACCAGTTCGCCTAGTTGGAGAAGTTCCTAAGGGTTTTGGATATAAGCCGGAAGGCCGTTTCTTAGTTCCGATTAACCACTCAAAAGGCGGTCTCGTCCGCAAACTGCGCAACGACTACTCCGAGTTGTGTAACTTCGAGAACATCGGATACGAAGATAGTGTAAAGGATCGGGTCTAAGACCGAATCTTGCGGTACGCCTGCTGTAGATTAAAAAAGATCGGAGGAGGTGTTTTCTACTTTGACTCGAACTGACCAATTATTCAGGTACGAGGATAGGAGTTTGGAGAAGGGGTCGGGTATGTTGAGGTTGTGGATCTTGTGTAGGAGACTGGCGTGCCATCGCCAGTCAAATGCTTGCTTAATGTCCAGAAACACAGCCAGGTTGCATTTCTTGTGATTGAATACTCTGGTGGGTTCCGTAAGCCGCTTCAACCAGGGATGGTAATATGTACGGTTGGGACGGAAACCCAATTGGCTGTTGGGAAGGAGTTAGTTGAATTCAAGGTGGTCGCTGAGTCGCCTGGCTAGAATCTGCTCGAAGCGTTTTTCGAGGCAACTCAGGTGGGAGATGGGTCTGTAGGAGGAAGGTGTAGTTAGGTTGGAGTGTGGTTTAGGTATCAAGACGGTGGAGGCCGATTTCCAGTCCGTCGGGAAGTGGGATAGGATTAGGCATTTGTTCTAAATGTCGAAGAGTAATCGGAGGGGTGCGTCGGGTTGGTGCCGGATGATTTTACGATTTAGGCCATCTTACCTGGGGCTGAATTTCTTCCTCTGTGCGTTGACCTGGGCGCGAGTGATGGAGACATAGAAGTGATTCTCGTTATCGAGTTGAATTTCTGGAAGTGGAGACTAAAGAAGTCGGCCTTTCCTTGATCGGAGGAGATTAGGCTGCCCTGTGGGTCGGTTAGGTGGGATTTGGGGTTTACTTTCCTTCTGGTCAGTTTATAGAAGTGTTGCCAGAAGATTTTCTATAGTCTAGCTAGGAGGTGGCTTTGGTCCAGGAGTCTTAGGCGTATTTGCTTGCTTTTCACCTCATTAAAGCGTTAAGGTGGATGTATTCGGTTTTGCGAGACGGGTCCGTGGATCGCAGGAATTGACGATAAATTCGTCTTTTCTCCAGTTGCGCAAAATGTCCATGTTTTTCCAACGGACTGAGATATCAACCGCTTCCGTAATTACGGAAGTTAGGTCCCTCATGCCTCTTTCGAGATCTTGGGTTGTTGGAAGATTGGGTGTTGGAAGGTCGTTGGAGATGTGTTCGGAGAACACATTTCAGTCTGCTTTCGAAAAATCTTTAATGACTATATATTGAGGAGATGCTGGGGAAGCTGGAAAAAATGAATTTTTGACCAGTAGTGGTAGAAGATCGTGGTGCCGAAAAAGCACTCACGATCAAAATAGTATGTTGTGGGTTCTAACGCAATGATATGGTCAATTATTGAGGAATCTAGATGCTCGAAATATGTTGGCTGTGTGTTAGTGACTCGCAAAAGCGGGAACTGTAACAAACCTGGTGATAGCCTGATACCGTATTACTTCTGGGGTTACCAAATTGGGTGTGCCGGGCATCGAAATCACCTAAGATGACTGCATTAGGGAGGTTGGAGGCGTAAATTAAAATGTCATCGGATAGGGTATTGTGGCCGGGCGGATTGTAGTATCAAAAGAAAACGATCGAGGTGGGAAGGTGCACCGTCACAGCAACGCATTCGAGATGCTGTAGGTGCGCAGGAAGTTGAAATGGAGTGGAGGGAAAGCAATTTTTAGTTACGAGGGCGGTTACGTAGAGGCTGTTGTCTAGGAAGGTGTGATATGTGTTAAAGTTCAGTGTGTATCTGTTTATGAGTTTCGTTTGCGTAATGGAAAGAATGTGCACGTTATGTTCGTGTAAGAAGTTTTTAAGTAGGGAGCGTTCCGACGAACGCCCCTGGTATTAACGGACCCTTTGGACCATTTTGGAGGAATTTAAGAGTTGATTACTCGGATTACGGAGACCGCCGTCCGCATACCCGATACGCAAGCGCGGGTACTCCGTTGGAAGTAGGATCAGAATAACGAGTCTGGGACACGAATGACCTTATTTTTCCGGTCGGGTAACATACTGAGGAGGGTGTGGGTGAGTACTTGGAGGAAGTTTTTGATGGAAAGGGGTTCGGTATCAGGACTGGGTTTAAGGTGTGCGGTGTCTTCCGAGTCGGACTCTTCGGAAGACCGGATTGATTCAATGATTGCCATCTTTGACGGGGAACTGGGAGATTCTCGCCGTTCGGCACTTAAAGGAGTAGAAAGGGTATGCTTCCTGGCAGTTGTTACACTTCGCGTTAGCGGAGAATTTGAAAGAAGTGCATCTGTGATTTTCGTCACAATTGTGGCAACGGATGGAACGGGTAGTACACACCCTCAGTGGTATGCCCTACCTGCGTGCAGGTAGAGCAATACTTGGGGAGAGGTTATGGAATAAGGGAGGGTGGTTTGGAAGGAGTGATTACGCGGACTAGAGACGTTGGTGTGTTCGTGGCCTTAGAGGTGATGCGAACGATCTTGCTCACGTGTGGAAGATCGATTGCACCCCGGATCTCTGCGGCTAGGATGTCCTTATTTATCTACGTGACGAATCACGCAGGAAAAAGAGGGAGGTCTAGGATTGGAGTTGGAGGAGCGGGGACCCGATAGTTGGGATTGGGTTACGGTGGGATCGCCGAAGTGGTGTCGCATCCGAAGCTGTGCACCACCCGGTAAGGGAGAGGAGGTCTCTAGGCGATAGGTGTGGTTATGGTTGGACGTTAAGTTCAACCCGGGAAGGTTAAGGGATTTTAAGGAGTTGTACAGTGTTTTCTGGGTGGGGATGGTTTTGAGGATATTGCGAATGCAATATCTCGAGGATTGAGAGCGGGTAGGATTGAATTAGGCGAAGTGAGTGTAGGAATCACGGCAGTTATAGGTGGCTGGGCGGGTGTAGGTAGCAGGGCGGGTTTGTGTGTTTGTTAGATGGTTTAGTGGGTTTGTGTGTAACTTTTGTGGAGGCGGTGGAACGTGTAGAAATGTAGGAGTGTGTGGATGAGATTGAAATGGATGAGGCGTTTGAGTGGGAACGGGAGCGTGTTCTTGAGGCTGGTGGTGGCGAGGTGAGGGTGTGTACGTATGAGTGTGTTGCTGTAGGTGGACGGGCGGCGTTGGGGGTTGGGGTTACAACAGTGAGTGTAGCACGGTGGAGACCGTGCTTCACCATCACGACTGTTAGTACAAAAATTAGCGGAAATAAAATAATAAACGATAATTGTGTTTAACGGAAGGCTGGGTTTCCGCCTAGGTGCAGCCCCACTCCCCGAGGAAAAAAGGCTGGGAAATCAAAGATCCAATAGAAAAGGAGGGAAACAAATGTTAAAATAAAACAAATTAAAATCAATAAAATAATAATAATGCTTTGTTAACTCTTACTGCTGTCCGACGTCGATCCTAGTGTTGGCGTAGTCCTGTATTCTTCTTTATTCTTGTGTCCTTCGTATTATTCCGGCTGTACGTCCTGCGGCTGTGACTCTTCTTCTGATGACCGCTCCATTGTATTATCCGTATGCAAGCAGTGACAGATTTAACTCCGAACCTCCGAAAATCACGATGCGCGGACCGTTGAGCGTGAAAACGCTAAGTTCTTTATTTGGATTGCTTTAGAGTGTGCAGTAAAATCGCTAGAACTCTTAAGCGTGGTAGGGACCTATGTTGGACCGAAGTTCAAACCACGCTTTTTGACCTGCCCTTTTTGGAGCCAATTTATAATCTGTTAGGATTGAACTGGCCGTGCGCGCAATTGACTTCCACCGCCGCCAACATAAAGCTGTTGTGACGACAGTGCGTTCCACGCAGTCAGCAACATCACAAGTACATAATCTGGCTTCATGTAGACCGATTATGCTACAGCGTTCAAATTCGATTAATTCTTGAAATTTTGTACGTCGTCGAACAGAACCACGGCGTACTCGATACCAGGCGGGAATATAGGAGTGGGAGAAGTGACGTCAGTAGGCCTAGAATTTTAATGAAATACATGCAGTAGCATATAGACATCGTGGTGTTTTGGGCTGCCTAAACAAATTCTAATAATATCTGTCGGAATATGATACTCATATGCCCTGTACCGGATTCTCGAAACACTACTTTATTTAATGTTACAAAATATTGCATTGTATAATTATAGAAAATTATGAAACCTCTATAAATCAATTGTGAGCGTCAATAAAGTTTAATATTATAACGAAAATTTAAAGCATTGCAATAAAAGTCTAATTAATGGTGGTATTTACTGAATTTGCAGTTACATATGTGTTCATTAAAAAAAATACATGGATATTTTACTGTGTTTGATTAATAATAGGAATAGGATTAACAGCTATTTATTACAATTTCTATCAGTTAATGAACCGATACAATATCCATGAAACATGCTGATGCAATTTGTTTGCAATGCACGTAATATTGTTTTGTCTAACTTAAAAAATTAAGGAATAATGTAATCGTAGACCGCAAAACAAGTTTGGCGTCAAAAAAAATTAAAAACATTGAAATGAGTTCCCGACTTTTTTATTATTCGTGTTGCATTAAGGTCAATTACAGTTAAACACGTAAATTATACAAGTTACACTTAAACATTTAGTATCCTAATCAATTTTACATTAGAGATAAGGAATCACACACATTAACAAAATAATCTATCCGTTCCTCAATACTTCCCGTACGAAAATCGGCCTACTGAAGTCATGGTCGGAGCCTGGTATAGAGTACGCCGTGACAGAACGCATTCAAGAATAAAGTTTAGTACCTACAACTCTAAATCCCGAAATAAATTTTTTTTGTTGATGACTTGTAGTTTATGTGCCGGTTGTGTAAACATATTTTTAAAATTTTACTGAATGTCGAACCTCGCTAACTGGAACCCCAAGGGAATAGAGAATAATTCGAGTTATCAAGTGTTCCGAGTTAAGACGTTTTCGAGTTATAGAAGTGTGAAAGAAAAATCGACCTGTAGAGTTTCGTCAGAATTTTAGTGAATGGACAGGAAAAAGAAGAAAGAAAAGGAAACTGTTGCAGAATTTTTTTTACTTCGAGTTATAGAGGGTTTATTAGACAAACTTTGAGATATAGAGGTCAATTTATAAAATTGACCTCTATACGTAATTATTAATGCAAAATCTTTAAAGGTAAACCGAATAATATTTGTTTTTGATACCATTCAATAGAAATGCAAGTCAGATGCATAACTGTTAATAATTTCTCAAACTTTCACTAAAATAAATTGTAAATAAATTAGCTTAAAATTTGTATATTGAGAACAACTGTTTATTTTTAAATGTATAAGTAACATAACATACATTCTTTGTTTTATTAACATTTACCTCTAGGTTCATCCTCTCGTTTAATAAGACTGTGTCATCTGCATACACCGGAACTCGTAGGTTTACGTGGCCAACCATTATACCATTTGTACCGATACACGCTTGTCTACCACATTTATCCATCTATACATTGAACAACCACGACGACATCACACAGGCTTGTCGTACTCCTTGCTCAATATTAAAGTATTCACTCACACCTCTTCTCAGCCTAACACATTCCCAGCTACCTTTATATACTACTCTTATTCCGTTTATTAGACCTTACGCCATATTCATATGCTTTCTCTAGATCTACAAACGCACAGTACAGCTTCTTTGTTACACTTAAACAGTTCTCGATCACCTGCTGGAGAGCAACCATTTGATCAACACATCCTCTCGCTGACATGAAGCCACCCTGCACATCCAAAATCTTAGTTTGGGTGGTTTCGGGTACTCTATCAATTACTACTCTTGCGAATACTGTACCATGTACACTGAGCAGACTTATTCCTCTATGTTTTTGCAATAACTCTTGTTCCCCTTGCCCTTATGCAGTGGTACAATGATCGCACTCTTCCAATCACTCAACACTTTTCCACACTTAAGGCATGAGTTGAATAATTCACACAACCTTTGCACAAGCTGCGCACCTCCATATTTTAGCATTTCAGCAGTGATTTCATCCACGCTTGCTCCTTTGCCGTTTTTCAACTTTTCTACCTTTCATTTAACCCAATGCCCTCATCAGTTTCAATTACTGTTCCTTCTACACTCTCCTTATTAAACCTGTCATTCCTATTCTCCTTAAAATCGTATAGCGTCCGAAATATTCTTGTAGCGTTCTGTTTTAGGCCACGCTTTGTATTTTTGACCCATTTAAGTTTTTTGTTTCCCTCGAAATCTTATGCATTTTCTCACCTTCTGCAGCAATCGCTTCCTCTTTACTTATTCTCAATCCCTCCTTCGTTTCTTTATTTCTTAATCTATAAACCTCATACAACCGCTTTTTCACAGTCTCATTTTTTGCAGCAATCGTTGCCATGTACGCGTCTTTCTTACATATTGCCTTTTTTACCGATTCATTCCACAAAGCACATTTTTTCTATCTGCCTATAGTCGCCCTTCTTCATATATGCACGGCATAATTGACAACACAGTCTTTCAAGCTTATCCATGCACTTCAACGCCATTGTCTTTTATTTTTTTGTTCCACAATGCTTCATTTACATTGAACTCTTTACTCACAGCATCTACTCGCACCATTATCTACTATTTTATCTACCCTAGTTCTGAACGTTCGCACTACGTTTGCCTTCCTTCTCCAGATCCAGTTTTGCCCTAAACACACTTTTGATACAACCAATAAGTGGTCCGATCCACATCCTATCCGCGCATTACTTTTGTATCTCTCACCAGGTTTTTAAGTCGTTCATCTTACACTGTCAAGTCGTTCATACTTTTAGATTCATCTTTTTGTCATATGTACATATGCAATTTTTATGATTAAACTACGTATTAGGTACAAACATGTTTCTCTCCATACAGATGTTCACCAGACGTTCGCCATTTTCATTTACTCTTTGGTCTCCGAACATTTCTAGGAAGCGTTCAGCACACCCACCCATCCATTCATATCTCCCAATATTACCACTCGTCCGTTTGGCTTACATACGTTCAACACATTCGCTACATTATTCTAGAAGTTCTCACGCTCTTGGTCTCTTTCTCCATTCACTGGTGCATAACATGATATGAAATTTTTTCGAAATTCCACTTTTATTCTAACCCACGTTACCCGGGGGGATACTAATTCGTATTGTATAACACCGCTTACTTTAATCTTAAGAGCGGTATACTTTTATGATTCACATCTGGTCATGTCTTTTTCTACATCCTACTGTTACAAATACGTATTTATGATTGCTTTATACACACATGCATTACCGTGGAATAACATAAGATAATATAGTTCTCTATATTTATAGACAAAGGGGTGGTGTTTGCGCTTTAAGTTTACAATTATATGAGTTTTAACAATCGTGCGTGACGTGGGTTTGAAGAAACCATACTTTTCATAGGAATTCAGTACTATAGAAATCCTAAATACTGTAGACGCGCCTTTTTTATCTGTGTATTTATAGAGCCATTTCACACGTTACTGAAATTCAACTGGTTCGATTATTATTATTACTATTATTAGTATTGTTTATTATTAATATTCAAACCGCTGAGTTATAAAAATTCACAACACTTACCGTACACTAATTGATTAATTTAGAAATTGTCATTTTCACTTTCCCACGTATCACTAACCGAACTAGGATGCCTTAAAACACTCCTTCGCTTGACACTGCATTCTCCTCAAATCACGTCCCTCTCCTCTCCCTCTCCCTCTCCCTCTCCCTCCTCCTCTCCCTCTCCCTCTCCTCTCCCTCTCCCTCTCCTCTCCCTCTCCTCTCCCTCTCCTCTCCCTCTCCTCTCCCTCTCCTCTCCCTCTCCCTCTCCCTCCCCTCCCTCTCCCTCTCCTCTCCCTCTCCCTCTCCTCTCCCTCTCCCTCTCCTCTCCTCTCCCTCTCCCTCTCCCTCTCCCTCTCCTCTCCCTCCTCCCTCTCCTCTCCCTCTCCCTCTCCTCTCCTCTCCCTCTCCCTCTCCTCTCCCTCTCCCTCCCCTCTCCTCTCCCTCTCCCTCTCCCTCTCCTCTCCTCTCCTCTCCTCTCCTCTCCCTCTCCCTCCCCTCTCCCTCTCCCTCTCCCTCTCCCTCTCCCTCTCCCTCTCCTCTCCCTCCTCTCCTCTCCCTCTCCTCTCCCTCTCCCTCTCCTCTCCCTCTCCCTCTCCCTCCCTCTCCCTCTCCTCTCCCCTCCCTCTCCCTCTCCCTCTCCCTCCTCCCTCTCCCTCTCCCCTCTCCCTCTCCCTCTCCTCTCCCTCTCCCTCTCCCTCTCCCTCCCCTCTCCTCTCCCTCTCCTCTCCCTCTCCCTCTCCCTCTCCTCTCCCTCCTCCCTCTCCCTCTCCCTCTCCCTCTCCCTCTCCCTCTCCCTCCCTCTCCCTCCCTCCCTCCCTCCCTCTCCCTCCCTCTCCCTCTCCCTCTCCCTCTCCCTCTCCCTCTCCCTCTCCCTCTCCCTCTCCCTCTTCTCTCTCTCCCTCACCTCTCCCTCCTCTCCTCTCCATCTCCCAACAACCTGATACTCATATAGATATTAGGAATTTTGATGAAATTGTGTGCATTAAAATATATGAATTTTTAAGTATCTCTAAAATCCTTGAATATTACGAAAATGAAAAATTATACAGATAAATAACATATACCTCCATTTCATTAATTGTGTACTTTTAACAACCAAGTAAAGTACAGAATTTAATAAATCTTAATTTTTTTTGATACTATTGCATTCTGACATGGGACACATAAAACTCATCCAAAAGCAACAACTGCGTTTGTCACTTAGCATAAAAAAATTCATAGTTTTGTATCTAATTAAAAAAAATTCTGCCTCCTTCCCCTTACTGAGGAATATTTGGTACCCCTCAGACCCTTCGGGTGGTGCGTCTATACCACGTATTTCCTTTTTACATAAATGGTCACCTTATTCTTGGTTATTCAGCGTTTTGGGTATTCGGCGCTTTGGTGATACGGTGCTTTGATCATTGTCGGCGTAATGGCCCAAGATTAAAATTTGGCAGAATGGGCGCATTTCACGAAATGGGCTCCCCATTTTGGTCGCATTCCGCGTAATGGTCTTGAAATTTCGCAAAATGAGCGCAGTCGACGAAATGGTGGTCGGCGTTTTGGATCATTAAAATATAGATTAGGAATTCGGCGGAATGTCCTAGATCTTTAACATATGTGAGATAAAGTAAGTACAGTTATATCTCGCGCTCAGTATATCTCTTTTTATTGAACGTGACAAAAATATAAACATTAGCGATTGTCTATCATAGACCCCAGCTTAGTTTGAGTTCAATGTAATTGACAAACAAATTAATTATTGTACTGTCGGAGATCTTAACACTTCATACAATCACCTCGTTCTGAATATATTTACACTGTATGTAAATAACGTGTGTACACGTGTAAGTGTCTACTTTAAAACAGTAACTTTGAATATAAGCTTTCAAAGGTAACATGAAGTGAAAAAAGTGGCTAGTAATAACTTCTAATGTACTTCAACACTACCAAAATTAGAACCAAACTGCAGTTTAATTTACGGTGTCTTATCTATTGGAGCATTATTGACACATTGATTTTTTGTATAATAAAGATCCTGCAACTTAAAGGATACTTAAATAATGGAAACGCATTTAAGTAGTGGGATTATTATTCTGTTGCCATAGAAACTGTCTTCACAACATCAAAATGCAATTTTGTACTGATATACAGGAATTTTATTAAAAATCGATAGTAAACTTAAATTTAATATAAGACATTTTAAACAACAAATAGAAAATGCGATTTAAAATATCTTTGGCAAAGGAACCTTCACATAATGCCTCTGTAACTTGTATTGGTTGGAGCAGTACTGAAGAAGTTTATTCTGCTGGGTAAGCTTGAATAATTATTTTTAATTGCTTGAAACAGTTACATTATTAATTAGTGAAGATAACAAACTGCTTTCTTGGAGTGTTTCTAATAATGAATCATCAAAAATAACTGATTTTAATTCGGATTTATACCCAACAAACTTACACTTCCTTCCTCGTGCTAGTGGATCTTTAGGAAAATATGGAGATTTAATTCTATTGACATCAACTGATGGGAAATTTCACATTGTTAATCGCAATGGTCGTATTGAAAGAACAGTGGATGCTCATAAAGGTGCAATATTGATGGGTCAGTGGAGTCATGATGGTGCAGGTTTATTAACAGGTGAATCTGCGACTTACAATCATTGTAATCTTGGTGTATACTAAAATTCTTAGCTGGTGAGGATGGTTTTATAAAAATATGGTCAAGAGGTGGAATGTTAAGATCAACAGTTGTACAAAGTGATCTTTCTGTGTACGATGCTTGTTGGTCTCCTGATAGTCAAGCTATTGTGTATACACAAGGGCAGTTTATTATTATTAAGCAACTTACACCAAATATAAAACCTGTCAAAGTGAGTCTTAATGGTACACTATTTTAACTGTGTAATAAAATTGTTTGCAGTGGAAGGCTCATGAAGGGTTAATTTTATGTTTATCATGGAGTTCTGCCTCAGAATTAATCATTTCAGGAAGTGAAGATTGTCGGTATAAAGTATGGGACAGTCAAGGTCATTGCGTGTTTACAAGTAGTTTACATGATCAACCCGTAACTGCATTAGCTTGGTCGCCAAACGGTGATTTGTTTGCTATGGGTTCATATAATACATTACGATTATGTGATGTGTTAGGGGTAAGATTTTGTTTAAGTTTTTTGTTCAAGTAATGTAATGTGTATTGGATTTATATGTACATTGTAGACAGGCTTAATGCTTTCAGTGGTCCCGATCATTAGATAAACCACAAACAGGCTCTATTTATAAATTAGACTGGTCTAATGATGGAACACAAGTTGCTGCTGCTTGTGCAAATGGACATGTATTATTTGCGCACGTAATAGAAAGGCAAGTTCAGTACTTAAATTATTCGGCTATTGTAAAAGAAAAGAAGTCAGTTATTGTTCAAAACTTAACTAATGATACATCAGAGTTATTAGAATTACCAGAACGAATCATACAGCTTGCTTTGAAGTATTCACATTTAGTAATTACTACTCCTTCACAATGCTATATTTACACCAACACTAATTGGAGTACTCCTAATATTTTTGATTTGAAGGACGCTTCTGTGATCTTGTTATTACTAAGTGAAAAGTATGTATAAAAATTGTTATATGTTATATTGATTTGGTATAATTATTGTAGAAATTTATTACTTATTGAACGAAGTACTGCATCTGTTTATAATTATCAAGGTAGATTAATAGCCTCACCACGTTGGCCAAACATGCGACTTGAACTTCTTAGAAATGCACACGTAAGTTTATCAAACGATACATTGGCAGTTCGTGATGTGTCAGATCTAAAAAGTATGTAATGACATTTTAAAAAATCAATTTATCTGTTAATTAATTTTATAGCAATTTACATTATGGATTTAACTTCAAGTAGAAACATATCAGATTCTATCATTACAATTCAACATTCAAGGCCAGTAATACAGATTGCTTTAGACCAAGCCAGTCCACCAATGCAACACTATTTAGCAATTTTGGATCGTAATAGAGATTTGTATCTTACACAAGTTCGGTCACATGGAAACTCTTTAAAATTAGGTTTAGTATGGTTTTATTCACATGCACTTATAAGTTTGTAACATCAAATAATGCACTTGATTAGAAGCAATAGTAACTTTACGTTATTAGGTTGATGAAAAGGTTTCCAAACAAAATTATATTTTAAAGGTAGTATTTTTTGTAGTTCTTCTGCGTGCATTAATTCTTAAACTTTATCATTTCTTCAACATTGCCCTTTATCACGTTTTACAGTTTGGATTGCAACTTGACTAGACCATTTTAAAATATAATCAGCTGTTTTTTGTTTGGAAACCTTTTCACAATCTACCAACATAACAATAAGAAACTTTCTTGTTATCAAACAAGGGATTCGTTTTTTTATACTGTTAACTATTGGAAAATATGTTTGTGTGGATATTGCAAACAAGGAATTATTTTTATTACTTAGACATAATTATATCACAATCACAGTTAATAAATTAAAAGACATCTTATTAAAGTAACAAATTTTTTTAAGATTGGTCGACCGGTTCCTATACAGGGTCGTCCATAATTAATGGGCCGTAGAGTATAGAACTACAGATTCTAGACTTAAAAATAACAGGATTCCACCAAAAATGCCTTAGTAAAGTGTTGCTTGTTTAAGAGATACAGGGTGTTAAATATTAATATTAAGTTTGAAATTTATTCTATAATTTGACAATTTTGATGAAAATGTTGTGAAATCTCGGAGTGGAGGCTTTTGAATGGTGGGACCTTCAAATCTATACTTAGTTTTTAGATTAGTTGTAGCTGGCGAATACAAATTGTTTTATGCAAAACTATCACCATTTTGAATGAAAAATCAAATAAACTGATTATTTTTAAGGAACAAAGGTATACTTGTTTGATATAGATAAGATACCATGGTGTCGAGATTTTTGCACTCTAATCATTCTATGCATGTGAACATTCTGACCACTGCCAATATTATTTCCTTACTAGCCCAAGTAGTCTTTGTTTTAAGAAACAGACGATAACGCAGATAAATAAAACAATGTATAATAAAAACTTCCAACAATATTCTTTTACTAACCCAAAAAAGCATTGACAATTTAAAAAAAAGCAATATTATTACCCAAATTTTAATTAACAAACAAGGAATTTGAACCATATCGATAATATCAATAACAACTATTTTAATAAATTTGAAAAATGTCCATTATTAACCTCAATACATTTTCTTTAAATAAAAAAAATATATACACAAGATCACAAATGATCTACTGAAGCACATTTTGTGTTAGTTATAATAAATGGAAGTTGATCCAATGTTTCTAATACAAGGGACAAACCATTATTATTGAGAGTGAAGAAATTAGGCAGGCCGTGGAAAAAAAAATATAGCCTCATTAAGAGCAACTCTTTACTTGACATTTGCCGTTTTATTTGCTAATTTATCTTAAATAGCATTTGAAAACGATAGTTTTAAGTTTTGCAAGTGTAGTGAAAAAATATAATTAACCTGAGAACATTTTCGCATAATAATTTATTATGACTTTAAGAAAGGTTTAAGTGTGTATGACTGCAAAGATAGTTTGAAATCAACATTTGGTGATCAGGCCCCTTCCTTGGCAACAATTTACAGATGGTGTGTACAAGGAATTCGAATGTGGAAGAACTACAGCTGATCACCAAAAGGCAGACCCTCCCATTACCGCTGTGACAAAGGAAACATTGCTGGTGTGAAGAAGATTATAGAAGCAGATAACAGAACTAGTTCTGGCGTAGTAGAGGCTCAACTGGGGATTGGATCCTCATCTGTGAGAACAATAATACACAAGCACTTTCATCTGAGACAAAATCATGTCATTTTGTACCCCTGGATGATAAGACCATTACTATAATCATGAAATTTTTCTTTGTGTATCACACATGGTACCTAAAACTAATCGTTTAGCCTCAATTCGTCATACAAAAAGTGGATGTATGAAAAAATTAAATATCGATGTGATCACAAAACTTTGAAGGCCATGACTGCGATGTTATTAGACATGACGTGTACTAGCATAAACTGAATCGTCGAATTCGAATTCTTCTTATGTTTAGAGAAGTTACTTTGTCAATTTAGAAAAATACATAAACACAAAAAACAAAATTATGAGCTAAGCAAATTTTAATTCTACGACGAATATAATTTTTAATCCTATTTAACATTACTGAGTTAATAGTTCGAGGGCTTAGAGCAACAACCACGTAACCAGTGTTTTGATAGTTTGGAGATAATTGCGATTAAAAATGATCGCTGGACAAAAACGTTTATTCATAATGCCAGTAAATGATTTTAGGTGTTTTTTTTTGCTCATATAGAATGGTCAGGGTTTATTTTGAAATTACATAATAGAATATTTTACTTTTGGTAGATATTTACCCACTTGAACATGATTTTGTTATTAAATGTTGCAGTTATGTTGTTGTTCTAACATATATCTTTTATTTAAGTTACCGTTCATTTAATTTAATACAGTTTGTTTTGGGAAATTATAAAAATATGGTATTTTCATAACTTTGAAAGTGAGTAATAATTATTGAACAGATTATTGCAATATATCAAAATAATAATATTTAGCAAACAAGTCAAACAAACAAAAATTTTATTAAATAAAAGTCCTAAAAAGAACAAACTCAAAAATGTTTATTTTTTAAGAACAGTTTCGTAAGATATTCATAATATTATTATCAACTTATAAACTATTTAAAGATTTGTAGAAATGATGATGATATTAAGTAGGTATAATTTTTTGTTACATAATTCTTTTAAATTTTGCATCTTTTCTCAACTAATAGGTATGGGCCTTGAATATGCTTCCACTAAAGGAACGTCTGTGGACTGTGTTGCCCATTGCGTACGTCTAACTACCTGCATTTTTCTAAAATTTTCTTTGTTTTTCGGTAACATTCGAAAAACATTGGATTTATTACTGGAATATCCAAATGTTTTACAGCGTGAAGGCAAAACGCAGCAACGTTTGCATTCCGATTCTGTCCGCCGCAGGTGTCGGAGGAAAACGCTATTTCATTATTCAGTTTTTCTGCTTGCAAAAGTGCCACAAACAGACGCCACTTCATTGGAACCACAATTTACAAGGCCCTCGTGCCACATGTAGCTTTTCTATCTACAACATTAAGAACAGTATAGACAGCCAAGCGACTTTTATAGAAAAGAGCTTTGGCATTAGTTGCAGGAGTATAACAGACAGCTTCTAAATCAAATTCGATTAAAATACATTCTTCCCTTTCGGCCCTTTCTTTCGCTTCATTTTTCATAGTTCTTGCCTCAGTATATGAACGTCATAATCATTTTGGAGTTTTTTTTTTCTTCTGGTTTACTGTGTTCAAAAACGTAACAAGTGTCACACATATCTTTTCTTGGCGTATGAAAAGACAAGTTAAATTCATTTTTGAAGACCGACCTGTAATACCAAAATTTCTCTGGTTTCCGTCTGTGATCTTTACAGTGTTGCTCATAAAGTTCATACATTATATTCAAATTTAGGTCCTTCTCTAAATATTCTTTGTTTGTATCCTTCCTAGTGTAATGTGAGGACACTTTCGGAAATGAGTTGATATGATCCTTTATGAAATTCTTGGCTTCTAATGGAATTTTATTTGCACTTAGACATTTGCCACGCGTTGATTTTTCTACAAAATAATTTACATTTCTGGCCTTCATGATAGAGTAAACCATTCATTCATTAATCTCCAGTGAAGACAAAAAGAATCCTTTACATACTGAAATTTTCGTGCCTTCTTTATTGAAATTTGTGTGATTCCTTCTGGAATTTTCACCACCACTTTTTTTCTTCTCTTGGGAAACTAAAGATCCTGTTAAGTGTCTTTGATCCTCTTCATTTCCAAGTTTCCAAAATTGTTCGAAAATACTCCCGGCTTGCTCTTCAGAAAAAGCTTCATTGCACATTTTGGGACACTTAGAACAATCCTTATATTTCATTGATTTTCCCGGAATAAGCTTTTTTCGCGATGACAAATAAGGAAGCCTTGCACGCTTGTTATTTTTTCTGCGGTACAATTTTCTGGAGTAGCTATACGATTTCTAGACCTCTTTCTTTTTAGCAGACCCACGAACATCATCTGAGTTTTCATTTTCTTCCTCTTCTACATTCATTTCATTAGTTTCCTGTCTTTCATTTTCGTCTTTGTTCTCCCCTTCTGTATCATCACTCGAGGTTTCTACTTCTCCTTTTTCTGGCGTCCATTCTTCATCAATATCTATTTCTTCATCTTCTTCAGTGGTAAAGACTGCATTGAAATTATTCGCATCATGATCATTCGATGTGTCTATTACTCGGTCCTTATCATTTCCTGTTATTTCAGTTTCTCCTGTTCTGTGTTTCACTCCGTAATAAGCTTGTATTTTTTCACTATTCGTATTAGTAAGTTGTGTATTAGCCTTGATTATAATCAAGGGTATTAGTATGGTTTTCGTTTTCTTTTACACCCATTTCTTGAGTTGAGACGTAGTGAACCATGTCCTAACATATTTTCATTTTCTTGTATGCAATCCCCATCATAATTATTCATTGTGTCTACAAATTCTATAATTACCTTACCGTTTTCTATTATATTTTCGTATTCTATTATTTTATTTTCTTTTGTTGTCCAGTCTGTTGGTTGTATTTTTTCACTATTCTCATTAGTAGGTTCTATATAAGTATGCTTTTCTATTATTCTTTGTACATCTATATCTTGTATTTTTTCTAGTTCTTGAATTACACATTCTTCATTCTTATTGTTGTTTTTTCTTTCCTTTTCTTGTGTTGTTTTTATATTAATATCTTCTTTATAATTATTGGTATTAGTGTTTTCAGCACAGATGCTTTTTTCCGGCTCATTCGCAGTCTCTAGTTGAGTAACGGCAACTTTTCCACCACTTGTCAAAGAATTACAGGGTCTTTCAGTTCCTGTATCAACGAATAGGTACATTATCTTCAGCAGTCTGTTTATGCATATCCAAAGCATTCTGCAGAATTTTGTAGCTTATGTTTTTGTGATTCATTGTATCTGAAAAGAAGTTAAAAATAAATTTTTATTAAAGAAAACTTCGCCAAAAATTATACTTTTTCGACGTGTGTAGAAAAAATACTTTTTTAGCTTTCTGATACCATAATAAAAGCAATGGCGCGAATTAAAAATAAATTATCCCAATAGGAATTATGTAGTTCTATATTTTCTTGTTATCGTGAAGTTTAAATTTTCAATTTGCACCTATCGCTTTTGTTATAGTATTAGAAAGCTAAAAAATTAGGTATTTTCAAATTTATTTTTGCTATTTAAAAATTTTTATAAAATAAATGTATAAAGTTGTACAAAGTATCCACAAAAAAAATCCCAGTTTGACAAAATTCCATTAAAAAAACTACTATATTTATGTATGTCATCATTGTGTATTTTTTTTCTAAGAGCAACAAACACGTAACTCGAAAAAATCAATTTTAACCTATGATTGCATCGGTGAATAATGATACTATTACTATGTTGCTATTATTATTGAACATGGATTATTTCGTTTCGCACATTCCATTATTATTGTTAAACAATTTTCAAAATTAATGTTATGTTAAAATTCCTAAAAAAGTAGTTTTCTTACCTTAAAAATTGTACATGCTATTAACCCTTCAGTGGACGGGTGCTATAAAAGTTACACCAGTGAACGGGTGGGGCCTGTCAGGACCACTTTTTAACATTGTAATAATAATTATAAACAACAGATATACCTATATCTTGTATTCTGTGATGAAGTTTATTTATTTTAGTGTTATCATAGTTGAACATACGGGGAAAAAACTTGTTCTAAATATACATAAATCAATGATTACATCTAGATACCTTTTTGGGCACTTTTTATTTAAAAAGATATAAATGCAATACTTTACATAAAAAACTTATTATAGATGATGTAATGTATTGTATAAACAATAATATGACATAAAAACATTAATAAAATAAATACAACAAATTCTGCACACAAACCCCACTATAAACTTGAGTAATTTTTTTTCAATACATTCACTACAGCATGCAACAATGTGTTCCATGCAAAGCCAACACTTGCAAAATTTGCAAAAATACCTTGTCTTCCTCTTTTTACAATATTTACAGTGTCCTCTTTTATTAGAGGGAGGGTCAGGTACATCCTCAGGGGTTGAAACACCGGAAAGACGACTCGCCACTTGACGAACACATCTACGAAGGTGCTTGCTGGTTGCTCGTTCAGTCAAGCTTTCCTTCACAAATTCTATGCCTAAATTTTTCAAGAAGAGCCGACGACTTTTAGTGAATTCGCCATTGGAGTTGTTTGTTTTATAGATAATGTAAGCGTTTATAGCAGCCACATTCAATAGACCATAAAATACTACCATTGGCTAACGTCGAGTGTTTCTTGCCACATTGTAGGATGTTGTCATTCTATCTACAACGTCGACACCTCCTTTTGTCAAATTATAGAAAGTTACCATTTCTGGCTTGGAAAGATCACCAGTAGTCTCATCAATTTTACTGTCGTTATGCATGGAAGAAACAAGTAATACATTTTTTTTTGACCTTTTGGGTACGTAAGAAACGGCAGTCATGTCGACACTGAAACCAAATATAGAAGAATGAACTGGTCTGTTTTTTATATTTGTTAGCTCAATGGGAAGTTCTCGCCTATTGGACCGAATAGTTGCAACAACTGTGAGGCGGTGTTCCCGCAATAGTGTGCTTACGATGGGATATCCGGTAAACCAGCGGTCCATAGTGATCTTGCGACCAGAACCAGATAAATGAATACACATTCTTTCTGTGATTGCAGCCGTCGAATTGTCAATTTTGAAAGGACCGTCAGGCTGAGTTCCTGCATATATCTCTATATGAGAAGTATAGAAAGTTCTTGCATCCACTAGAGAAAAAACTTTTAAGCCATATTTATTAGGCTTGTTTGGTATGTAAACTTTAAAGCTGTATCTCCCGCGAAATGCTAGTAGCATCTCATCAAGGGTGACATATTCCCCCACAGAATAGTTTTCCTTACATCTTTGATTGAAAATGGCTACCATTTCTCTTACAGCTGCAAGTTTATCTTGTGATTTCCTTCCATGTCTAGTGTTTATGTCATCAAACAGCAAGAATCTAAGTAAAATCTGAATCTCCTTAAAGACATTGATGCAGGAAACATTTCAGCTCCTAGCCCATCGTCGCTATAAAATTCTTGAATATTTTTCCTTCCTCCGTGCTGTGAACCAGCCAAGTATAGTAGTCCAAATAAGGTTCTTATCTCTTTAGTGTTTGTCTCCTTCACGTCGTGTTGATCATCATACTTGTATGAATTTTTTTGAATATATACGTTGGTGTTTGAAACAGTGTCAAATGACAAATTGACATTCGCGAAGTAAATGTCTTAGAACAACAAAAACGTATCTTGTGATACGTTGTTATTGCGCTAACTTTATGAAAAATAAACGGAGAAGCTGTTAAGCAACAATAACATATGCTGTGATACGTTGTTGTTCCACTAATTTACATATCAAAAATAAGATACGAAATTTAAAAAACCGGTAAAATATTATTTTATTAGATACGTGATTGTTGCCCGTAAATATTTGCCGTTTGAAAAGTTACATTAGTTACATTACAGCTCAAAATCGTTTTTTTTTTTGTTACATGGTTGTTCTAAGCCCTCGAGTTGCAAAAACGTTTCGAATTCTATTTTTCGTATATTCCGCAGTGGTTGGTAGTTCAGAAGACACTTTTTCCTTGACATACCCCCCACAAAAAAAAATCAAGCGGGGAAATATATGGAGATATCGCTGGCTATCGCGTTGGTCCATCCCTTCCCAGCCACCTTTCAACAAATGAATTATTAAGCCATTCACTTACTACACGGGCACAGTGTGAAAATTCATGTCCATAATTTGAGCGAGCGAGAGCGAGAGTACAAGTTCGAATTTAGAATACCGTCGAAGAAAAAGGGACCAACCACTGAAGTACATAATATGCCTGCCCAAACATTAATCGACCATTTCTCTTGGCTATAAACTCGGAAAGTAAGGGTTTTAATCTGAGTAATAATGAAAATTGGGCTGATTAACAAATTGCAGTGGAAAGTGCACTCATCTGCAAACATGATTTTATCCAAAGATTGTACAGTTTCATTTTACTTTTGTTCTATCCAATTGCAAAGAAATCCTGTTTTGAACATCGGTCTCCTTCAGCTCTTGACGTAGTTGGGTGTGCTAAGGATGAATTTGTTATTTTTAATTCTTCTTCTTTTTATTTTATTTTCTAATTTAGATCGTAATTTTGTTTTTGCGTTTATGTGTTTTTCTACTTAATAAATGTATGAATCCATAAAGTTTTGGATACAGCAGAGAATGCACAGGCACACAAAACAGAAATCACTATAGGCAACTGTTAATTTTGGAACATCTTCTTGGGATCTCCCCATGTACTGCTGTTATTTTTTATTATTTCATCTGAAAACATAGTTTTGTGAAAAGGGACGACTTGGTTCCAACTTAATTAGTAATGGTAATAATCCTTGTCTCAAAATATTGGGAAACAATATCAAAGCATTCTCTTTTGTCAGCTAATAATGGATATTTTTTGTTTATATTTATTGTAGGATCCAACATATATGCCAAAAGTAAAGCTTAACATATCTTTTATTAAATATTTGAACTTACGCCCCTTTTCTTTATACCATGCATTTGGCAATGGTATTTCTGAAGTATTTCACAATTTGTACTATATATTTTTTACCTGGATGCCTTTTTCAAACTAAGCAAGTGACAACACCCATGTATTATAGGATAACTGAAGACTCGGAAATTTGTTTCTTCATATGACATGTGGCTGCATTATCTGTCACAATACTGGTAACTTTACAATTATATTCATTTTCCACTTATTTATTGAGTTAATAGCCAACTGGGCAAGATAGTCAGCTGTATGGGGATGACCGGATGTATCTAGCTTTCCAAGAGAACCCTGTTTCCATCCTCTGGTATCAAAACAACACAGATTATCAGCTCATTATGTACATTGGACCATTCCATCTAAGGACATGCAAAAATTAGAAACTTCTTAAAAATTTAGATTTTCTTCCTCAAATATTTCATTCAGGAGCGTTGACGATAAAAACAAAGGAAAATCTTAGAATGAAAAGAAAAAACGTAACCGAGGTTTCTTTCACTTTTCCCAAAACCCTGCACTTCCCCCTTTTCATTTTAAGTTCTCGCTTCTCTATTTCCTTTGCAACTGGATAATTTCATTTTGGCTAGTTCCAGGTTGTGACTAACAATCACCATGAAGAGTTTCAACATCAATGATATCACTAGTTTTACTTTCACAGATTTCCCAGTGAACTTTTAGCCTGTCCACTAGAGTTTGCAATTCTTTACCCCTCTTTACACACTGCTCTTCAACCTACTTTGCCAACCACTTTCTTTTTGCACATTCTCAGAATTTCGTGGACAGACCGGGTCACTAATAATGAAGTTCTAAGAAGGTTAAACAAAAATTAGAGGTCAAAAAGAGGAAAATGGAATAACCTTTAACATATAATGAGGCATCCTGAAAGGTATGAGGTGTTACATCTGGCGTTCCAAGGCAACGTGGAAGGAAGGACCTGGTCGTAGGAGAATTTCGTGGCTGCAAAATTTGAGACAATGGTTCAACACAACAACCACGGAACTTTTGAGGACAGCTGCAAATAAAGTCTAGATAGCCACCATCCGGTAACGGATAGGCACTAGAAGAACAAGATCAAAATTATTGTGGCTACTATTTAACAACGATTTTAAATTATTTTAGTCTGAATAATGTAAATTAGCTGAATTGCATTTCTGATAAATAGTGGACCCATTTCTGTTATATGTTATCATTTTTTAATTGGGAATACATTAATAAATGGTATGATTTATTATCGAAAAGTGATCAAAAGGTAAATCATGTTTTTGGTAGATAAAATTATGTCCACTTAAATTTTTGTTTCTCAGCAGTAATACTTGATAATAGGTTGGAAACATATGGCTCACATCAATAACAAAGTAAAGATTTCGTATTTCATTCTGAAAGGAAACTATTCAAATACCGGTTCTTTAAATTAAATAATTTAAAAGGAGAGCTCACTAATTTTCATTAATTAGGAATTGGACTCAATTATTACTTAATTCAAAGAACAATAAATATCTTCTTTACTTATTTTAAAGAATACTACAAAAGTAGGCAAATTTAGCTTTTAAGGAAAATTACATTTTTTTTCTTGGAATACATACAAAAATAAATTTTAATCATTTTTTGGGTTTCAAATTAAAAATTATAACTTATGACATACTGTTTGCTCCATATAGAAAATCTCCCTGAATTTACAAATCCGAATCTTGGTTATCAATGTATTAAAAGAGTTTAATCTATTAAGTATTTGGGTATATTTATAGATTCTGTCATGAAATGGAAAACTCATATCTCTACACTAAAGAATAGAATAAAGAAAATGATCTATCTTTTAAATGCTTAAGACATATTTATATCTCTACACTGTTTACAAGGCACTTATACAATCTGCAGCATATAAGTCACATTTGGAACCACTACAGATTATACAAAATTCCATAATCGAAACTATGTTAATAAAATCTCTACTATATAGTACAGTCCTTTTGTGTCGCCTATATAGGGTGTCTGTTTTTCGACTTCCTGCATGGAGATCTCGTATATCATTAGAGATAAACAGTTAGTCGGTTAAAGTAGGGCAAAGTTGCGCATTTTTATGTCCAACAATAATCTGAAAGAAATTTAGAGCTGTCATCTTTTTGTTTTTGAATTATTGCAAACAAAAATGAAAATTTTGGTTTTCGTTTTTATTTTTTTAAGCAAAAACCATTAAAGCTAGACATTGTGAAGGCACCTTTTCACAAGGAATCTAAATCTGTCATGGTAATTTCCATGGTACCCTAGATGCAAAAGATACAACATCCAACTTTATTTTTTCTTATAGGCGCCCTTTGGATAATTGCATTTTTCTATCTTTTTTTTTTCTGGATGCAATGATGTATCACACATAATAGTTCTGCCTTACATTTACGCCAAAATTTTCAATTTTAAATTTTGAGAGGTTTGCTTTGGAAAGATAACGTTCAATTGTTTTAATTGTGTAATTCACGTTTGTGTTCTTGTCACGAAAATGCCGTTTCAATGAAGAAAAAGAGAAATGTTACGAATATATTATGGTTGACATCGAAATGCAAAGGTTGCTGCGGAAACATATTGCAGCGTTATCTAGAGCGACAACAACCGAGTTTAAGGTTTTTTCAATTTATGGATAGAAATGAACATGAACAAGTGGTGAAAATTCAGATGATTTTTATAACGAACACCTAAAATAATTTTTAAAGTTTTTTATGAACGAAAAGTTCTTTAATTAAAAATTAATTTAATTTTAAATCTAAATAAAAGTTTATCATAGGTTCGAACCTGCCGACTTTGCGATCTGGCCTCCCTGGCCCACCAATTGCCCCAATGAAAATTTTTTTAGTAGTGAACTGATGAAATTCAAAAAATAATTACATCAAAACTTAATTAAGGAAGGACCTCAAACCAAGGATTCAAAGCCAAAGCAACTTGCTAAATTAAAATTTTAAATTTTGTTTGCGAATTTCAATTTTTTAAAAATTTCTTAATTTTATTAATTTGGGAACTTTTGTTTCAAAATTATTGTTAATAAATTTCGTACCTTCACCCATTGTTCCTTAGCACTATTTGTGGGGTCAAGAAATTAAAATAAAAAATAAATTTTAATTACCAAAACAAGTTAAATTTTTTCTTGGACAAGAATCCTTTGAACGAGGAATTAATATAGACCTTAAAAGTGGTTTGGAGTTTAAAAAACTAAGTGGTTTAAATAGGTTCCAAGTTCTTTCCAAAACACAAATGAGCTTTTCTTTCTATAAATCCACAAAAATCAAACTCTAATAGGCCTTATCTTAAGAAAAAAATCCCAGGATCAACAAGGACTTTTAAACGGACTTTATTGGAAAGAATTGTCTTAAGTTTCAATCTGGTTGCAAATGGGGATAATGCTGGATTTAGGTTCTTGCAAATGTTTAATGAAGTTATTTTAAAAATGTTAGCCCAGGGTAGATTTTCCTTAACTATTTTGTGGGGAAATGAAAATAAAATTTAAAAACGTTACCATATTGTAATTTAAAATTAACCCTTTAACATGGCATAGAACATTTGGCAATACAATTAAAAAGGGCACCGCCTTAATGGGGGACCAATTTACACTTCTGTAATTTTTTTTTTTTTTTTTTAATATTTTTTAAAAAATTAATTTTCTTTGGAAACTTTGTTTTGTTGTGTCAAAATAATGGTGGAACTGTCAAATTTTTCGTTAAAACTATCGAACATTGTTATCTTCAAGGCAGAACTATTATGTGTGATTCAAATTCAGAAAAAATACAAAATTCCAAAATGGCGCCCATAATAAAAAACAAGGTTGGATGTTGTATCTTTTGCGTCTAGGATGCCATGGAAATTACGATGGCATATTACATATTTAGATTCCTTGTGAAAAAGTGCCTTCAGAATGTTGTAGTTAAAAAGTCTAGCTTTGATGGTTTTTGCTAAAAAATTAAGGCTAAAACCAAAATGTTCATTTTTTTGCAATAACTCAAAAACAAAAAATGGCAGCTCTAATTTTCTTTCATATTATTGTTCAACATAAAAATGCACAACTTTGCTCTAATTCAACAGACTGTTTATCTCTAAAGATAAGCAGAATGCAGGCATTCCAAAAACGGACACCCTGTATAAACGACTTTCATTGTATAAAAGGACTGTACTATATAGAATGTGTTTCATTAGCATGGTGTAGCAATGTGATTTATATGCTGCATCCCATATAGTGATCTCCTATGCGAATGCAGATTGTAAATAATGTAGAGATATGATTTATTTAAAATATGTCTTAAGCAATTAAAAAGGTAGATCATTTTCTTTATTCTATTCTTTAGTGTAGAGATATGAGTTTTCTATATATGGAGCAAACAGTATATCATAAGTTTATAATTTTTAATTGCAAACCCAAGAGATAATGATGTCTGAAAATATTAGGTTAGACGATTAGAAAAGTTTCAAAATTGGCAGTCATGATAATCTTTTTGTTGAATCATAATATTTATTAATATAGTTACCAATTATAAAATGATAACTTATGTCACAGGAATAGTTCACTATATTTACCTGTTTATCAGAAATGCAATTCAGCTACAATAGCCACAATCATTTCTGATCTTCTTCTAGTGCCTATCCGTTGCCGAATGTTTGCTCTTTTGGTTTTATTTGCAGCTGTCCTGAAAAATTCTGTAGTTGTTGTGTTGAACCATTGTCTCAAAGTTTTGAGCCACGAAATTCTCCTACGACCAGGTCCTCTTCTACCTTGCACTTTGCCTTGGAGCGCCAGATGTAACACCTTATACCTTTCACGATGTCTCATTATATGTCCGAGGTATTCGATTTTCCTTGAAAGTTTTTATGACCTCTAATTCTTTGTTTAACCTTCTTAGAACTTGATTATTAGTGGCCCGGTCTGTCCAGGGAATTCTGAGAATGCGCCTATATAACCACATTTCAAAAACTTCCAATTTTTTGCTTGTGGCATCGGTTAGCGCCGTGCGGGAAATACGTAACATTATATAAGTCTTATTTTAGTTTTGTGGTTAAGATTGTGATTCCTCAAGACTGATTCAATCTTCGTATAGACTGCTCTAGCTTTTTCTATTCTGCATTTAATTTCTCACGAATGATCCCACTGTGAGTTTTTTATGTTTAACTTAGGCCATATGTTTCGCCAGCTTCAGGTACGTGATCTAGCAGTTGCTGTAATCCTTCTACGCTATCAGCAAAAATGACCGTATTGTTAGGATATCTTATATTGTTTAATTTCTTACCGTTTACATTTCTACCCTGCCTCCTTGAAAACCATCTCTCAGTACAGATTGAATAACATGGGGGACAGCACGCAGCCCTATTGGACACCACACTGAATGGCCACTCTTTCTGAATTCGCTTCTTCTATTCTAATATCCGCGTTTTGGTTCCAGTAAAGGTTTTTAATTATATTTATATCTTTTATATCGATTCCTATTTTGTGCAAAATGCTGATTAGTTTTGGATGTTGAACTCTGTCGAACGCCTTCTCGTAATCAATAAAACACGCGTATATATCGCAGTTGACGTCACGGCATCTTTAAAAAACACTTGTATGCAGAACATTCCTAAAATTTCATCGTTCACCCATTGTTTTTGTTTTTAGTTTTTTCCTGGGCGAGATGCTTTTCTGAACGATTATTTAATTTTCTGAGCCAATTGTTGTATGTTTGCTAGTACACTCTGATTTTCTGACTCTTGTACTAGGTTGTTCAGTTCTTGGGTCACCTTCTGTTTTAGTTCCGTGTTTTTCAACATATGCATATTTGGTTGTGGTCTTCTAACCATTTTTGGAGTTTTCTTGAATTTGGTTTTAATGTTTGCCACTAAAGGGATGTGGTCCGAATCGATGTACGCTACTGGGTACGTCTTACGACCGTGACGCTGTTTCAATATCTCTTGTTGACCCAGATATAATCTATTTGGTTGTGGCAGTTTGAAGAATGTGTTTGTTATGATCAGCTGATGTTCAATGCAACACTCCATCATTTGACCACGTGGTTCATTTCGATTGCCTAGACTGTGCTGTCCTATTAAGTCTTCGTAACTACCTTAGCCAATTTTGGCGTTAAAATCGCCCATAATTACTATTAATCTCCGCTTTTTGATTTGCTTAGTCAATCCATTTAGGACGTCGTAAAAATTTTCAATTTTTATGTCTTCTGATTGAGTTGTTGGTGCATAGATTTTAATTAAGGCCAAATGCACAAGAGAAAGTTCCAACTCTAATAACATGAGTCTCTCATTGATAGGCATAAAGGCACTCACTCATTGAGATAATTTTTTGTGAACAATCATTCCTACTCCCAATTCATGTTGGCCATTGTTATAGTCAGAGTAATAATAACGGGTTATCATAAAGTAAGGGATATATTTCAACTTATTATATATTTTTAACAAATAAAATTAATAACAAAAGTAAATGGAATCTAGCTGCTTAAATAATGGGATTTCTGATATCAAACACTGCTTACCGTAATTGTTCGATATGAACTCAATTTTGTTGTTGTAAAATTACCAACCGTTCCTCCAAATTGTATACAGCACTATGCAAAGTTTCTGGTTGAATTGCACGAATTTGCTCCCTATACTGTCCTTTAATTTCTCCAGCGTTGTTGGACATATTTTCAACACCAAATCTTTTAAATAACCCCCACTACCACTAATCCGCTGGGTTAATATCAGGCGACCTTGGGGGCCATAAATTCGCAAAATGTCTGCTTATAACACAATCTTGAAAAACCCCAGTTAACAGTTCTTCTGGTCGGTAAATATGCAGATGTGCTCCATCCTGCATAAAAATCATGTTTTCAATACCTTCGTACTCGTTTTGCAACTGTGGAATTGCATAATCCCTTAACATTTTCAGGTATCGTTCACCAGTAACAGTTACAGATACGGCTTCCCCATTCTGTATTTCCTCGAAAAAGTATGGACCAATGATGAAATTAGCTGTGAAACCGCACCAAACGGTGCCTTTTTGTGTCATGAAGACCTTGCTGAATGATTTCATGTGGATTTTCTGTTGACCATATTCGATCCAACATTAAGAGAGAAATGGGCCTCATCTGTCCATAAAATACGGGATAACCATTCAGGTTCAATTTCCATCTGAGCCAATGTTTCTAAAGAAAAATCGTACCTAAGAGCCAAATCTGCTTCCTTTAATTCAAACAGCAGTTGCAGCTTATAGGGATGCATTTTTAGGATTGTTCGTAAAATTTTCAAAACCTTGGTGTATGGCAATTGCAATCGTTTTGATATCGCATTCACACTGCTGATTCCTAGCGGATTACTATTGGCTACGTTTTGATTTTCCTAAAGAACTTCTGCAACTTGGACATCACCCATCCTTGGTCTTCCTGATCTCGGAAGGTGAGCTACAAACCCTGTTCTTTCAAATTTGCTAATCAAATTACAGTACGCCTTCATTTGGCACGGCCCTGCTCTCAAACCCATTTTTGTATGAAATCTTCGTAACCCCGCAGTGTAATTTTTACCGCATTCTTAATAACTTTGCACTAAACCAATTCTTGTTTGAAGGTCCATGTTCAAATCGTTACAATTTACGTTTACGCGAGTTTTTATTTTCAGAACAATTCTCTAAATTACGATACTGTAGTTTTGCACTTGTATCAACAGTTGTCACGACAATTCTTTTGTTTTCCATAGATACACTAAAATGCCATTATGTAATCCACTAGATTCCATTTACTTTTTGTTATTAATTTGATTTGTTAAAAATATACAGGGTGTTCCTAAATATCATGTACCTTCGGAAGGAACAATTCTTTGGCTTATTTCATGACTAAAAGCTTGTATAAACATAGGTCCGTAAACACTTCGTGTTGAAGTTTCAATTTTTTTTAAATTTTTTCTTTATAGTTCCTGCAGTTTTCAAGATATTTAGCTCAAATTTGGGACATAGGTTACGCTGTGGGGCTTATGTCATTGGGCAACCCAAATGGTTGTGAGAATCTACATGGGGTTATCTTTTTAGGGGTCGCGCCCCTTTCCACCCACTGAACTTTTTGCGGTTCGTCACTGGTAGATTATATTTAGAAACTTTTTGGTCTCTTGTAGTTTTTCGTATCTGCCATCGTTATCGAAAAAAAAAAACAGTTTTCTTTAGCAATGATTTATTACAACAAGAAAAACCTAAATAATATCCATAACAAAACAACGTTACAAAAGATGTTAAAAGTAACCTCCTCCAATCACTTCACTTGCCTTTTCTCTTCTCAGTGATTCCCGTACTCTCTGGAACACCCCGGGGTATTTCTTACGGTTTCAAATGCATCTACTATTCGATTTCGTAAGTCATCTACAATATTCACTGGTCTTTTACACAACAGAGATTTGAGATGCCCCCATAGGAAAAAATCTAGGCTATTTAATTCAGGGGACCTAGGGGGTCATGGCTGAGGTCCACCCCGTCCTATCCACTTGTTCTCATACACTTCATTTAAATACTCCATAGCTAAAATAGAAAAATGTGCTGGGGATCCATCATGCATATACCACATTTCATCTCTCAGCAAAAGAGGCAAGTCTTCGAGTAATAAAGGCAATTCGTGTTGCAAAAAATGCCTGTGTGTGTCACCCGTACGCCGACCAGGTAAAACGTAAAAAGAAAGCACCAATTACATGATCCTCAATTAAACCACCCCATACATTTAATGTGAACTGCTCTTGAAAATGCGTTTCTACAATTTCATGTGGATTTTCTTCCATCCGTATGTGGTTGTTATGAAAATTTGTAATAGAATTTCGTGAAACATTAGCTTCGTCGGTAAACAAAATTTTACAATCAAAATTGGGGTCTACCTCTAGCCGATTAAGGTGCCACTGACAGAAATTCATCCTTAAAGGGAAATCTCGGGCAAGGAGCGCCTGTACCCTTTGAATGCGATAAGGGTATAGCAGATAATCACGCAGGATGACTAATATGTACATTTTTCTGGTGCTAGTGTCTGCGTGTTCTTCTATTTCATTTAGAACAGCTTCTTCGGTCTGTTGTGTTCTAACAGTACGTGGTCTACCAGAATCATTGAGATTCTTCTTAATCGTTCCAGTTTCTGCAAGACACCTATGAATATTTGAGAATATTCAATGATCAGGTATCACTCTGTTGAGATGAAGTGCATCTCAACCATTTCAGAGTTCGTAAAATTTGGCATTGTTGCGAGATTACAACGAGTATTTAAAACACTTTTACACCTTACATGTAAATGTAAATGTACACAAGTTATAATTTTAAATGTGAACTGTCACAATTAATAAAAACAAAAGATTATCCAAATAAATCTAAAGCCTACTGGACAATTTTAAATATTTTAATTTCATCTAGCGAATTATAAAACATCGTTTTAATTTTTTTTTTTTTCGATAACGTCGGAGATACAAAAAAACTACAGCAGCCCGAAAAGTTTCTAAATAAAACAAAAAAATTATTTTATAGTTTACAATCTACCAGTGGCGCACCGCAAAAAAGTTCAGTGGGGGGAAAGAGGACGACCCCTGAAAAAATAACCCCCTGTAGATCCTCACAACCATTTGGCATGCCCAATGATATAAGCCCCACAGAGTAACCTATGTCCTAAATTTGAGCTAAATATCTTGAAAACTGCAGGAACTAGAAAAAAAACTAAAAAAAATGTGAAACTTCAACACCCCGCAGTTCAGTAACGAAGCGTTTACCGACCTATGTTTACATAAACTTTTATTATTAGACATTGTATCAACTTCCGTTTATTTTAACTAAGGCAAAGTGTGCTTCAGTGGGTCACTTGTAATCTAGTGTATAGTTTCTTATGTGCTCACAAAAATAAAATTTTCGGTAAACCTATGACTTGAAATATAGTCATGTGTTATAAATTTGTAGCAAATTCCATAATTGAACATATTTTCGACATAACTTAAGTTTTCATGAAGTGATTCAATATTTTCATATAGGAAATCAAATGCAATCATTTCAATGGAATACAGAAGAAAATATGCTAGCTGCCATACAGGATATATATGTAATTATATGGTACTTTCCAACAGCCTGTTTTAATACATCCCTTTTGAATATGTCATCTTTAGAATACAATTCACCCGAATTGGGTCGTAGTCCTAGGATGAATTATTTTATAGGAAACTTTGTATCAGTGCGAAGAGCTGATGGATCTCTTATAAATATTCCAATTTCACCGTTTCCTTCCCTATTGCATCGGTATGTTAAGTAGGTATGGTTACTTTTGTGTCATTTAGTTTTATTTTTAGACATATACAAGACAACAAATGGGATGATGCACTACGACTATGTAGATTAATAAAAGATAAAGCTTTATGGACTGGTTTAGGTGTTTTAGCAACTCAATCGAATAATATAGATTTATTAGAAATGGCAGCTGAGGCTTTTGCTGAAGTCCATCAATATGATAAAGTATTCTACATTGATCACATCAAAGTACTAATAATCGATTTTGATAAATATTATGCTTTCACTGCTTTATTTTAAGGCATTGCCTAGTAAAGCACAACAAATGGCTGGAGCAGCTTTATTAGGAGGATCACTACACAATGCAGAGTCAATATTATTACATAATGGCTTAGTGTATCAAGCAATTTTAGTTAATATCCAGTTGCATCAATGGAACAGGTAATTTATGCGCACCAAATTTAGTACTGTCTAAACATTTTTTTTCAGAGCTCTAGAATTAGTAAGTAAGCATAAAGCACATGTAGATGTGGTTATACATATGAGAGATAAATATTTAAATGCATTAAACAAAGAAGAGAATAATGCGAAATTTCTTAATATTAGAAACACTGTAAGATCAGATTCTACTTCATTTCATAAGTTTATATGAATTTTTTTAGATTAATATTGATAAGGAAAAGATCGAAAAACGATTAAAAGAAGAAAGTTTGTAGGCTGCATATAACAATACCAATTATTACCTATTGTTAAATTAGTTTTAACTTTACACAATTTATTTTAAATTAGAAACATAGAATATATTGATCAAAATATATTACTTTCAAAGTATTGAGTATTTCGCACATCGTCAGCAACTCTTTCATTAGGTGACAACTGATTATTTTGAGTAAATAAAGATATCCGTGAATTGAGAAATTGTTTTCTAGTCAATAAAACAAGTTTATGCTATTTTACTAGTTAGCATTTTATATTATAGAAAATCATAGCACATTACTACCCTCATTAGCCAAAACGCCGTTTCTGTAGAAAAGTGACAATTGAGTAAAATCAGTTTTTGTTTAGATGTCTTGCCATTGTAAACTATTTGTATTGTTTTATGCTTTATATATGTATTGAAGGTCACAACATTCATATTGACACATTAGATTGACAAATAACATTTTACCATTGAATAAAAATAAGAAGAAGTTCAACCCTAATTTTAACAATTGTAATCGTTTTAGTAGCCCGAGACGATCATTGGCCATCTAGTAGGTGGGCCAGAAGGTATTATTAACTCATAAGCAAGCAGATTTCTTTAAATGACTACAGACGATGTTGCCAAATTTCGGAATTTTTTAATTCTTTGCATCGTGTTTAATGATTTCGCCGCATAATTTGTAGGGAATAGTTGTATATCTCCATATAATCATTGATTATTCAATGATATAATCATAACTTCATATTCAATTATTAAAGCTCATTTTGTAAGTAAGTAAATTTTTAAAACCTATTCTCAAATTTTAGCTTTCTATGTATTAAAATTCGTGAATTTAAAGAGTATTCAATGTCCTAACCATAATCTAAAAACTAACAATGCGTCTTAAAAGTAAAATCTACTTCAATAGGTGTAATTAAATATTCAAGGTCTGTAGGAGGTATATTTAAATGTTCATTAAGAAAGGGAGGGGGTTAGTCTTACTTGAAAATTTTCCCTAGCATTGCAATTTGTATAATTAGTTGTCGTCGTTCTTTGTATGTCGAAAAGTTATTAATTGTGAAAGTTTCCTATTTTTTATTTTTGTTTAATAAAATGTGCTGATCATGTCTTTTTGTGTGTACTTTGATTGTATATCAACTCGACATAAGAATTCCAATATAAGTTTTTTTCGTTTTCCCCAAAGATTCATCGTGATGTACTTTGTGGTTAAATAATTCTGGAAATCGTGCTCTATATGACATGACTTTAGAACAATTGCGTGAAAAGAGAGTTTGCTCCCTTCATTTTTTCAAAAACGACTGCTAATTCAAATAAAAACAAACTCAATCGTAATGCAGTACCGATTAGCTATAAAAGCAGCATCACTGAAGAGTGTGAAGCATCAGAAGTATTGGCAGTAACCAGAAGTAAAAATCTTAAAGTTTACGGAAATCTGTCGGCTAATTCAATTCCGCCTACATTATCTGAAGACCTTTCGCCTGGACGCAGTTTTGATGATTCTGAAGATGCTCGTTTATTGAAGGTAAATTAACAGTAATGATCTGAACTTTATCCCTTAGTTTTGAATAGGAAATATTTTAAACGAAACGTATATAAACATGTTACCAGTATATCACTATAAGTCGTTTTGATTTATTCATATTGAAATTTTCAATTCAAATTTCGTTTTTCATTAAAAACGACAAATTAAAAATCGAGACCGGGAAAATGAATACCTGTCGTATGTATTGAATTTGAAAAAAATAAAATGTTGCCCTTAATTACGGGGTTAAAGTTGCCCTTTTTTTCAAAATTGATTTTCTCAAAAACGGTAATTTTTTTTAAATTTACATATTTTATAATCACGTATACCGAAAATATAACGAGCTTTATAGGGTTTCTCTAATTTATCCAGTGATATGCAAAATACAGGGTGAATGAGAAAAAAATAATTTTTGTAGGTGAATAGTTGTAAGTTAGTTTCCTTATACGAGAAAGTGTTGTGCCAATGTCCATCGGCCAGATTTTTTTTACCATTTTTAAACTTTTGTAGTTATTTTATTGGCTAAGTAACGTTACATTTCTACAAGACATAAGAACATCATATTTAAAGACTTTAAAATATATTTTTAATTGGAAGCAATATTTAATTTATGTAAATTTAAAGTTATTTGTTTTAATTGTAGGGTATGCTCGATGCACCATCGCCAATCAAAAAAAGGAAAAGACATCAACCTTCTTTAAGTTACGACCGTTATGAAAAGCGTATTACATTTTTAAAAAATAAAATTAAGTCCAAAAATGTAACAATTTGTCGTACAAAAAATATCTCAACTTTTGGCGTATCAAAAATTAGATGCATTATCGACCAAGTCGAAAAGTGCACGGGTTTTTGTGAGAACCCAACTTCTTCATAAAGCTCATCATGCATGGACAGAAGATGAAAAACAACTGGCTCTAAGCAGGTACTATAAATCGCCGTCGTTATACTTATTTATGCGAAATAAACTCAAATTTATGCTTCCATCGAAAAGTACTATTGCGTCCTGGCTAAAAATTTATCATCTTCCAACTGGCACTGATACTGAACTATTCAATAAACTAAAATCAAAAATTGAAAATATGTAAGTGAAGGCTTTCAAGATTTGGGACACCCTGGATGGTCGGAAAAAATTGCAACACAAGCGTTAGTCTTTATGATAAGAGGTTTGATTACAAAATGGAAAATTCCAGTTTGCTATTTTTCATCCTCATCAGCTATTAAACATAATGACTTATATAAATTAATTTTAAAAGTTATTGAGAATTTACATTTGATAGGACTACACGTACAAGTTATTACTTGTGACCAGGAAGCTAACAATCGAGCTGCTTTCCAAAATTTAGGAATGGAAGAGGAAACGCCATACTTTTTTGTTAATAACAGAAAAATATACGGAATGTATGATGTTCCTCACTTGATTAAAAGCCTTAGAAACAATTTGTTAACAAAAGATATTTATTGCAGTTATGGAAAAATTACTTGGACAGATATTGAAAAATCTTACCGCATCGATAAAGCCTCTCCGACTGTGAGAGCTGCAGTGAAAATTAGTGACGTACACATAAATCCCAACAGCTTTCAAAAGATGAAAGTCAAGTTTGCTACACAGATATTTTCCAATTCTCTTAGCGCTTTAATTACTACTGCCGCACACACAGGTCAGCTAAATAGTGACAGTGCCCTTGGTACTGCCAAATTTTTGGCAAAAATGAATAACATATTCGATATTTTAAATAGTCGAACCCTATACAGTCCGAATCCGTATTGTAGCGCGTTATCATGCAAAAATAATACAAATGAGAATTATCTAAAGGAAAGCTTGAGTTGGATAAAAACCTGGCAGTCGTATGGAAAAAATAATAAAGTTAAACAGGGTATATATTGTTTTAAAGGTTTTGTCCACTCTATACACGCCACTTTACAACTGTGGTCGGACCTCAAAAATGAAAATTATAAATTCCTATTAACAAGCAGGTTAAACCAGGACCCTTTAGAGAATTTATTTTCAGTGATAAGAAATAGAGGAGGTTATTGTACAAACCCTACTGCAAAGGTTTTTAGACAAGCTCTGCAATTTAATATGTTTGTTAAACTTCATAGTTCACCTGAAAACACCGCGTAATTAGTGACGATGACGACGATGATGATGTAGTTGTTACAAATACAGAAAATGATTCTCAAGTGAAAAACAACACCTACAATGAAAATAAATATGAAGAATTTGTGTTAAAGCACTGCAATAAAGATTCGTTTAATTCCGACGATAGTAATAATGTCAGTATCCACGAAAACAATACATCAGTAGAAGATTGTGCGGTTGTGTATTTTTCCGGTTATCTTGTGCATAAAACCATAAAATAATACAACTGTGATAAGTGTATTACAAGATTGTTAGATGCCGATTCAATACTGAAAGACAAAAACCAGTTACTATTATTACATCGCGACTATTCCAAAGGTCAAAATATTGAGCATTTAAAAAACCTACGGAAACTACAACTGATGTGGTGTATTTAATTTTAAATAATTTTTCTATTTATTTTGAAAACCCTAAATCGTCACAAAGTTTCCAAAAACATTTATTAAATTTTATTCTAATTCACCTAAATAAAAAGTTTGCAGGGTGGTTGATGAAGGTGGAACATGTTATCAGCACAATTTATTTATCATTAAACATTTATTAGGGTGTAAATTACAAAAATCATTAAAATGGATGTCACAAGATTTTAGAACTGGAAAAAAATTTGTAATGTGAATAGCATATAGAAAATATATACGGATACCTACATAATTTTACTTTATTAGTTTGATTAAATTGGTTTGGATTCAATCAAATTGTTGGAGGGTGTTATTTAGCTTAACGTACCTAATTATACCTACATAGTGGTTAAAGTAATAGTACCACAAAAATATATACAAATTTTATATAGTAATAATTTCTAACTTCACAAACGTATTAACTGGGTGTACTGCAGAAAAAAACTTTAACAGGAAGATTTCAATGTTTTTATTATCAAGTAAAAGCGGCAACGTTGTTGAGTTTAAAAACAGGTAGAAAGGGAACAATACACATTTTAAGTCTAGTTTTAAACCCTCAGGCAAGGATTACCTTGTAAAACTTGTACAAATTACATAAAAATACGTATGCAACCCAAATTGCGCGATTTCACTTACTTCGACGGGTGTTACACGCTCAGTTTGGCGTCAATTCAGTCCACGATTGTGGTCAGAATGATGACAAACTGATCGTGTAATTCGTTGACTGATGGACCAGACTGATGGATATTTAAATATTTTAATAATTTTCGTCAGTCCGCTGTGGATTGGCATCAGACTGATCGTGTGTTGTGTTTCATAAGTCTCCCGTCAGTACCTTTCAGGCAGCTATGGAGACAGGTGTTGATGACGCTTCGCCGCCTACGCAGCCATTGAAACCGGAGAAGGATTTTATTATTACATTCGAAACATTGCCAATCCTCTGGGATAAAACAAATAAATACAAGAGGAATGAAGCGTTGGAGAAGCTGTTAATTATATATAAAAAAACTAAACCTCAGGCTACCTTGGATGATGTCAAAAAGAAAATAAATACATTACGCTCGAATTACCGCCGAGAACTGAAAAACAAAAGAATCGTCTCGAAGATCAAGGGCCGGGACAGATGATATTTATATCCCGAAGAGTTGGACCTTTGAATATCTTCGGTTTTTGGATAAATTCGAGAAACCTCAGGTAAAGATTTCTTGTTTATTTAAGTTCTTGTTTACATGTACTTACACCAGACGCCCTGTTTTAATCGTGATTATTTGACTCCTTCCAGATTTTTATTTTGCTAGGGTCGGGTGTAGGTACTCAAAAACCTTTAAACTTCTAACCTACAAACATTATATATTATTGATTAAACACTTACACAGGATATACAACAGATATATCAGATGTATATAATTAATTTATTCATTTTTACGAATATCCAATTTGCCTTCATTATTAAAATAATGACAGAATTTTTCTCTTATCGCTTTCGCATCGTTTGATGAATTTCTAATGCTAGCGGGCTCTAAATCAAGTAATTCAGCATTATCTGGTTTTGTGATTCTCCAATTTGATGCTAAGTACAGCCTTCGCTGTGTTTTCATTAAATAATTATGTAAATAGCAGCACGTTGCCACTATAGTTGCAGCTTTTTTGGCCTCAAAACATATAGGTTTCTGGAAAATTCCAAATTTTGATCGCAGTATCCCAAACAGCTCGCGACAATCGGTAGTTGAATATTTTTCCGTCAGTATTACACGAATTTAGTGTAAAATAGTACACCGCCATCGGATATTCGGCCATTAGCACCAACATCCATCACAATAAATTCTTTTTTTGAGTTTACTAATGCCATGAGAACTAGACTGTAGTGACCTTTATAGTTGTAGTATAATGATCCTGAATGTTTCGGTTTTTGAATTGCAACATGCTTGCCGTCTAAAGCTCCTATGCAGTTCCAGAACTGATATCTTTCCCCAACATGAGAAGCAATATTTTTCCATTCTTCCTCTGTCGACGGCATCTGTAATAAATATTAAATGTAAGTATACTTTTTTTACAGAGTCTCAATACTGATGGAGAGGAATCCACAAATACTTCAGATGGACCTACTTCAGAAATATTACAACCACAAGGACAAGAAGAAAGAGAATCGCAAGAAAGCGTTTCTTACGGATCTATTTCCTCTACAAAAATGCAGTCATGCCGCCGCCACGACCTGCGACGAAAAAGATGAAAAGTATGGTTGCCAAACAAAACGAGCTATTTGAACGGGCATGTACATATTTATCTGAACCCAAGTGTTCTGATAACCCAGTTGCATTTGAATGGGAGAAACTCTAAACCGCCTTGACCCAACTCAAAGATTATATGCTAAGAAAGCAATCAATGATATCCTATTTGAGGCGGGATTGGGAAATTTAAATAGAAATTCAGTACAAATAAATACACCTTCCCCTGTGCCCTCTCCTGCCTACCATTCCCCATCTCCACATCCATCTCCTAACTGTGTGATTACACCTCTTTCATCTCCATCTATACCGGTTGAATATGATACACATGATGCCTCATCATTATTTGCTGACTTTGCGGTAAATGAATAAGTGCGAGTACTTCATGACATATTTTGCTTAACTTTGTTAAACCTTTGCTTAAGTTTTTCTTTTGACTTAATGTTATTGTTTAGTTTTTTTTTATTTGTTCAACATTTACTACCTACTTGGTACAATATACGATACTTACAGAAAATGTATTTTTTTATTTCACTTACCTTGATAGAAGACTGAAGAACATAAAGTAGTGCTTGGCGTGTGTCCATGATGGCCTGACTGATAGCAGCTGGTGACATTATAACAGAATCTTAAATCATTAATATTCCTTCTGGTAGCAAGGTATCGTAAGGTTACAGCCAGTTTTTCTTCCGCACTTATCGACTTCCTCATGATCGTATCTTGTTTTGTCAAATATGGCTTAACCATTTTCAACAGGTTATCAAAGTACACATCTTTCATCCGAAAATAATTTGCGTAGTTTTCAACCTTCCTTCGTGTGTCTTATTTCATTTAATAAATTCAAATGTCTATATAACTCTCTTTTCAATTGCCATTCTTTAGACCATCGTTTCCTTTTGCAACGTTTTTTACAACTAAAAGCTATTATTATTGCAAGAGCAGCTTTTGTCTTATTGCGATCCATCGCGTTCTCAATTACGACTGACATCAGTTTGAATGATAGTGTATTGTCGTTCATGGGTCAATCAGTTTGCCATCAATCTATTCATGATCAAGGATGTGGACTGAACTGACGCCAAACTGAGCGTGTAACACCCGTCATAAGGTTGAACTTCTTTCTCTTTTTTATTCAATGATTTTACTTACTTTTACTTACCCTAAAAATGCTGGTTGCTGCGTTTTTTCTATGCATTTATTATAAACCAATTCTCTCCTGCATGTTTGCTAAGCATTTTATTAATATTTTTATGGTGATAATTAACTACTTACTATGTAAAAAAGACTTTTTTAATAAACGCTTATATTACATACAAAAATAATATAATCAACTTAAAGTTATTAAAAGTAAACTGTAATTACGCTGTATTAACGCTATTGTAGTTACTAGTGAGTGGGAGGTACAGGTATTTTTTTTTTCAAAATTCTCTTCTATTTTGCAGTAAAACTTGTTCCAGGTTTTTTAATATGTTGTCCCTTTTTTCTATAGGAAAACCACAAGCCAAGTGATCCAGAAGTTTTAATCCATTTTTAATGGCTTTAACAGTTAAAAAATCAAGGCAGTTATAAGGTTCTAGTTGTTCGTATGACATTTTAAAACGCAAGTTATGACTTCCTCGAATTGCAGTTACTTGAACTATGTTTTTCAAATATGCGCGGCCTGTTTCTCTAAGTTTTTGTTGGGAAGAATGATTTGCCCACTTAAAGAAATCACTGTGCTTCATTTCTTTTATGTCTACTTTTCCACTATTTGCAGTCTGAACTGCTTGGACAAGAACTGCGAAGTCGTAAGTTTTTCCTTGTTTTTTTAAAGATAATTCCACCTGATGATGGAAACTATCTGCAGACATGTATGAATGACCAGCTTCAAAATAATGTATATTAATACTATCAGCAGAAATTTCAGTACAATTAACAATGTAAACGTGAAAGGTATAGAAACACCAGTCCTTATTTTGACTGGAACAGTTGTCCAGCCATATGGGTAAGACTTTTAATTTCGTTGACGCTTAAAAAACACATAAAATGTACTCACAATGTCTTCTTGATTTCTGCTGCTGACACCCTCATGCCAAAGTACAGCAAACGGGTTTGTCTTAGATTTTTTTCTAAGCAGCACAAAACTTTCGTTGTACACAGTGAGGCGCTTGGTAAAAATTACTTTTTTAAAAGAATCAACTCGCGGCAACATAATTTTTTTTAAATCGGTAGAAAAAGAATGGCTTGTTTTATTTGTTTCGACCATTTTTCTATAACTTTCTTTAGCTAACTCGATATGATTTTTCCAATTGCCGCATGTTTCACAGTCATCCAGCAAATTTTCTTTGGTATGACCTTGAAGGTTAAATTGCTCACATGTCTCACACTCTTCATTCCCAAGTTTCGCAAAAGATATATTTTTTGCTTTTACATGAACTCTGTAAATGTTATATATTTTTATGGTTGGATTCTTTTCTAAAAAATCTTGGTGCATTATATTTATTGTTACATCACTAGGTAAGTATCGAACATTTGGAGCATGCTCCCTGCGATTTTACCGGTTGAAAGGAGTCTATGTGGTCGTCAATCTCATCTTTAGATATGTAATTAGAAGGACGCTTTTTTCCTCTTTTGTCCTCCACTGGAGTGGTAGATCCTTTCAGTGTTTTTGATAGCACCTCATAAACAAATCTATCGTTAGTGGGCTTGTATCCCAAAGTACTTAAAAAAACTTTTGCACACATGCTTAAATTCTCCCATATAGGTTTTTAGTGTGTATTTAAAAGTAATTTTAGACCCTCCATCATTACCATTTTCTTTTAAATGTCTTTTAACATCCAACCTTTCACACATGTTTAGTACAAAGGCCCTTCTTTGGATCCAGAACTCACTATTTATATATTTTCTTCATTCTTCAGAAAATTGTGTGACCTACATTTAAATTTGCATTTGTTTTTGCATGGTGTGAGAACAAGATGTTTATTTCTAGTGGATTCTAGTTTTTTTTTTTTATTGGTACCCTACTTTTTTCGAACTGAACTCGAACATAGTTCAAAAACAAATTCCGAACCCTCGAACTGAACTCGAACTATTTGTAATTTTTTCAATAGGGATAAAAATAAGAAAAATACTGCATTACAATATTCTCTGTATCTTAAAAGCAGTATCTATAAAATGCATCGTAAAGATATAAAAGATTCAGTATTTCTCGATGTCCACATATCTGTTGTGAACGATACTACAGACAATGATTTTAGTTCATTATTTAGTTTCCTTTTAAGATTATCAACAGTATTTGTATACAATGTTGGTACAAAGTGTCCAGAAAAGGTAGGTAGTTCTGATAGGCATATCATACTTTGGTTCTGCTAATCGTAATACAGCTTGAAATCCAATATCTTCTACTATGCTATAGGGGAAAGGCGGGTAAGATGACATACTTAAGTGTTTGTTACCACATAAACTACGTCTATGTAAAGATAAATACAAAATTTTATTGTAAAGTGGTAACTGGTAGTATTTTCTATAATGTTAGGCACTAAGATTACTAGTGGAATAAAGCGCTTTATTGCAAGTACAAAAAACAAAAATTTTATTAAAAAACCATCTCGCCCACCCGGGGCGGGCAATATGAAATACAATGTAAAACTAAAATAGCTACTATGCTACTCAACAAACAAAATAAGCATCACTAAAATATTAGTCCTTAATTTTTTCACAGGTCGCAAATACAAATTTTTTATTTTGGCGACACACCTGTGCACTCTGCATGTGCCCATTTTTTACAAAATTGGCACCGTAACCACGATTCCTTAGATTTTGACCTACTGAAGAGGTCATTACAATAGATACATGCACAGTCATCTTCTTCGTCGCTACCACTGCAGGGATCTTCTTCGCCACTTAATTCATCTTTCATTAGTTTTTTTCTTACCACATTTCTGTTGCTCTTGTTTCTTCTTTCTTTGTTTATTTTTCGAGAAGGCTTTTGAGGTAGGGACTTTCGGTTAATAGATCTTGATAGCCACCAGTTTTGTGCTTAACAGCTTTTCTTTTATTACTCTGAGGAACTGGTGACAGATTCTTCAGGATAGCCTCAATATCAATTTTTTCTGAAGTGGATGGACAACCTTGGTCATTGTTTGCTGACTCTTGCATGTAGTGATCATCAACATTTGGTAGTTCTCTTTCAGCAGCAGATGCATCTTCAGGCAAATCGGTAGTTAGACTAGGCAAAAACATATGTTCTGGAAAAATATTGGAATTAAAAGGTGATATCCCCGTTGAACAAAAACCACTTGATGCGTTCTCTATGCTGTTTTTTCATATGCTTGTTTAAAAAGTTTGGATATTTGATAAATGCTAACAGTGCGACCGGGATTCTCTCTCAACCATTGTGTGACTGCTTGGTTGTAATATTTATGGAGGGGGCCAAAAAATGCAACATCCAAAGGTTGAAGGCGATGTGTACAGTGTGCAGGCAAGCAAAGCAGTATCACAAAATTCTTTTTAGCTAATTCCAAAGCTTCGTAGCTTTTATGACTTGAATGACCGTCAAGAATTAGTAAAGCTTTATTCTCGAAATTTGGTCTGACATTCTCAACAAAATGTCGCATCCATATTTGGAACAAATCCCCCGTCATGTAGCCAGATTCATCATGTAGTTTTAACGTCCCTACTGGTGCTCCGTCATACAAGACAGGATTAAATCTTTTCCTGGGAAATATTATTGCCGGCGGTACGTATGTCCCTCCAGAACTAAAGCAGGCCACAACGGTTGTATGGACACCTCTCTCTGCACTTGTGAGAGCGCCTACTTGCCTTTTGCCTTTTCTGGCGAACACCTTTGGAGGGACGTGAACAGTTGTTAGCGCAGATTCATCCATATTGAAGACCATTGTGTTATAAATTTTATGTTCTTCGATAACTTGTTCAAGTTTAGTAAAAAACTTTTCCACCTGGGGTTTATTGAAAGCCTCAGCTCTAGCAAGAGAGGTGGCTTCAGGGAGACGCGATGACAATTCAGGGTTACGTTGCCGAAAACCACCCTTTCCCAGCCATCTTATTCTCTTTATTAAAAGAATGTTTTATCTTCTTTTTTTCAGCAACCTCGTATGCAAGCTTTCTTACGTCTGTTGTTGTCAATCCAAAAAAAAACGGGATTCCATGTCCAGAATATGGTTAACTATTGCAGCTTCCACCTCTCCATTGAGTGCTGATTGTAAGGAGCCCAAATGTTTTGTGGCATTTGTTGCAATTTTGTTTTTGTTAAGACCTCGACGGCGGAGGGTGGCAGTTGGTACGTTGAAATTTTTACTTGCTTTCAACAAACCCATTTCTCCATTACGAACAGCTTCTAAAGCTCGCTCCACGTCCGCAACATTCCAACTATCCCTAGTCGTCTTTCGTTTATAGGAGTAAACCATCTGAAAGAATTCTTCATAGAAAAGGGCGGGCAAGATGACATAGTAATTCATTTTACCCGCCATCTTGCTATGTCGTTTTACCCGCCTTGTTGTTTCTTACTACTAATACTCGTAACAATTAAACAACAAATAAAGGCAAAAACACAATTTACGTTGTCTGTCGTGAACATTCGTACTATTACTCTAACCTATTCAAAGTAGTGTAAAAAACAATATTTATTGGTGAAATAGTAATTTGAACTATTACTTACATTGGAATCACAAACACCGTTAACACAGATAACGCACCAACTACGTCAAACGTGCATCTACGCACTTCAGAGTACACTCAGCACAGCGTTGCCAATATTTACGCAAAATGGTAAGGATTAGGGAACTTAAAGCCGGTTATATTACCCGTCGCTCCCCTATGGTTGAAAATCTAACGCAATCATTTTTGCAATTTCTTGAGACAAAGCTTGCGCTTGTGGATGAGATGTGTTTGGAAAGTTCAGTTTGCTTTGTTTTGTAACTGTGGTAGATTTTACACTTGAAATATTTTCTTTGTAGTCTACATAATGTTGTTTCACATTTTCATGATTTTTTGTATCTAAGTGTCTTTGTAACGTCGTTGTACCAGTTGACGTTTTCATACGTTTATTACAGTTTAAACACTCAGCCTCAAATTTACAAATTTTTTTACAATAACACTAAACACCCACGGATTTCGAATCATAATTTATAAGTCCATGATTACCATCGTTGGAACTGTTTATAGCGTCTTAAATTGTAAATAATGTGTGTCGCAAAATAACATAAATAAAATCAAAAACGTGTTCACCTAACCTCACTTTACTTTACAATTCGAAAATCTTTTTCGAACCGAATCCGAACTCAAAGTTCGCGTTCGGTTCGGTGAAGCTTCGCACACCACTAGTTTTTTTCTTTCTGTGGGTTTTTTTTGCAATTTTCTACTTTTGCGCATTTCCCCTGATTTGTGTATTGAACTTCATTATCTTGAATTACCAAATTTTGAGTTTTACTTTGCTAAAAATAGAGTAAATTAAAAAAATACTGTTGTAAAAAGCATTCTAATAGTTAAAAAAAAATTTTAGTTGCCCTAAAGCTTTCGTGTTGTAAAACTGGTGGAAAAATTTTATTACAAAATTCTATAAATGAAAATATTACTAAATGTGTTATAAACTAGCCACCTTATCAGAAAAACAGGATTCAGCGTCAGAATTTGGTATATATTCATCCCCTGAAGGGTTTGAAACGGCATCAAAATCGTTAACAGCAGCTCTCTAAAATTTAAAAATCCAAGTACTTATTTATTTACATTTTTACAAATATTTAACAACCTCTACAAAACCAGAATCTGCAATTATAAAATTATTTTTTGAAATCTCCGCTCGATCATTACCAAAACATCGCGTATAAGAGAATTGTGGCGCCATCATAGCGACAGTCTGTTGAAACAACCCAAAATAATATTACTAATTGACAAAAAAAAATACCAATTCCCCTTTGTAATAAATGACTTTCTAAATTAAATTCAGTTTTACTTTGCCCTATATTAACACTTACCTCAAAAAACTCGGCATTTTTTAATGGAAGAAGTTCATGATATTCGTTTTACTGATCTTCACCTTGGTTAAGAAACGCACCATCTTCTGTGATTATTGGAACCACGTCCTAAATATTTCCTGCTAAGGAAGGAAAGGGCCACATATTTCATTCCCTTCCCAAGGGGGAGGGCGGGCTGCTCGAGCTTTCCGAGCTCCTTCAGCCACAATCATGGATTCCCAGCATACATACATGCATTACGTATATATGCATGGTGGGATTAAGGATAGATGTGGTCAGGATCGGATCGGAAGGAACGGAGTTAGGGTTCTGAGGGGGAAAATACTACCCCAGCTTTCGCCTAAGTAGCCGCACATGGTGTGCAAATACGCAGTGACCATGCCGCTACATGTGTATGAGGAAAACCCCCTGGAAAAACCTCGTACAAGGTAGACTGTAACGGGAATCGAACCCATTACCTCCCGAATGCGAAGCAGGTCGTGTCACCACTACGCTACCAGCTCGGTTTTTCCAGATAACCGATCAGCTATGCTGTTATTTGTTTTATCCGGTAAAAATACTGTTTTATTATTCGTAGGTAAACAAATTATTTCCCCACCGATATCATTATTTGAATTTTCTATTGATAAAGCAATTGCTCTTTGCAATATTAATTTTGTACTATCCGACATTTTTTAAACACACTAGTACTAACAACTAACCGCCCGTAACTGACCGTTAAAAATTGCGCGAAGTAAATATTTGGCACGATGCTTAGACAGAACGCCGCACGCAATGCCTGCTTAGGATAAACGCGACAAGTGACCTTTAAATACGGCGTTTTACCTAAGTATTTTTTAGATGATGCATTCTAAGTATATCAAGACCGGTTTTTGTAGATACGGCATAAATGTGCTGTTTTCAATGTGTTTTGGCTTAACTTATGGCATTTTTATTAAGCAAATTAGTTAGATATTTATATTTTGACCACAATTAGGCAAAGTCAATATTTTTGAATTTTTGCAGATACGGCGTTTTGGCTAATGAGGGCAGATTACTGCCGTGTTAAGCACAGAGGGTGTAACTGCAGAGCTTATTGCTTTAAGATAATTGACACTTTAGAATTTAATGACGCTGCTAATATGTATAATGAAAAATTAAATCTCTGTGACTTTAGATAGCTAATTTTTAATGTTCTTCATTTAATTTAATTTTGTGCTAATTAAAATGCAGTTACCCTTTTCTCTCAAAAATGATACCAATACTAAATAATTATGGCGTATCTGCGGTGGTGATGAATAAATCATATCATTTCTACTACTTATTTATTTTAAAACATAAATTGAAAACATAATCACATCAATAAAATTGGTAACAAAACAAAATAATGTCAGATTAAGTCTTCACTATTTTCACATACGGGTAGATCTTCCCAAAATATTAACCGGTTTTTTGGTATAATACTATTTGTTCCTTCAATAAGTTTAGACATTATGTTATTCTTTCTTGCAGAGCTTATACCGCTTGGACGAGTTTCTTGTTTTGGAGCAGGGATTCCCGATTTCATAATAGACGCTTTTAAAAAGTTCAGCTATCTCAATTGCCGCAATAGTCTTTTCTACACCATAAGATCAGAGATCCTTTTCTTGCGTGTCCTTTATTTACTTTATGTAGGGATGAATGATCCACCCACATATAAAAATCACGTATATGCATATTGGCCACTGTAATTTTTGATGAGTTTGCATTATCAACACATTTCTTAAAATCGTCAAAGTCATAAATCTTCATTTTTCTCATCGATTTTTCCACCCGATGATGAAAAGAGCCGGCACTCATAAATGTATGTCCTGGTTCTAGATAACTTATTTCAATCTCCTCTGACGATATTTCTGCATAATTTACAGCGTAGACCAAAAAAGAGAAAAACGTCCAGTTCTTATTTTGGGATGTGCAGTTATCTACCCATAATATAATTTTTGTTTTATCTCAATCAGGAAAAACTTGTAGTAAGCACTGATATCTTCTTTTAGCCTTGTTTTGATTGTTTCATGCCAGATAGTGGCTAGTGGTTGTTGATCCTTATTTTTGATTCCCACTGGTACAAGGCTTTCATTGTACGCTAACAAATGTTTTATAAAAATTACAGTTTTGAACATATCGTATCTGGGTAACATAATAACTTTTTCCAAATCTACTGAAGTCTTGATTTTACGAAATCCATTGTGACCCCTGCATTCATAATCTCAATTGCTGTTATAACATATTCAAATTCTTCATTAAGGGAGAGTAACAAATGACAAACTTTATCTTCCTCCTCCATCTTAGAGCTAGCATTTTCTAGGTTTCGAATGAGTGTATCAAATACCATAAAATGGTCCTCCAACTTGTCAGACCTTTTTAATTTTAAAGTTAGCAACTTTCTCTTTAACGTGAGTTTGGTAAAAACACCTTTTCTCTCAAATACGTCCTGTAAAGACCTCATCATTTCTTTAGCTGTTGTTGCATCTTTTACTAAGTCCAGGTGCTTGTCTGTTAAACACTGAACAATTAAACTTCTCGCTTTTGCATCTTTCAATTTAAATTCATTTATATCTTTTGCTTCGGTGAAGTCGGCTTCTGTATTTATTAATGCATTTGAGATTTGTCTTTCTTCTAGGATGATACCTACACGAAACTTCCAATTGTTAAAGTTCGTGGATGTTGTAAGTTGGCGAAGATTCGTCGTGTTTGCCATTTCAAAAAAAATTTTTTTTTTATTTACTTTATACTTCTATTTTCTATTTACTTTTATTACTATTAGAGTGCTGGGCCCATAACCTGTTATAGTTTTAGTTTATGACTCTTTGAATAGTTTAAATAAAAGTAAATTAAAATTAAGTTGAGGTTATATTTACTTGATGCAACCTTTTTTTTCTTTTCATATATATTTATTAAGTCTGTATTACACACCAAAACTAACTAAAAGTTTACACAACTAAAAACATTTTCATAACAGTTTCCCCCACAGTCATTGTATGTCGTAGTTGTAGAATATTGTGTACAGATCACTGTAATTTATTTATACTATTAGCATGATCTGTGGCTATTAGCACATAACCCTTATTTGCGCTTGTAAACAAGGATATATCAAAACAAAATCACGTTTTGTTATTATTCATAGTGTATAGGCAAGTGTAGCAAGTTTTGTATTTTATTATTTTATGTATATTTTGTTAACTTTGTTGGTTGTTGTAATTGTAGTGCATACATTTTTAGTTTTATTTACTTTATAAACATGTCGAGTTCGGTAAAATATAAAAATAAGTGTAGTGTCCCTGGGTATGACGATAAATTATCTAAAAGACATAGATTTCCTAAAGATTTAAATTATTTTCAAAAATGGCTGGCAAAAATACATAATCCTCAATTAAACAGAAGAAACCATAAACCGTTTTGTATGCAATATACATTTTGAAAGTAAATATATTGTCGCTGGCATTAAACGAGGACTTGGCCAAGATGCTGTTCCTACAGCACACCAAGTGTTACCTGAAGAAGTAACAAACATTTAACCCATTCTGATGACGATGTGTCTTTAGAAATTATTGAAGTGAGGCAGTATTGTTTGTGCACACTACATAAACCTGGTAGTTATTTATATTTTGTAATCACACAATCAATAATGAGATTATTTTATTTAATACCTAGATACTGTAATTTACTTAATTTAATGAAACATTTAAAATTTATTTTGTGTAAATATATCAATTTTAGTAGGTATATTGAATTGCAAAAAACATGAATTTGGTGAAAAAGTTGTTGATATTATAACTAGATGTTTTATATATTTTTGGTGTAAAAGAACAAACAAAATTTTAACTGGAAAAGATATTATATTTGTCCAGTCTATACAAAGGAAAACACAATCTGCTTCATTGCTTGATCCAGTTAGAATGGAAGCTCACCAAATATATGTAAATAAATTGAAATATAAAACAAAGTGCAAGACTTGATTAATTTAACAATTTCAATTTTTTGTTGTATTTAATTGTGTATTATAATTAATATTTATTACAATATAAACTACAAATCCAACGTTCTATCTGTTTGCTCATAGCTCCTGAAAATCGTTCTGTAACAATACAGACTTAATGACTTAAGTAAATGTAATACAAGAATTTACTTTTAATTTAAATTTCCCGCTTTCTATTTTACTTTTCCCCACAACCGTTGGAGCGCTGAAGATGGTCAACAACAAAAACGTGACTTTCTCGTCTAAACGTGGTTTACCTATGACGTTAATTTTGTTGTATATTACTAAGCGTATTAAATGGTACGAACAAATTCCTAAGCCAACAGGGGGGTATCTACAAAATGCTAAAGCTATTTGGTGGTAAGTGAAACAGCTACCACTAATTTGTATTAGTAAATAACAGTTATTGTCAAAATGCTTAGTAGGTATTACAATTGTTGCATGTAGATACCCCAAACTTTTTTTGAATATAAAAGACCGTTACATGACAGATACGGTTAAAATATCTTAGTTTTTAGTTTGTTTGGATAACCAGACTTCCTACATATGTGTAACTCAATTATATCATAAATTGCAGATACCCCATTTGCGCTTAGTACGGCAGATTAATTATTCATATATGAGTCTTTGTTGCTGCAAATTCATAAGCGTATTTTAATAATGTGTCACAGTTGCTGACCATAATGCTTAAAGAATGCACAGAAATTGCAAGTCAACGTGAAGAAATTAGAATAATTTATTATAATGAGTAATAATGGCATTCAAAATTTAGTTAAAAAAATAGCATGTAAAGGTAATTACATTTTATTTAAAAATAGGAATGTATTACAGCCTATTACAAAAAATAATGGAAATACACACTATACACTGCTACCATTACAAATTTTTATCATTGTGTCTTTTTCTTGTTTATAGTTGCAGCAGAAGGTGCATCCTAAGGATTGGTAAAATCATATTTCAAAATTATATGATTTTTATTACACAAAAAGCTCGAGGCATCTAATTTATTTTGGGCAAAACTCAGTGGGGTGTCATAGGTACAGCTGTTTTAATGCAATATCCTCAACAAAAAATTTCAGATGGTTGTTTTTCGAAATAGAATTTTTTTGAAACTGATGTCACTGTTAGGATGTCTTATAATAAACAGTAAAAGTTCATCTTTAAATACTTTTAACATCATAATGTCGCACCACGAAACTTTTTCTCCTTCAGAATTTACAGAAAAATTCTGTCCTATCTTCTCTTGTAAATGTTTTAGGTCAAAAAAAGTCCGTCAACTTCATTTCTTTAATTTTGTATGGAGTGCCTGTCTTTTTTGCTTTAGAAATTACAGAAATCCGCATGTGCAGGAGTATAAATGGGACCAGATCTTAGCATACGTTTCTTCTGTTTCTCAATCATGGAATGCATGTTGTCCCCTTCATTTTGTGTATGGCCCATGACCAAAAATTTAAAGCAATAGATAGGTTATTTAGTTTGTTTACTGTATGAAGAAGTTACGAGGTTATATTTTGTTTTGACCATAGCAATTCTCACAGTATAACACCACAGAAATACCCTTAGAGCATTCATTTTGTAAAAATAAATATAAACATGAAACTATTTCATTAGACCTACGGTTAACCTTACCTTCCCAGCTAACACCTACACGTCTTTTTCACGTGAATCAGTCGTCACTGTTCACGTCGAAGGAACCAAAAGTTCAATGTGTATTCAACATACATTTCACGTCAATATGTCACATCCAATCGACGACATTAAATGACGTAAAATCACGTCTTATCCAGTTATGCACCTATTAGGTGCCCGGCGAATGAATATATAAATACCGGGCTACAGAATAAATGAAAAGCATATAAATAATATATGATATTTATTAAAAAGCGTAATATAAATGTAAAATAAAAAAGTACCAGAATACCTAATAATATAAGCATTGCAAACTTATTTCTAACAAAACTATATATCAGTCAAAAAGCTACACACTTTAAAAAATAACTGGCTGAATAATTAACCTAAACAATGTAAGTGAATAAAACAGAAATGCTATTTCTTAAAAAAAAGTAAAAATAACATCAACAGTTTTTGATTGCCTTTCATTATTTTTAATATCATTCAAACCTGTGATGTTATTTCCACTGCAAGAAATGTAAATAATGAACAAAAAACAAAAGAAATTTAAAACATTACAATACATACAAAGTAGGTACCCAAGCATTAATTCGTAAACGTTATATACATAATTGCATACATACAGAGAGTCTGTAATTTGGAATAAATTCAATAGTTCAAATACTAATTTTTTTTTGGAAAAATGCTCGGACCCGTCGATTAGTATTTCAAATCGCGATTTTTTACATACATTAATAATGTATACAGGGTGTCCCAATTTAGAGATATGACGTCATCAATGATTTTTTTAAACGGCAACACTGTCATTTTGATGGCTATTTCTGTAGGGTGTGTAAAGTACATAACTGCCAAATATCAAATTTTTATTCCTTACCAATTACAAGGTAATAAAAAGTAACTAAGTTATGAAAATTAATATTGAATGTAATTATTTCAATTAAGCAAATCCTCACAATGTTCTCCATTGACTATTTGACAATATCCTTAACGCGATCGAAATTAGTTTTGAACATTTCTAATGACTTCGGGCGAAATTAACCTACACGCATTTCTTATTCGTGATTTTAGCTCCTCAACACTTGCCGGTTTGGTCTTAAAAACTTTGCTTTTCAAGTACCCCCATAAAAGGAAGTCCAAAGGATTGAGATCTGGGGATCTCGGTGACCATTCAATAGGTCCCCTTCTACCTATCCATCTGCCTGGAAATACAGCATCGAGATACTCACGAACAGGTCTTGCGAATTGGGGAGGCGCACTATCTTGTTGCAACCATATTTCTCTATTCGGGACATTAGCATGTACAGGGTCAGGAAACAAATTAGCCAATTGCGGCACTAATTCTTCTTGCAAGAATTCCAAATATCGTACTCCATTGAAACTTTGGTCAAAGAATATTGTTCCTATAACTTGATTTCTTACAATCCCTGCCCAATCATTCACTTTTTCTGCGCGTTGAGTATGACCTCCCCTCATCCAGCGTGGATTCTGATCCTCCCAATATCGACAATTTTGTCGATTTACCTCACCGTTTAACATAAACGTAGATTCATCCGAAAACAGAATGTTCTCTACTAGAATGTCGTTCGTGTCTAGTTGATCCATAATGTGTTCAAAAAACTGCAGTCTTGTATCAGGATCATCTTCCAGTAATTCCTGGAGGATTGTAAGTTTATAAGGTTGCAATTTATTTACTTTAAGAATTCGTGCTACTGACGACCGACTAATTTCAACGTCATTAGATATCTGCCTGGTAGAGATATTAGGATTTCCTTGAACAGATAAGTAGTACATTCATTTTGATATCTTCACAAAGGGCAGTTCTTCGATGAGTACTTGTTTTTCTTACATGTCCGTTTCCCCTAAATTGTCTTTCTATTTTACTTACAGTACTTTGCGAAATAGGTGACAGGTCGGGATATTTTTCTCTGAATAGATGCGTAACTTCTGTTTGTGTTCTTGCTTTATCTCCATATCCAATTATTTGTAAAATTTCAATCTTGTGCATTTCAGTTAAATAAACCATATTGAAAGATATATTTCTCCAAAAGAACTGACTTTGCTAATAATCGATATGTTTAAACTTCAAAACATTTGTAGATTTATTAAAAACCATAGCAATAACATCTTTGTGTTTAATACCTAGACTGCTTTTTTTTTCATAAAATGGTAATGTATGTATACAAGTTGTCCAAGTCTCAAAACATAGCATTTTTCAATTTAATTTTTCTTGTAATTGGTAAGGAATAAAAATTTGATATTTGGCAGTTATGTACAACTTTACACACCCTACAAAAATAGCCATCAAAATGACAATGTTGCCGTTTAACAAAATCATTGAAGACGTCATAAAAATTAGTATTTGAATTATTGAATTTATTCCAAATTACAGACTCTCTGTATATCACCATCTAATTTCAATGTTGATGAGCAGAATTAATTAATTAAGATCCAGTAGAAAAATCTGGAACACTGAAACTGTGGCAGAATCTGTAACGAACAAAATACACCCATGTACCACACAAATTTTGATTCTTTATTTCAACAAGTAAAGATAATAGTGTTTCATTGAACTCTAAAATTAATAAACTTTTCATAAAAAATATTTGTAAGGAATCAAATATACACACCTAAATTCTCCTGAGGTATTCCCGACCAATCCCCATTTCTCAAAGAAGCAGTCTGATAAGACTTCAATGTTACATTTGATAGATCTATGTTCTAACCAATATTCATTTATTTACAAGAGAAAAACGAAGAATGCTAGAATACAGACCTAAATTTTCATCAGACACCCTTAGATTATTTCTAATATAATCAATTTTTGTTGTATTCTAAACATACTCAGAATCTGATAAGAAACAAAAAATCTCATATACAAACCTGAATTTTCATCAGAAATTTCTGAGTGTCCTATCCTCGTATCCTTATAGTTATAGGACTGGGATGCCTCATTTATGTCATCATATCTTTCACTTTCATTACAAACATTGTGTGCTGTGTGAGTATACAGAAAGGTTACATTCAAAATTACAGCAAATATGTACAACTTACTAGTTATAGTATTAATTAACTTTTTTCTCTTACTCAGAATCTCTTGAATTCCTTTTATGGCAGGTGGTACCTTATGCAAGATTTGTTCATCTTCGCTATCATCTGAAGAGAATAATCTTTTCGGATCACTTATTCTTCGTTTTGGAGGTAGTTTTTCATCCTCTTCAGTTTGAATATCTGAGTTAAATTCAGCTCTTTTGAGTTTTATAAGTGCTTTTTTGTAATCCACTGAGAAAAGAACCAAGTCTAATAAAAAATGTACAAACTTAACTGTAAGTAAATATGACATTATAATTTTCACAATAACCCCAAGATCAACTGTTATTAATTAAGATAAAATATTTAACGGACCTTCTTCAAAGAAACATCGAGTAACTCGGTACATATTCCAATTGTCTTTTGGAGATTCTCCTTTTTTTAATGATTTGTCAAAATGATTTTGCTGTTTATAAGAAGGCCACCAAACCTGTCTTTTTCGTAGTGAGCCACTTCCGATGTACTAAAGCAACTCCACCTCCGTCATCTTCGGGAAATTCTATTCCGATAAACATTTCACGATCTGCTACAATACTATTTATATTTTTTAAAAACCTTATAAATTCAAGTAAACTTTATACAAAATACACGAACTAATCAATTTTATTTAATGTGTTTCCATTGATTGCTACCAAACATAAAAAATATAACGATCACATGGTAAATTTAAAGGTTAAAATCACAATTTTCCAAACATAAAATTAAACAGTTACTTACCAGAAGAGAAAGTTGTAACACAGAATATTAATTAATAAAGATTATGGCTGTTAAGATAGTCGGAAAATATCTCAACTAAAATAATATATTTGAAATTTTTAACGCGGCAAATTATTTGTCCAATCATATTTGGGAATTATAAAGTGGTACATTCACAGTTAAATAGTATATTATGTTATTAGGAGTAAAAGTGATACTTTATGTGGCGAAGCTGAATGTTTATTTTGCCGAACGAAGTGAGGCAAATATCAACTGAGTCACATAAAGTCACTTTACTCCGAATAACTATACTTTTTATCCGCAAACGTAAAAATAATTGGTAAATATCGAAACGAAAGATAAAACATAATTAGCAGGTAAATTAATAAGATAATCAAGATGCTTTGCAAGTAATGAAACCATAGCAACGCACATTTAATAAGCACAATTGGTAAAAGTAAAAATGCCTAGGCACAAAAGTACAACTTTTACTCCATGTCTGAAAAGTAAAACTTTTACCTTTGACATTGAGTCATAAAAGTGTCACTTTTGTGACGTTTGCGGATAAAATAAATCATTACAGTTTACAGCTATTTTCTGCGTGCGTTTTATTACTTAATCCTTTTATTGTGTTACTCTTGTTTGTTAAAATCAGCTTTTTTGAAGACTTTGGTTGTTTTATTTGTGAAATAAAGGTATGTACAAGAATTTTTATAAAAATGTAATTTTAATGTAATTTTTATATTTTTAGGTTATCCCTATTATGGTTGGAACTACGAAGAAAACTATACATTCTAAGGCTCGAAACATTATCAAAGAAGTTATACAGTTCTTTGATAGACAAAAAGCTGCTGGTGAATGGGCATTCCCTTTGGTCATGGCAACCGAACTTGCAGCGGCTGCTGTTAGGAAAAAAAAGGAAAAGGCCAAGTATTTCATTCCCTCCCCTAGGGGGAGGGCGGGCTGCTCGAGCTTTCTGAGCTCCTTCAGCCACAATCATGGATTCCCAGCATACATACATACATTACGTATATATGCATGGTGGGATTAAGGATAGGATCGGAAGGAACGGAGTTAGAGTTCTGAGGGGGAAAACACTACCCCAGCATTCGCCTAAGTAGCCGCACATGGTGTGCATATATGCAGTGACCATGCCGCTACATGTGTATGAGGAAAACCCACTGAAAAAAACCTCATACAAGGTAGACGGTAAGGGGAATCGAACCCATTACCTCCCGAATGCTAAGTAGATCGTGTCATCACTACGCTACCAGCTCGGTCTGCTGTTAGGAAATCAATTGCTACTATTTTGAGGACCAGAAAAGAAGTTACTGTGGCTGATGATGATTTACTCGATTCGCCTTCGAAAAAAAGGAAAAGCGGAGGATCCAACAAAATAGTAATGGATGAGTGTGATTTAGGAATCTTAAAAAGAACAGTGTAAGAGGTGTTCACGGTTGACAAGCAAGTGCCGACGTTAAAAATTTTATTGAATAAGATGCAAGACAAGATCAATTATACTGGTGAACAAGAAACTATTCGAAGAAATCTCTTAAAAATTGACTTCAAATTTAAGAAATGTGAAAACCGACGAAAATTGCCCATGGAACGCATAGATATCGTAGGTTGGTATTCTCGTTATTTACGAAAGTGCAGAGAAAACTGTGCTCTCGGAGACAATAAAAAACCAATCACGTATTTAGACGAAACTTTTATTCATCCATCTTATGGGGTGAGTAAATGCTGGCAGCCAAAGTACCAACCAGGTAGGTATATACAAAGCTGATCGTTCTGGTCAGCGGTACATTATTGTACACGCCGGTGGTGCATCCGGATTTGTAAACAACGTGTTAATTCTCAAATCTAAAAGTAAATCAGGGGATTACCACGATGACATGAATCATCAGAATTTTATGCAGTGAATCGAAAAACAGTTGATCACAATTTTGCCTCCAAAAGGGATAGTTGTTATGGATAATACAACGTATCACAGTGTTCAAATTAACAAACCCCCAACCCAAGCCACAAGAAAGCAGGAAATTAGAGATTGGCTTGAAAGTAACGAGGTTTTAACAGCTGGGGATATGCGGAAAGCCGAATTGTTAGAACTGGTGAAACAGTTTAATCACACTAAAACATTTTATGTGGATGAAATTTAAAAAAAACATGGACATACAGTGTTACGTTTGCCTCCATATCATTGCGATCTTAATCCAATTGAGTTCATATGGAGTTTGGTAAAACATAAGGTCGTAATGAACAACGTACAGCAAAGCGCCAAGGAAATCGAAGTGCTAGTGACAAATGATTTTGCTGAAATCACAGCATTAGATTGGCAAAGACATTGCAAGCATGTGGATTGATTGGCTCAAGAAATGTGGGAGAAAGATGGATTATTTGACGAAGTAGTCGAAAGTTTGGAATTTGTGGGGAATACTGGTTTGTCGGAAGATGACACAAGTTCTGAACTTGAATCAGATTAAGAAAATAACATAAACTAATTTTTCCTTGATATTTTAAACATTTTGATTTTTATATGATTTCGTTCCGATTGTTTAAATATGTAACCAGTTTATTTTGATTATAACTTAACAATTAAATTGTGTTGGTAAACTTTGCCAAACAAATAACTCATCAGTTCATTCGATAAACTATAAAAATGTAATTACATTTTAATCAAAATGAATTTTAGATCTTAAATACAGTGCAGTGTAGTGTATTGAGTATCCTTGCCTAAAATGGCTTATTGTTCCATATAAAGACAATGGACATTTAAGTACAAAACAAAAAAAATTTAATATTGCTTTGAGTTCATGCCGAGTAGATACTGAACTCACTCCTTTGGGATGTTAAAGCAGAGATTTACGCAATTACATTATTAAGATGGAAAGCATTTAAGAGATGCAATATGTAATTCATTATGAATATTTTATAATTAATATGCAATACATTAAATTGTTAAATCATTTTTCCTTTTTAATTCCTTAGTTCTTTCTTCTGGTATTTAATGTTGTTTCACTATTCGAAGAATTATTTTCCACCATTTGTCGGCTAGGACTAGAACTGCTACTTGCTTGTGCACTATCTACTTGTATTAATAATTCCTATCGGTTCTTCCCATTATCATTCCATCCAAGTAAGAGTTCTGGTATAGACGACTTTCGTAGCATGCATTCACTTAATTCTCTACAAAATATCAATTGATATGATTATACTTCAACTTACAAAGCTTACTTCTCGTAAGGACATATTGCACGTGCTCTGCCAGTTTTATTGTTATTTTCTGTTTTCTTCTTGAAAGCTCTTTCTAAAGTGTTCCATTTATTCTCAATTTGTGACACACTAAAACAATATCCTTGATTTTTCATTTCTATTTCTATAGCTTCCCACATTTTCTTTTTGGTCTTTAATTTTACTGTTTTTCCTACCTTTGGTCTGAATTCTTACGATAAGAGTTTTACAGTCAACGATATTAAGAGTTTTACAGAAGAGTCGCACCACCCGATTTGTAATACTTCACTTGATGTAGGTATCTAGAATACATTACAAAAGAAATTATTAACCACTATCCAATAATATCCTACACAATAAGTAATTAATTTAATAAATAAAATGTGCTTATTAAACAATTGTAACTTAATAAATTTTTAAGGAATGCTTAATTACCATTTGTATTTTCTTGCAGATTTGCATTTTCGATATATCCTATTTCTTTGCCTATAAAATTAAAAAGTAAACATCTTTATTTATGATCACATTAAATACTTACTTCCCAATTTTTCGAAGTCAAATATTTCTTTAAAAAAATCAGCAAAACATATCCTAACCTCAAATTCTTGGTTCGCCGTTTTGTGATTTTGTCAAGAAAATATTAGTGATACTGGTTATGCAGCACACAATACATTTATGTATAAAGCTACTATAGCGCCGGTATCCCTCTCCAACTATCTTGTTTGCTGAATACAGCTGTATATGTACTCTGTCTGTGACGATATTAAACAAAAAGATGGTGATTGGGTGTGCCACAGAATATTTATTAGGGGTGCGTGCGCATATTTAATTGAGACGCCGGTAATTTTAAAGTTACTTATTGTTGGCAGAACATTATGTTCTCTGTTTTGGACCAGTACTTTTATTATGTCGCTAGCGATGTTATCGTTCACAATTTCGGCAGATAAATTTAACGCTGTACCTTTGCTATAAAACATAGTTTAGAAAAATAATTTCTATAATGAAAATTTAAACATTTATATAAGTAAAATACAAATAATAACGTAGAATGCTTCTCATTAAATTTAAATTATTATCATTCAAGATAATAATAACCTTATATCAATTTTCTAATAGCTATTAAAATTATTTTAATAATAATAATAATAATAATCCCATTTGACGTACATATGACGTGTTTTGAAATTATACATAGGACGTCACGGAGAAGCTCTGAAATCGACGTGATATATTGGTCACTATTAGGTCGATTGTCAACTTCGACGTGCGAACGCCTAAAATCAACGTCGATTCGCCGAGAATAAATGTCACATTGTTAGATAGGTTCGTGCCAAACATAGCAGAAACCATTCAGCAATCCTAAGTTGAATATTCTAAAGTTTTAAGTACTTAACTTCGATTTGTAGTAAAAGCTACTAATGTCACCGCAAGGAGTTTGAACTACGTGTAGATCGAAACAAACAACAATACACACACCCTCTTTGCTTGCTTGCTTGTCTTTAACATTTTCAGCATGAGATAGATCTTTTTCCATTACTGATCATACTTCTCCTTGTAAATATACCTTATTATTTGCATTTTTATACTCTTCACATGTACCGCGTTGATCTTTCTTGGAATGAAAAAATTAAGTATTGTATCCATGAAAACATCGTCTAATTCCTGTAGCTTTTGTTTTCCCCCGAACAAATTGTATTATAATCTCTATAAATGTCGGCCAATGTCTTTCCTCCGTCTATAAATTCCCTACTTATTTGTGCACGAAGGTAATGGGACTCAATGTGAGGTATAAGACTAACATGCTGTCTCATTCCTTCCTTGGTTTCATCTGAGACTTTCATTTGATATCCATGCTTTCCTCGCTTTTCATTTTCTAAAATTCCATCTTTTGTTTTTCTATAACTACCCTATGATCCGATATTCCAAACTCTAATTCTCTGGGCATCAACTTCAATACAGAATGTGAGGTTATTGTTTCTTAGCAGTTTCGAGTGTGTGGTATGGCAGTTAATTGTTTTAAAATGTAACTTCTCTGCTTATGTAAGTCTCCTGTTTCCCAATATCGTTTAAAGATACTTTTTTTATTTTCGTCACTAATCTTACTTCCACATTGGAAGCTTTCTTTGCAAGATCTTTATATTTTTCGCTCTTCCACCTTTTTATATCAGAAATTTATGTATGCCATGCCACTACTCATCTTTTTCTTCCTTTCATTTCTCACCCATTTTGCAGGCTTACATTATCCTTTCTTTTGTTTTCTTTAAGTTCTTCAGACATCTCTGCCTGGTCGTCATTGTTATTTAATAATTGATTTACTTCATTATTTTCTGATTCTATATTAATGTGTATTTCACTTATCAAATCATTCACTACATTATTTTCTTTTATCACTTTCTGAATTATTGTGTGAAGTATTTTCACTTTCTTCAAAGGTGTAGGTGGGATCATCTATTTCCTCTTTATTGTTCAGTTTCAGTATATTTTTTCTCAGTTTCGTTCGATTCGGTAACACTACCAATTTCACTCATTTCTAAATTATTAATTTCGGAAATGTGAATAGATTGCAAATTGTAATCAGGTCTTAACATCTGTAACAAAGAATACATGGTAGAGCAAACGCCAAATACGAAGACACTTGCGCAGAAACCGAATATTGCATTAAAAATAAATGGAATAATGATATGAGTGAGAAGTAGATATTATGTTCCGTCCACAAAATGTAGTGTTGTTTATTGTTTTCTAACCTCATTTTTCGTGCACGTTTTTATCAATTGTAAACAGTTTTTCAAGACTCCTTCCGTTTCAGCACCTTTTATTTTACAAGTAAGTTGTATTTGTAATCCACAGTAATATGTATTAATATAATATATTGATTTAGTTCGTTGTTTATAATGGGTGATGCGAGTACATCGTCTGATAGTACATCAAACATTCCAGCAAAGAAACGGCGTGTCTTATCGCAAGATGCCCGCGAAATTATTTTGAATGTTTATCAGTTTCATAAAAATATGAATGAAGGTATGTCATTATTGTACGATTAACATCTGTCAGTTTTTTCACGATTACATTTCTTTATAGTTAACGTTCTTGATATCGTTGTGAAAGCAACAGGAGTATCTAAAAGTACCGTCGTTAGAATTATTAGAGAAGGGAGTGCAATTCAACGTGGTGAAATAGAATCGTTCAAGACTTCTAATAAAAGAATGAAAACCGCACCAAGATCATCTGTCGATAATTGTGGGGAACGTCATTCGACGCATTGTGCACAATTTTCATGTCACCGAGAAACGACGACCAACCGTCAATGATATCTATAATATTATTAAAGATGACGAATCCATTGGTTTCTCTGGGAAGGAAACGTCTTTAAGAAGATTATTAAATAAAATAGGTTTTAAATGGACGAAAACCGTTGACAATCGTAAATGTTTAATGGAACGATACGATATACGATCTTTACGTTGTGCTTATATACGAGCAATAACAAAATATCGAAGAGCAGGGCAACCCATTGTGTATACAGATGAAACATATATACATGCATCGCATACAACGCCACATCCCTGGGTAGATGACTCCAACGAAGAAAATGTCCAATCGGTAAAGGTCAACGTCTTATAATAGTACATGCTGGTGGTGAAATGGAATTTATCAATAATGCCCTCTTAGTTTTAAATCAGGCTCAAAAACAGGTGATTATCACAACGATGTGTACTTTATTAATTATAAACGATGAGTTGAGCACCAGTTATTACCGAATTTGCTCGAAAAGTCAGTTATTGTTATGGATAATGCAAGTTATCACAACACGTTAGCAGTTAAACATCAACTTTTAGCAGTAAAAAATGGAAATTATAACTTGGTTACAAGAACGAGGATCGTACATGATGAATCCCAAACAAAAGTGGAGCTGTATGATTTAATAAAATGTAATAAACCGAGCTACACGGAATATTCAATTGATGCTGTATTTGCGAAACATGGTCACTCTATATGTCGACTATCTCCATACCACCCGGAGCTAAATCCAATAGAAAAATATGGGCCATTGTAAAAGCTTGGGTGGCATCGAGAAACACAACTTTTAAATTAGCCGATGCTGAAAAATTAACTCGTGAAAAGTGTTCGATGGATTTGGAGAGTCACTGGCAAGAAGTGTGCCGTCATGTTAAAGAAATTGAAGAGAATACATTAATAAAGAGCATATTATGGATGTCGTTTGTGAGGAATTGTTTATACGTAGGAGTGGAGACTTGTCGGATGAATCTAATTTTATATCAGATTGTGATAAGTAAGAAATAAGTGTAGAGTAATTGTGTAATGTTTTATTGTATTTATATTGTTAATTTCACATTGCACATGTGTTCATATTTTAGATATGTTTCTAAGGCACTTTAACTTCTGAAGCACTTTTTAAACACTTAGTCTATGATCTACCAACATAACGTCTTCGTACCATAACCCTTTTTATAGTTCACAGAGTTTTTATACATTGTACCAATTATTGTTCTACACATTAGAATTATTGTACTTCATGTAACCAATATCTGTTGTGTTTGCTTAATTATATTGATTTATATGTGAAATTTATTATTTATCTTTAACACACTAATATGTATCGTGTTGACCTTTTTAACGTGCTACTGCCATAGCTCAATGCTTTTATGAATACAACATCATTATGCAAACCCCATAAAACCTGTTTTGTTGTATAAAAACCATCTGTTTATATTCGTATACTATATTTTCCTCATAATAAATTATAAACTTCTTCAACTTTATTTGAACTTGCATACTATCTGATATTTGAATTCGATAAAACTCTAATCCCTCTATTACACCTATTTATAACCATCGCAGTATAAAACTGTTAATAAATAAAACTGTGGTTAACAATTAAAATGCGAATTACAACATTTCCGAGTAAATTTATAAACAAGTATATTTCACTTTTCACAATTAAATAAATGTTTTTTTTTGTTTAAATTGTCCTAATTATAAAATATAAACATCATAATTAAGAGGTTATTAACTAAAAAATGTACTAAACGTAACTTTTACTTTTCTTAAAAAAACTAATATTTTCCGGTCACGTGATGTTTTTCGCGCAGCTTGGTGTCTTCGTATTTGGCGTTTAGTCTAAGAAATAAAATTTAACTAAAATATCAAACTTCCCTGAGATGTGTTAAAATAGGGATATATCACAGTTTAAACGATTATTTTTTAAACAATAATAATTACGTACAATATTCTCATCCAGCAATTTATCTGTGAACAAGCAATCCGGTCTAAAATAGGAAACAGTAGGTAAATTAACGTGTGAAGATAGCGACGGCCATCTGAGCGACGGGTGACGTCATCCACCAGTATGCGTATAACGAAACGTGCTATATAGAATTACATTGAACGTTTTTTATTAATAATTTCAACGCTATGGAGGTAAAGTAATTGTAATATCAACCATGTAATGTATATAGCACAGGACCTCTTATAATGAAGTATAAACCATTTTAATAAAGTAATATAAAAGTTATAGCTTGGGAAAAACCGTACTTACATCCCTAGCGGACCATCCACATACATGCCCCGTTTTTAGACAAACTATTGGTGCTTCTGCAATTAATTAAATTATATGACTTTCGCACAAGTATGAAGTATTTTAATACGAAATTTCAATCGATTTCGTTCATAAATAAAACAGTTAGAGACCTGGCGACGATTCAAGGCGCGCTCATTATGCGCGGCATCGACATCCGTTTCTCGTTTTTAGAAAACTATTGGTGCTTCTGCAATTAATTAAATTATATGACTTTCGCAAAAGTATGAAGTATCTTAATACGAAATTTCAATCGATTTCGTTCATAAGTAACACAGTTAGAGACCTGGCGACGATTCAAGGCGCGCTCATTATACGCGCATCGACATCCGTTTCTCGTTTTAGAAAAACTATTGGTGCTTCTGCAATTAATTAAATTATATGACTTTCGCAAAAGTATGAAGTATTTTAATACGAAATTTCAATCGATTTCGTTCATAAATAACACAGTTAGAGACCGGCGACGGTTCAAGGCGCGCTCATTACATGCGGGCAGCGACATGCGTCTCTCGTTTTAGGAAAACTATTGGTGCTTCTGCAATTAAATAAATTATCAGACTTTTGTAAAAGTCTGAAATATTTTAATCAAAATTTCAATCGATTTCGTTCATAAATAACACAGTTAGAGACCTGGCAACGCTTCAAGACGCGCTCATTCCGCGCGGGCAGCGACATCCGTCTCTCGTTTTTAGGAAAACTATTGGTGCTTCTGCAATTAATTAAATTATCAGACTTTCGCAAAAGTATTAAGTATCTTAATACGAAATTTCAATCGATTTCGTTCATAATAACACAGTTAGAGACCTGGCGACGATTCAAGGCGCGCTCATTATACGCGGGCATCGACATCCGTTTCTCGTTTTTAGAAAAACTATTGGTGCTTCTGCAATTAATTAAATTATATGACTTTCGCAAAAGTATGAAGTATTTTAATACGCAATTTCAATCGATTTCGTTCATAAATAACACAGTTAGAGACCGGCGACGTTCAAGGCGCTCATTACGCGGGGCAGCGTCTCTCGTTTTAGGAAAACTATTGGTGCTTCTGCAATTAATAAATTATAGACTTTGAAAGTTAATATTTAATCAAATTTCAATCGATTTCGTTCATAAATAACACAGTTAAGACCTGGCACGTTCAAGCGCGCTCATCGCAGCGACATCGTCTCTCGTTTTAGGAAAACTATTGGTGCTTCTGCAATTAATTAATTATGACTTTCGCAAAGTATAGTATCTTAATACGAAATTTCAATCGATTTCGTTCATAATAACACAGTTACCTGGCGACGATTCAAGGGCTGCGCGGATCGACATCCGTTTCTCGTTTAGAAAACTATTGGTGCTTCTGCATAATTAAATTATGACTTTCGCAAAAGTATAAGTATCTTAATACGAAATTTCAATCGATTTCGTTCATAATAACACAGTTAGAGACCTGGCGACGATTCAAGGCGCGCTCATTAAGCGGCACGACATCGTTCTCGTTTAGAAACTATTGGTGCTTCTGCAATTAATTAAATTGACTTTCGAAATATAAATTCTAATCGTAGTAGCTTGTTTTAGAAAACTATTGGTGCTTCTGCAATTAATTAAATTATATGACTTTCGCAAAAGTATGAAGTTTTAATACGAATTTCAATCGATTTCGTTCATAAATAACACAGTTAGAGACCGGCGACGTTCAAGGCGCGCTCATTACATGCGGAGCGACATGCGTCTCTCGTTTAGGAAAACTATTGGTGCTTCTGCAATTAATAAATTATGACTTTGAAAAGTTAATATTTAATCAAATTTCAATCGATTTCGTTCATAAATAACACAGTTAAGACCTGGCTTCAAGCGCGCTCATTCGCGGCAGCGACATCGTCTCGTTTAGGAAAACTATTGGTGCTTCTGCAATTAATTAATTATATGACTTTCGCAAAGTATTAAGTATCTTAATACGAAATTTCAATCGATTTCGTTCATATAACACAGTTAGAGACCTGGCGACGATTCAAGGCGCGCTCATTATGCGCGGGCATCGACATCCGTTCTCGTTTAGAAACTATTGGTGCTTCTGCAATTAATTAAATTATATGACTTTCGCAAAAGTATAAGTATCTTAATACGAAATTTCAATCGATTTCGTTCATAAATAACACAGTTAGAGACCTGGCGACGATTCAAGGCGCTCATTAAGCGGGCACGACATGGTTCTCGTTTAGAAACTATTGGTGCTTCTGCAATTAATTAAATTATGACTTTCGCAAAAGTATAAGTATTAATACGAAATTTCAATCGATTTCGTTCATAAATAACACAGTTAAGACCGGCGAGTTCAAGGCGCGCTCATCGCGGGCAGAATCTCTCGTTTTAGAAACTATTGGTGCTTCTGCAATTAATTAAATTATATATTAAATGATAAATTATTTAACGTGAGACCTGGCGACGATTCAAGGCGCGCTCATTATGCGGGCATCGACATCGTTTCTCGTTTTAGAAAACTATTGGTGCTTCTGCAATTAATTAAATATATGACTTTCGCAAAAGTATGAAGTATTTTAATACGAAATTTCAATCGATTTCGTTCATAAATAACACAGTTAGAGACCGGCGACGGTTCAAGGCGCGCTCATTACATGCGGGCGACATGCGTCTCTCGTTTTAGGAAAACTATTGGTGCTTCTGCAATTAAATAAATTATCAGACTTTTAAAGTCTAAATATTTAATCAAAATTTCAATCGATTTCGTTCATAAATAACACAGTTAAGACCTGGCAACGTTCAAGCGCGCTCATTCCGCGGGCAACATCGTCTCTCGTTTAGGAAAACTATTGGTGCTTCTGCAATTAATTAAATTATATGACTTTAAAAGTATTAAGTTAATACGAAATTTCAATCGATTTCGTTCATAATAACACAGTTAGAGACCTGGCGACGATTCAAGGCGCGCTCATTATCGCGGGCATCGACATCCGTTTCTCGTTTTAGAAACTATTGGTGCTTCTGCAATTAATTAAATTATATGACTTTCGCAAAAGTATTAAGTATCTTAATACGAAATTTCAATCGATTTCGTTCATAAATAACACAGTTAGAGACCTGGCGACGATTCAAGGCGCGCTCATTAAGCGGGCACGACATGGGTTCTCGTTTAGGAAAACTATTGGTGCTTCTGCAATTAATTAAATTGACTTTCGTTTCTCGTTTTAGAAAAACTATTGGTGCTTCTGCAATTAATTAAATTATATGACTTTCGCAAAAGTATGAAGTATTTTAATACGAAATTTCAATCGATTTCGTTCATAAATAACACAGTTAGAGACCGGCGACGGTTCAAGGCGCGCTCATTACATGCGGGCAGCGACATGGGTCTCTCGTTTTTAGGAAAACTATTGGTGCTTCTGCAATTAATTAAATTATATGACTTTCGCAAAAGTATTAAGTATCTTAATACGAAATTTCAATCGATTTCGTTCATAAATAACACATTTAGAGACCTGGCGACGATTCAAGGCGCGCTCATTACATGCGGGCAGCGACATGGGTCTCTCGTTTTTAGGAAAACTATTGGTGCTTTTGCAATTAATTAAATTATATGACTTTCGCAAAAGTATTAAGTATCTTAATACGAAATTTCAATCGATTTCGTTCATAAATAACACAGTTAGAGACCTGGCGACGATTCAAGGCGCGCTCATTATGCGCGGGCATCGACATCCGTTCTCGTTTTTAGAAAACTATTGGTGCTTCTGCAATTAATTAAATTATATGACTTTCGCAAAAGTATGAAGTATCTTAATACGAAATTTCAATCGATTTCGTTCATAATAACACAGTTAGAGACCTGGCGACGATTCAAGGCGCGCTCATTATACGCGGGCATCGACATCCGTTTCTCGTTTTAGAAAAACTATTGGTGCTTCTGCAATTAATTAAATTATATGACTTTCGCAAAAGTATGAAGTATTTTAATACGAAATTTCAATCGATTTCGTTCATAAATAACACAGTTAGAGACCGGCGACGGTTCAAGGCGCGCTCATTACATGCGGGCAGAGACATCCGTCTCTCGTTTTTAGGAAAACTATTGGTGCTTCTGCAATTAATTAAATTATCAGAATTATTTATGACCTCAATGTGATAGATAAGTCGCTTTATCGTCGCATACTTTAAAAAGTAACTCACGGATAATGTAATGTCTTGCTTTATTTCATGATGAAACTTTCCTGTTTAAATTATTTGCTGAAAATTACAGGGGTAATTTCCAAGAAAATTGTGAAAGAAAAATGAACAATTATAGATTAAACAACATGCGTTGTCGAATTGGATTATGGATGAGGGTGTGGTTACATTATTATCCTTCACTTATTTTATTTAATTTTTATTTGACACATGTAATTACCTAAAAGTAATGCAACATGATATATAAAGACTCATTGTTATGATCCTTGAGATAATTTTTCTGTTGAAAGTGAAAGCAATCAGAATTTTTTGTATGAATAACTGCGCAAATAGCCTCAGTTGAAATATTGACACTATTACATCAAGCTTCCGCCCCTTTTTTTTTCTTTAAAGCAGATGTTGCAATTCCATTATTATAGTCAAGTTAATGGCTATGTAAAATGAATGGAATTTTAATTATTTTTGTAATCCCTTGGCATTACCAGTATGCCGATCACTTTAACGTTGAAGGAAATAGGCGATTAGGGAAAATTTTATTTTATTAACAATAAATTAAAAATTAAATTTTGCACTCTTTTATAAATTCGACATGCATAATTCGACGTTTGACGATTTTAAAATACTTACTAGGTCAACCAATTATCGTCTGTCCAGAAACGAAGCGGAGGAATATATTAAAATAGTTCATTCACTTTTCAAATAAGCGGTACACGATTTTGTATTAAGTTAAATAGATTTCTTAAACTTGTTTTAGGATATACCGCTTCCATACTATAGCGTTACAACGTAAGTGATTTATCACAGGTTGCTAATCCTTTAACAATGCAATGGGACGTACCTGTTGTTGAGTTGTAAACTAAAGATCATAGGCGTGATTGCAGACAAACAAATGACGATTGCAATGTTTTATTGAACACTTAAATAAAAAGTGATCTTTCAGATATCATTGCATTATAAAAGTATTATATGTAGCTATAATTTGTGTGGGCAATTAGCGTTTTCGCATATCCTCCCTAATTACCTCTTTACCATATCTTTACATTAAAATCTATTGAAGTAAAATAAAATGCAGTACATACTTTTTAGTTCTATTAGTAGTAATTAATTAGTTTAAAATTATTAATAATGTGGTCGATAATGGTATTAGCAATTTGTAATATATACGGAGTTGGCAATGCAAACAATCTATAATTACTTAATCAACCACGAAATTCTTTTAATATGAAAACATAAAAATTATATTACAAATAAATAATATCCTCGCTCCTTCCACACGTTTAATTAGTATTAATTAATTTCATTATGACATATCTAATCAATATTACTTGAGTTTTAGATTTTTATTGTAAAACAACCCAACGCGCCGTTTCTTTAATTAAAATTATTGTAATGTGGAATCATTTTTGTATACAATTAACAAACGCGATGGCGTTGTTAGCAGAGATTTGGCATTCTACACATCTGCTATTTACACTTTGTAAACTTTGTTGATTAGCGAATCTTTCAAAATCATTACTTGAACTTTGCCGACTTTCAAAACAACAGCAAAGGAAGGTAATGCCTTAAAACAGTCGCATTCGTCATTTCCGTTGATGGTTCACAAACGCCTACCTATATTTTAGAGGAAAACAGAGTATATTCAATGAAGTATTAATTTTATCATCTATTGCCTCAACAACAAAGATCTAATGATTGCAATTAGATTATTAATAGTTTATAATTGCTCCTAAGTAGTTAAAGGCTAATCGTTCAAAATTTCTGTAATATTTCCATATTCCTTATGTACTGTAGGATAACAAAAGCGTATTATGAGTCGTGTCCTCATACATGTACCTACTGGGTGTTAAAAAAGTAATCCTTCAGAAACAACATTGTTTGCTCCGATCGTAACTAGACTTACCGTGCTTTACACTCAATGCCATTACGCTTCATCAAATACAAACAAAAATAAGGTAGGTAAGGTTTTGTAGCAACTGCACAAGTAAAAATAATGAATACAGTTAAGTATAATTTATTAATCAGACTGACAATTCTATGTATACTCTATTCACTCCACCCTTGAGGTTGAGCATAAGGAGCGTTTTTTTACGTGGTATCCCCTGTAGGCCTACTCCACTATAAATAGGTTTTAAATTTTGAAAGGAGGCGGTTTCCTAAAAATGCAGACCCTCTCAGTGGGTGCGAGCCGAAGCCCGTGCATTTGTCCTAACAAATTTTGAAAAAGCGCAGAGACGACGGTTACCCTAAAATGCAGACCCTCTCAGTGGGTGCGAGCCGAAGCCCGTGCATTTGTCCTAACAAATTTGGAAAAAAGCGCAAAGAGACGACGGTTACTCTAAAAATGCAGACCCTCTCAGTGGGTGCGAGCCGAAGCCCGTGCATTTGTCCTAACAAATTTGGAAAAAGCGCAAAGAGACGACGGTTTCCTAAAATGCAGACCCTCTCAGTGGGTGCGAGCCGAAGCCCGTGCATTTGTCCTAACAAATTTGGAAAAAGCGCAAAGAGACGACGGTTTCCTAAAAATGCAGACCCTCTCAGTGGGTGCGAGCCGAAGCACGTGCATTTGTCCTAACAAATTTGGAAAAAGGTTCAAGCGGCAACACATAAGGAGTGAGAATCATAAATTTGGAATGCTGGTACAAATCCTACAACGGTATGGTTTGTTTTTACACTCATCTGGGTTTACATTTGTGTTCTCTAAACAATTAAAGTGAATCCATCCTTTGCAGATCCCACACTGGATCCAACTAGTTTCGCTCCTGTGCAGCTACCATTACAACATAATATTTTATCTTGTTTGGAGTTCGCGTGTTTCCAATGCTTGCACGCATCACATTGAAACCAAACCGATGTATGGCTATGAATCGCGGCACGTGAACAATTCATACAGTAACTGTTCATTGGCATTGACTTCTCCAATAAATAATTTTGGACGTAATTACGGTATTGATCTGGTTTAAAATTATTATCGTAGTGAAATGTGCCGTCATTGAACACTATATTTTGAACGTAGTACATTACGAAGATACCGCAGTTATAACCATCTGTTTGTTTGGGGTGTTTCATGTCAACCAAACTCCATCCAGTTGTGTCTACACCTACAGATCGTAGTAAATCTTTAAATAGAACAAAGTAACGATTTGCTGATGTTTGATTAAAACTACTTAAACTATTAAACACGTGAAATTGTTTATTTTTCCATTCGCAACAAATAAGAACCAATGGTGGTTTTCAATCATGGGTATACAAACAATGTGCCCAGTTTCTACGAAATACATTTGGTTTAATGAGGTGTTGTTCTCTAACTTAAATTGATTGACTTGCGTACTATTTAACGCGATAAAATCTTGCTTAGACCTAACCATTAATTGAAGAAACAAATCAATTATAAAAGATGCTACCCATTCGTTTCCATTTAGCGTGTAATAATCGTAAAAATCTAAATCATTATAATAAAATTCCGGTAAGTCATATTTCGCAATGAAGGAATGAATATTTGGTAATGAATGGATATATTTAAACAAATTGTTATACTTAAATACTCCATTTTCGAAAAAGTCACTTTCACCAGCGCGTTTATTGAGCATCACTTGGCTCAAACGTTTGACAGATGTGCCACTACGAAGATGGGTATATTTACGTTTAGGGGTTCTATTCCACGACTCCTCAACTGTATTTAATTGGCGAGCTAATTTTTTCTGCCGCGGTTTCTTATTTAACAAGTTAAATTTTAATTCCTTTTCTTTGCACTCTAAATACTCGCCAAGTTTTTGTATAAATCTACTACATTTCAAATTTCTGTGTTTGTCTAATATAAAGTTTTTTACTATGTTGAACCATCCCTCAACTATGGAGTTTGACAAAACGTCTTTATTACTTTTTTTTACCAACAAACCCGACCAAAAGGCAAATATGGAAAATATTTATCCACACAAGTTTGCAGAAAATCGGGGCAATAAAATGGATTTGAATCTAATTTTTCATCATGTAATGGATCTATAGAACGTAAAATAATCAAAAAATCAACATAAAATGGGCTTTTTGTATACAAACTTTTTAAATTAATGTTTTCGTTCGCATCATAAAAGTTAACGGATTTTGAAATGTCCTCACTTGTATCATAAACCATTGTATTTGCCAATCTATGTAATGCAATATGCACCTCGCTGAATAAATATTTATTTGCCAAAACAGTAACGAAATCGGCAAATAGTAATTTACACTCATTATAATTGGTTGCTAACATAAACTTTACTACACCTCCGATCAAAAGGATTTCAAACTTTTATCTTTTCTTGCCGCTTTTTAGCATCGCTTACTACTATTTTCATAAAATGAGCACAACAAATATGAATGGCAAAATTTGAAATTTCTAAATCGTTGACTAAAGCTTTATGTGTTTCTTGAAGGTACTCTAAAACGCTCATGTTACAAAAACATACGCAACCGAATTGATTAGCGCCCAGCTGAAATCAGTAACTACGCTATGAAAGGGCAATTCTCTACCTAGGACAAAATCTTGCAGCCATTTTGTAATTGTGGCTGAGGTATGAGAATTAGAAATCATTTCACACACTGGTAAAGTGATATTTTGCCTTCAACTGGATAGTGAATGACCCCGGCGTAATAAAATACTCTCTTACTATTTTCATTAAATTTCCTAACAACGGTACCGGTGCAATCCAGGTACAGCGTAACATTCAGGTTTTTTAAAAATCTAAACATAAATTGTAACACCATTCCAATCGCAAATAAACTACAATATGAGACGTATGATGAAAATGATTTATATATGGCCATTTTTGATTATGATACATCAATGTCACTGCTTCATAATCATCGCGGCTAAATCTTTTCGCAATTGGCTTCCGATTTGATTTTCTGGCGGTACCGCCAGTAGGAATATTATGAATAGTTTTAGAACTCAGTAAGTCTATGTCTGCCTCCAACGTTTTGTTTTGGACATATTTAAACGCGGTGATAGTTTGAAGATCATTTTTTGCTAAAGTACGCTCATATCCTCTTATTTGTTTCCGTTTGACAACATTACCGTCTGCATGATTAAAATCACCTTTAATTATAAAAACTCCATGAATAAAACCATCTTGACTAATCGAATCGTAAACTAATTTACATACAAAGGTACGACATTCACGATACACGCACGACATATAAATAATAGCCGTCCTACTGAGCGAATTATTTCTTTTAGATTTAATGCATAAGGCGCAGTTTGGATAAATTTCCCTAATAGTTTTACGAATAAAATACGCGTATAATTTTTTAAATTGAAAATTAGTATCAAAAATTGATTCTGCCAGAATTCTAAAGTCGACATTTTCCGGAGGTTTATCTTTTTCACTACCAATATGCAATATATCGGTGATTTGATGAGAAATGCAATTACTGAATATAACATCATGCTCTAGCGCAACTTCTAGATCGTTTTACTATCTACTAAATGATCGTATTTAAATGTTTTAAATGTTTCTACAGTTTTCGAGAGAGGTGCGACAGTCTTGGTTGAGGCAATGCTTTGATTAAAATCGACATTAATGCACTGAGATATATCTATGGTGTCTTTAATAGTTCCGCAGATTGCTTTTTGAAATTAAGAAATCTTTTAACATACCTTTAATGTTACCCGTATTCCTCAACCAATAGTTATATAATCGCCGCCGTTTTTCTAGTAAATTCGTGCCAAAATTTTAATACTCGCCTCACAAACTAAAGAATCGTGACCGAATCCGATATTTTCCATATCTTCGATATTCGCAATCTTTTCCGCGAGAAACAGTGCGAACTTCTCAATTATCTCAATGAAATCATTTTTTCTTGACGCCATGATTACACAGGTAAAATTCTTACTTGCAAGTTTGACAACCGTAAGTAAAAGATCTTATGCAAAAAAGTAGTAAGTGTTAACCCCAACAATATGAGATATGCGCCACCTTCCCTCACAGCGGTTTGTGGGTGGGTGTAAAACAAAAGGATTTAACGTAACCAAATTCAAGGGTTTATTATGATTTTCATCTTAATTTCAAGTTGTTAAGTACCGTCTATACGGGTGTCAGGTATAGCTAGAAAAAATAAAGATTTTTTATTTCGGCTTAGCGGTTTATTACACTGAGAACTAAGAAGCACGCATTACTTTTCTTGGTTTTAGGTAATAGTTTTTTTTAAATGTAATCAAAGATGCTAGTAATAAAGGATGTAAGTAGCCCTTAAATAAATTATATAGTTTACTTATAATGACTGTTCCATTTCAGAAAGAAATTACATTCTTAGGGGCTTCTAATATGCGTCGTCTTCTAACAACAGTTTTGAAAAAACCGACGGATATTATGACCACGGTAAATGCACATAATAAAAAAATATATGTGCAATTGGCCATAGGTGGGCAAACCATAGGTCAATTACAAAAACGTGTAGCACGTTGCAAATCGCGAAATTATTGCAACGTGCTTGCACGAAATATATTGTTAATGATTGGAAGCAATGACGTTTTGAGAGTAAGTACGCATAGTTATATCGTTTGTGTTTGTTAATTTTTTTTATCCTTTAGAACACGAAATATGAATCATTGCGAAAATCTTTCATAAGATTAGTAGCAACAATAAAAGCCCAGGGGGTTGACCGCATAAACCTATGCACTGTACTGCCCATCCCCCGGGCCTCAAAGCAACAAGCGATGGTGTTGGAGAAATTCAACGCCTTCCTTAGGAACTATAAAGACCGTGAGTAACGTACTTTTTAATTAAAACCTTGATGTATTAATGTATATCTTTTTCCAAACAGGTAGAGTCGTTTTAATAGACGTGAATAGTTTCTTTCATAATGACGTCTATTTTGAAAGGTATACCAGATATTTGCAAACATTACAACCAATTGACAACGTCATTTGTTTTCAGAGACGGAATACACTTAAATAGGGAGGGTTGGAAAGGCTCGGGGCGTATTATTCCAACAATAGTTTTAAGTGGGCCTTTTTATAATTAATGTAGATAGGTTATTCGGTGGTGGATTGTATTTTATAGTCTCTTTCATACCTACTTCAAATAAATCTTTTCTAATTTTATTGGTGGTGGGTCTGTCAGAATTAAATAATATTTTATTACTAATTAATTAAAGTGTATGTAGTATGTACAGTTATAACTAACATGATTGACAAAACTGCGAACTTGTTGCAGTGGCTTTTAAGCTATTTTTATGATTTGCTGTTGTTTCGAAATTTGGCAAAGAATAAATAATGGTTTAGAAGAGCTAGCCGATCAACAAATCACAAACGACTCAAACAAATGAAAATATATATGATATGATTGTACATTGAATTCTGTAAGTGTTTATACAGTACAAATGATTCCACATTACAATAATTTTTAATTAAAGAAACGAAGCAACATGTTTCGCAGATTCCAGGGCGCGTTGGGTTGTTTTACAATAAAAATCTAAAACTCAAGTAATATTGATTAGATATGTCATAATGAAATTAATTAATACTAATTAAACGTGTGGAAGGAGCGAGGATATTATTTATTTGTAATATAATTTTATGTTTTCATATTAAAGAATTTCGTGGTTGATTAAGTAATTATAGATTGTTTGCATTGCCAACTCCGTATATATTACAAATTGCTAATACCATTATCGACCACATTATTAATAATTTTAAACTAATTAATTACTACTAATAGAACTAAAAAGTATGTACTGCATTTTATTTTACTTCAATAGATTTTAATGTAAAGATATGGTAAAGAGGTAATTAGGGGAGGATATGCGAAAAACGCTAATTGCCCACACAAATTATAGCTACATATAATAGTTTTATAATGCAATGATATCTGAAAAATCACTTTTTATTTAAGTGTTCAATAAAACATTGCAATCGTCATTTGTTTCTCTGCAATCACGCCTGTGATCTTTAGTTTACAACTCAACAACAGGTACGTCCCATTGGATTGTTAAAGGATTAGCAACCTGTGATAAATCACTTACGTTGTAACGCTATAGTATGGAAGCGGTATATCCTAAAACAAGTTTAAGAAATCTATTTAACTTAATACAAAATCGTGTACCGCTTATTTGAAAAGTGAATGAACTATTTTAATATATTCCTCCGCTTCGTTTCTGGACAGACGATAATTGGTTGACCTAGTAAGTATTTTAAAATCGTCAAACGTCGAATTATGCATGTCGAATTTATAAAAGAGTGCAAAATTTAATTTTTAATTTATTGTTAATAAAATAAAGTTTTCCCTAATCGCCTATTTCCTTCAACGTTAAAGTGATCGGCATACTGGTAATGCCAAGGGATTACAAAAATAATTAAAATTCCATTCATTTTACATAGACATTAACTTGACTATAATAATGGAATTGCAACATCTGCTTTAAAGAAAAAAAAAGGGGCGGAAGCTTGATGTAATAGTGTCAATATTTCAACTGAGGCTATTTGCGCAGTTATTCATACAAAAAATTCTGATTGCTTTCACTTTCAACAGAAAAATTATCTCAAGGATCATAACAATGAGTCTTTATATATCATGTTGCATTACTTTTAGGTAATTACATGTGTCAAATAAAAAATTAGATAAAATAAGTAAAGGATAATAATGTAACCACACCCACATCCATAATCCAATTCGTCAACGCATGTTGTTTAATCTATAATTGTTCATTTTCTTTCACAATTTTCTTGGAAATTACCCCTGTAATTTTCAGCAAATAATTTAAACAGGAAAGTTTCATCGTGAAATAAAGCAAGACATAACATTATCCGTGAGTTACTTTTTAAAGTATGCCACGATAAAGCGACTTATCTATCACATTGAGGTCATAAATAATTCTAATAATTTAATTAATTGCAGAAACACCAATAGTTTTCCTAAAAACGAGAGACGCATGTCTCTGCCCGCATGTAATGAGCGCGCCTTGAACCGTCGCCAGTCTCTAACTGTGTTATTTATGAACGAAATTGATTGAAATTTCGTATTAAAATACTTCATACTTTTGCAAAAGTCTGATAATTTAATTAATTGCAGAAGCACCAATAGTTTTCCTAAAAACGAGAGACGCAAGTCGCTGCCCGCGCGGAATGAGCGCGTCTTGAAGCGTCGCCAGGTCTCTAACTGTGTTATTTATGAACGAAATCGATTGAAATTTCGGGTTAAGATACTTCATACTTTTGCGAAAGTCTGATAATTTAATTTATTGCAGAAGCACCATAAGTTTTGCTAAAAACGAGAGACGCATGTCGCTGCCCGCGCGGAATGAGCGCGCCTTGAATCGTCGCCAGGTCTCTAACTGTGTTATTTATTAACGAAATCGATTGAAGTTTCGTATTAAGATACTTCATACTTTTGCGAAAGTCTGATATTTTAATTTAATTGCAGAAGCAGCATAAGTTTTGCTAAAACGAGAGACGCATGTCGCTGCCCGCGCGGAATGAGCGCGCCTTGAATCGTCGCCAGGTCTCTAACTGTGTTATTTATGAACGAAATGATTGAAATTTCGGTTAAGATACTTCATACTTTTGCGAAAGTCTGATAATTTAATTTATTGCAGAAGCACCATAAGTTTTACTAAAACGAGAGACGCATGTCGCTGCCCGCGCGGAATGAGCGCGCCTTGAATCGTCGCCAGGTCTCTAACTGTGTTATTTATGAACGAAATCGATTGAAATTTCGGGTTAAGATACTTCATACTTTTGCGAAAGTCTGATAATTTACTATATAGCAGAAGCACAATAAGTTTTACTAAAAACGAGAGACGGATGTCACTGCCCGCGCGGAATGAGCGCGTCTTGAATCGTCGCCAGGTCTCTAACTGTGTTATTATATACGAAATTGATTGAAATTTCGTATTAAGATACTTCATACTTTTGCGAAAGTCTGATAATTTAATTTATTGCAGAAGCACCATAAGTTTTGCTAAAAACGAGAGACGGATGTCGCTGCCCGCGCGGAATGAGCGCGTCTTGAATCGTCGCCAGGTCTCTAACTGTGTTATTTATGAACGAAATCGATTGAAATTTCGGGTTAAGATACTTCATACTTTTGCGAAAGTCTAATAATTTAATTAATTGCAGAAGCACCAATAGTTTGTCTAAAAACGGGGCATGTATGTGGATGGTCCGCTAGGGATGTAGGTACGATTTTTCCCAAGCTATAACTTTTATATTACTTTATTAAAATGGTTTATACTTCATTATAAGAGGTCCTGTGCTATATACATTACATGGTTGCTATTACAATTACTTTACCTCCATAGCGTTGAAATTATTAATAAAAAACCATCAATGTAATTCTGTATAGCACGTTTCGTTATACGCATACTGGTAGATGACGTCACTCCGTCGCTCAGATGGCCGTCGCTATCTTCACACACGTGGTAAATTATATAACTTCTAGTTAGGTTAGGATCTTTACCTGTTGAACCGGTTGCTCAATTATGCATCTGTCGCATAGATATCTTACTTAATAACTAGATAAACAATCCTTGAAACCATGCATGATCCGAATTGAAACTGCACATGGGGTTATTAGGAATTGCGCATTAAATAAAATATCTATGATCTGTCGCCAATTTTAAAACAAATAGTTTCTGCTGCTGTAAGATGTAGCATGTATTTTGAACGATTACTCATTTTTAAACACAAACTGCTATTATTTTAAAACTCACAACTGTGATTTGTAAAGACAGTAGTGATTTGTAAATGCACTGAAATGTATAACAGGTTACCAAAATACTTAAAAGATATTAAGTTCAGTAAGTAAGTTTAGGTAAAAAACTTAAAAATTATGTTGTGGAAAACGAAAATGTAAATCTACTGTAATTTCGAAAAGTAAGAATATGATTTTAAATTAGAATTAGGCTAAATTGGGGAAATAAATAAATAACAAAAAACAAGTTTTTAATCGACAGAATGATACTAATCAACGGTCAAATACAACCATGCCACGTTGTAGTAAATATAAGAATATTTCACAGCACACTTAATTAAAAATAGTATCTAATTATACTGCAACACTCACAAGTTAGTTATGACACTGTTGTTGAACAGAGAGATACAAAAATGGCAATGTGTATTACAGACATAAGTCGTCATCTAGTGCCTACGTGACAAACTATCTTTAAAACAGTTTTGCTGAACAAAGTTTGATAAAATGTCCATTCAATACACCACTCAAAAAATCAATTTTTTAGACTTATGACAGTATTGCTACCGATGTGCGATTTGTTCTTAGGTTTTCCAGCATCCTTTGCATATTTTATCCGGGCCTATATTGGTATACTTCTGCTATCTGCATTGTTAATTTTATTACGGGACTGGTGCTTTATGTACCAGGTCTCTATTTGAAATTCTGAACATAGGAAATTCAATAGTAAAATAAAAATGTTGCTGTTTACCTGTTAATTTTAGAACAAAAAGTATAACAACAGTTTCTGTTTAAAATAAAATGCTGTATTTATAATAAGCTTATCAAAATGTCTAAAATATGATTATTTTAGAATTAAAGAAACAAGTTCATTATGGCAGGTTAGAGATTTATTTAGTGCTTTGTATCCTAATAAACAAATTCCATCCCTTGGAACTCATCATCACTGGCATGATATTCCCGAAGTGTGTCTTTGCTTTGCTCACCATCATCATCCATTTTTTTCTATTTTTTGCTTTTTCTTTCTAATTTACTATTCCAATCTTCTCCATATATTCCATTACATTGTCTAAGTATCTTAATTTCGATCTCCCTCTCGCTCGAACTCCCATTAGCTTCCAGTTTATTATTACCTTTATTTTGTCGTTTTCGTTGCTTCTTATTATATGACCTAACCACTCTATTCTACGGGATTTTATGTTCTTTATTATATCTTCCATTTTTGTTATTATTTCGTGTTTCATTCTCAACCTATATAGTTCGCAGTATTCTTCTATCACAACTCATTTTTTCTACTTGTTCTTCGTAAAACACATTGTCTCAGCAGCATACATCATCACTCGTCTTATTAAGGTCTTATACTGGGTGTCTCATGAGGTTTTAGCTAGTATATATCTCGAAAACTATCTGAACTACCATATTGAAATTTGGTAATTATAAACAGTGGGTAGTATTACCCATTTTAAACAAGCAGCCACTTTGTTGCAACCTCACATTTCGGGTCACGTGGTATAATTTTCAAAGTTATTAATGGGACACCCTGTATATTTTTCACTTCTGTAAAGGTTACTTTTATGTTAATTCGGCGATATCTATTTGTTTTTTTGTTTTGTAGATACTTAGCAGTGATAAACAAATTTTTATGAAGGTTTTTTATTTGAATAACGAAGATAGAACAAAGTAATTGGAAAATGACACTTATTACAGTTGATGCTCAAATTGGTTTCCACGTTCATTAATGCAGCATTCAGATCTTCTAAGTATATTTCTTGTGCATGCTGCTTGAATTATTTCTGGTGTAATAGATTAGCAAACTGCTCTGATTGTATTCTTTAAATCATCTATATTGGTATGAGGTGTAACATACACCAAACCCTTTTATATATCCCCAAAGAAAAAATCTAACAGGCTTACATTTGGTGAACGAGCCGGCCAATGTATTGTACCATTTCTCCCAATCCATCTATCGTGGAAATACACATCCAAATGTAACCTTCATAAAAACACTGCTAAGTACACACAAAACCAAAAAACAAAAGTCAAATAGATATCGCCGAATTAGCATAAGAGTAACCTTTACAGAAGTGGAAAAATATACAGGGTGTCCCATTAAACATTTTGTAAATTATACCACGTGACCCGAAATGTGACGTTCCAACAAAGTGGCTGCTTGCTTAAAATGAGTAATACTACCCACTGTTTATAATTACCAAATTTCAATATCGTACTTCAGATAATTTTCGAGATATATTTTTACTAAGGCTTCCGTTTTTAGTAGACTTTTAGTTGCATAAAATGCTCTTAAGCCAGCTTGAAGTTTTTCATTTATTTTTTCATTCTTTCGTTTTTGGTCCTGTCTATTGTTACTCTTAAGTATTTAAATTTATTTACATTTGTCGGTGTGTAATTATCCACTTCAAAGTGTTGGTTTTGCTTATATTCACTTCTATCATATTTAAAATATTTTGTTTTATCTTCGATTATTACCAGCCCTATTTTGAAATATTATAATGGTCTAACAGATTTTCACTCAAAAATAGAACATTCCCCTCTACTAAAATTCTACTCCAGAAATATAAACACAAAGTTCACCCACATATCAGTAAAATCTTAAACTTCATATAAAAGCCGCAAAATGTGATAATAAACCCAAAACGTATTAAATATTTCAATAAACTTAGTGCTAAAATCATTGGCTCAAATATCCAAAAATAACTGATCAAAATGGTAATTAATTATGTAATTTAAGACGAAAAATACATCTCAACAAAGTTAAACAAACACGGTCAAAATTTATAAAATCTTAAAATTTAATAAACGACAAAATCGAGAAAATAAAATAATCAAATTCGCTTAACTGTTCAGCAAAATCGGACCAAGCAATGATGATTGATTCCTATGAAAATACTTCAAAAAAATTGCGACTACTCACAAAATATCGTATGTAAAAACAAACAGCTGACCGGTCAACGGCCTATTTACTTTACAATTACGTTACGGTATGCCTATTGAAACTGCAATTATGTCAACCACTTGAAATTAAATCAATCAATCCGCTATAAAATTTGCTCAAATTCAAGAAAATAATATGTATTAACTCCTCAACCATTAAAAGTTACATTAAAATTCAATAATCAATAGATAAACCTTTCGAACGTAATTACTTCAAACGAACACATAAATATTGACGTTAATTTCAATGATTCAGTCTCATAAAAAAACAGACACTTAAAATGTGCGTAAACATGCTGGTATAATAAATAGGTTTACATTTTAAAAAAACACAATAAGTACATTAACCTAAAGATATGTATTATGAATAATAAAAAAGACACCATCGAGATGTCAACACAATTGTTACATTAATCATTCTATTCAATTAAATCCCCTAGTTCACTTAATAGGCGGTGATACTAGCTAGTTTCAGTGTGACCTTTACTAAAATTCTGCATATATTATCCTATACCAGCATAACAAATGGTTATAACAAATCAATGGCGTCCTCCTTGTAATGCATTTGACACATAATTTCGATACAATTCGATAGTATAACAAATGAAACAAAACACTTAAGTAAATTTGGATTATAATATGGATGAAAACGCTTGCATTCAAATTTAAACGATAAAATACTAGACGTTAATCTCAACATTCAATCGTTTGTACATACGACAAAAAAAATAAAATACACACAATAATTTATTAAAGTTTGTCAACCACAGCCAAAAAAATACACAGAAATGTTTACCTTAATTTGGTTCAGCCCCTTTGTTTTACAGACACCTGGTGGAAATCCAGAGGATGACCCCTGCGGCAGCATCAGTAATAGGATCGAAGTTGAAATTGCGCGTGAAATTCAAAATATGGCTCAACTCGTGAATGTTACGCTTCCAAATTGCGTTTTGATTGCTGTTACAATTGGTTGTTCGTTACACTAATATTTATACTTCCGTAAAATTTGATTACTTTACTCTACTATATATAAGTTCTGAATGTCACTTATTATTTTAAAATATCAAAAAGCTTATTTATTTACAGCAAATTACTTGTTAGCGGTTCAGCTGTACACACGAAGCGTCAAAAAACTAAACCCTGAACTATTTTACTATTGATCCGCACACAAGATGCGATGAATCTCCAGAAGGAATGGATGACCGGCACTTATTCAACACCGAGACCAATTCCCTAGACGAGAAACTGTCGACAACGATAACGGTAAACTATTTCGGAAGGAACGAAGTAACTATGTTGTCCACCAAATTAAGAGTGACAATATACTTCACTAAACCTTCCGAAATAGGAATAAATAGTTCACTACCACCAAACCAACAAATCTTCGTGTATACGGCAGAGCCCCGAACAAAAGCCTTGCCAATGCGACATCCTCAACAAGAGTGCCTTCAACCTTCTTCAGTCGCAGCCATCTTCAATAACATTTCCCTACTATGCTAATTAACCAATCAGAATTTACTACTTACAGTTTTGAATAGCGCCAAAAACGAATTGAATTCGTGAGCCGAACTGGAAAAATAACATCATCCATCGAAATTGCGTTCCCAAAAGGTACCTCCGTAATATGATCTGCCTATGATAACGGCTACAATTTAAGGTCGCAAAAGATGTACCATACAACGTAATAATTTTATACTTAATGTAATTTTATAAAACCTAATTGCCCTTTCAAACAACGAAACTTTCTAAAACTTACAAGAAGGAAACCGACTATTATTTCCAAAGAAACTAATTAATTCCTCTCAAATTAGTAAAAGGGTTTCACTAATAATCTTAATTTAAACTTCCACCTAAATTTGATAAACAACCGAAACTTTATTTTGTTCTCGAGAAAAGGATTCTAAATGCGATTACTATTTATATAAATTTCAAATACCTTCCAAATACGTAAAGAAAAAAACATAAAACGTTACAATCGAAAGCTTTCCAAAAATTTATGCGTTATCAAGTTCAATTGCATGAATGTGTGCTACATTTCAGATGTACGGCATATACAATTAAGTTATAATTTCGGAATTAACGGCGAATATTTATATAATCACGGCCACGTGACAATTTCCTTCGCTTCTCTCTATTTTTTCATCGTCTTAAACCTTTTTCAGTTCTACTTATTACTACGATATCTTCTGCATATATTATAATCTGCGTGTCTTTGGTGATTATAGTTCCTGCGCCGCTTACTTTTTTGCCATCACATATATTAAATATGGTGCATCTACTTGGCTGACATCTGCGTTATTTGCACTAATCTTACCAGCTTTTTGTGGGATATTATTTCTATTCATTACTTGAAATAACTTCTGGCTGTTGATACTATCAAAAGCTTGTCCAGAATTTATAAAGATTATATGTAGTGTTATATCATACTCATAGCTCCTTTCTAAGATGCGTTTGAAGATATGAGTCGCATCTATTGTTGGATTTCCGCTCAAAAACCATATTGCTAATCACCTATTATTTCATTTATGAATGTTAGTCTCTTTTGTGTTAAGGTAGAGAGGATTTGGTATGTTGTGTTTAATAAAGTTATGCCTATGTAGTTATTGCATTTCTGTTTATCTCCCTTTTTATGTAATGCTATTATTAAACCTTCATTCCATTCCTCCGACAGTTTTTCTTTCTTCCATATTTCTATTATTATTTCACATATCTTCTCAATTAATTCTTCACCCCCATTTTCCAACATTTCTGCATGAATACTGTTACTTCTAGTGGCTTTACTATATTTTTGTCTCCTCACTATTGTTTTTATCTCATCATAAGTCGGTTCCAGTACATTTCCTTTCTCCTCCAGTCATTCTGGACTCTCTCCTCGATGCTTTCTATTTTATTTAATAAATATTCAAAATACTTTTTCCACATTTCTTTTATTTCATTTTCACCATCTTCTAGCTTCCATTTTATTTTTGATTCCTCTATTTCTTATTCCACTTCTTTCTTGTTCTTTTATTTTCATGTGTAAGTTTTTCATGTTCTGTTTCATGTTTTCTTCTTCTAACACGTCAATCTTTTTATTCAGCCACGCACTTTTCTTTTGTTTACATATTTTGTTTTCGTGTTTTCTCTTTTCTTTATTCTTTTGCATTTCTTCGTCATTTCCTGTCTTCAGCCATTTCTTTCTATCTTCATTATTTTGCTCTGTTGCATCTTTACATTCCTTATCGTACCATTCTTCTTTTTTTTTCTTCGTGCTCTAAACTCTTCTTTTGCTGCTTCGTTTAGTGCATCTTTTATTGCATTCCATTTTCGTTCTATGTCTTCTTCTAACTTTGTTCCTCTAATATTCTCTTTAATTCCTCTTTATATTTTGCTTTCGTCTGATGCGTTTTAACATTTGCTACCGCCCATTTTCTATTATTTCGTCTCTTTATTTTTATTTTTTGATCAAATTTTGGTTTTAATGTGGTCATGTCTAGATAATGATCAGAGTCCGTGTTTGCCCCTCTATATGTTCTTACATCGTGAATTGCTGTTGAATTTTTTTTTGTATACTAGCACATGGTCTATCTGATTTCTTTCCCTACTGCCCCTTCCTGGGATCATCCGCGTTATTTTATGTCTGAATTTTGTGCTACTAATTACCAAGTTATATGCTGCAGCAAGCTCGCATAATCTACTTCCATTGTCATTAATGTTATCGGGGATTGTTTCGTTGCCTGTTACATTATTTATTGTGTCTTCCTTGTCTCCTATCACTTACGTCATATTGTGCTTTGGAATGGATTCATTTATTGCCTCTAGTTCTTGGTATAGTTTTTATTTTATCCACTTCATTTTCTTCTTCTATGGGTGCATACACATTTACTATCGATATATTTGCTGGTTTGGCCTTAATTCGCATATATACTAGTCTCCCGTTTATTGGTTTGAAAACTAAAATATTTCCTTTCAGGTGATTGGCTACATAACATCCGACCCCATTTCTTCACCTGAATAGGATAGGCTAAATTCTCTTTTTGATAACTCGCCTGCGTCAGTAGTCTACGTATATTCCATCATCCAATTTTTAATTTTTTCCTTTTTTGTTTTTTATTATCATATGCATTTACCATTGCCTGTGTCGTCATCCCTTTCCTTCGTTCTTTACGTTTTGTTAGTTTTTTGGAGTTCTACATGAGCTTGTTATTTTCAACATTTTATCTCTTACTATTTCTTCTTCTATACTTCCTGGAGATCTTTTTTTCATTTTCCATTTCTTTTTTGTGCTGCTCCTTATCTTTTACAGACTCAACGCTTCCGTGTATTTCTTTCGCATGTTCGTTTGCTTTCCCGATTGGTTTCTATTCTTATTTATTTCTATTGACCTTAACTGTTCAAGGGTGTAAAACTCCCCATTGACTAACAATCTCAGCGATGTACGATTACCTTTATCTTTAATAATTTTCTTAAATTGTAATAGTTCTTTCCTTTGCAATAGTACCTCTTTGGAATACTCCTCTATATAATTTTTTTTCCGCTAGATTTGTTGCCTCCTTTAATATCGCTAATTTCATCGACCAGTTCCTCACCTCCAATGCCAGGTGTTATCCCTTTCTTCCTTAGTTCTCTTTCCAATTCCTCTATTTTCACCATCTTGTTGCATAATTCTTTGTTTAACCAATCAATTTTCATTTCTAAGTTTTACGTTTTCTAGTTTTATATGTATTAGTTCATTCTGGTTTGCATCCATTTTTTTTTTCAATCTAATTCCATCCATTGCAACTCTCCATACATTAATCTCATATTTTAATCAAAATTGAAACTTAGACTTTGTAAAAAGTGCTAAAATGAGAAAAATGAACATGAACAAAGAAGACAGAACGAATATATATGTAATTTTACACACAACTGAAAACCCAAATGTAGGTATTTGACAGATTGCCAATATATTACATTTGCATCCAGCTACTGTGCATAAAATATTAAAATCAGAATATCACGTTTTTAAATATTCATTATACCAAAAACTATTTGATTCAGATAAAATAGCAAGGAATGAATTTTGTCATAGTGTAATGGAGAAGGCAATGATTGCTATTTTCTAAGAAATATTTGTTTTACGGACGAATCAACGTTTTTGTTACATGGGGAGCCGAATCACCAAAATTTTGTAGTAGAGTGAAACTACGTTTACCTTTGCAGACACATTCTCAGTAACCACAAAATCTGAACGTGTGGGCAGAGATTTTTGGTTTACGAATTATTTGACCTTTTTGTATAGATGGTACATTAAATTCGGAAAAATGTCTGGATATGTTACAAAATTGTATTGGACCAGCTTTGGAAGAAGTAGTGGGAAACGGAAAATAAATAATCTGGTACTTACATGATGGTTGCCCGACACATTATAACCAAGATGTAAAAGATGTAAATAGTTGGCCAGCTAGATCTCCTGATCTAACACTGTGTGACTTCTTTTTGTGGCCTGTTTTGAAATAGAAAGTTTATACGCGTATTACAAACAATGATCTTGAATCTTTAAAAATATAATATTAAAAGAGGGTGACAAATCAGGAGAACAGGGAGGATGGCCTAGCAAATCGTACCTCAAATTCCACTGTTTTCCCATCGCCAACGCACCCTTGTGTGTAGGTGCGTTGTCCTGGTGAAAAATGATTTTTTCTTCTTCAAGCGAGGCCTCTTCTCGCGAATTGTGGCTGGTCAAGAATGTTGGAGTAATATTCGCCTGTAATTGTTTTGCCTTTTGCAAGGTAATCAATTAACACGACCCCTTTCGTATTCCAAAACATTCTGGCCATGACCTTTCCGCCAGATGCGATCGATTTCGATTTCTTTTGCGCTTAACCACCGGCTTCCACGCACTGCTTCGACTGCTGTTTCGTTTCTGGGGTGTAGTGATGGACCCATTTGTCATTCATGGTGACAAATCGCCGCACAAAATCGGTTGGATCCCTATTGAATCGATCCAAATATTGCTGCGAAAATCGTTTGCGCATTTGCTTTTGATCGGCATTCAGCAAATGCGGCATCTTGCGCAGAGCTTCCGGATCTGTAATTATTTCTGCAAGATGTTTCGCACCCTTTCTTCCGATATCCACTTTTTAACGGTTGACATGGAAGGCGCGTCCCTGTAATCTTTTGTCAACTTCGGATGAATTTCCTTATGGGTTACTCCATCCAAAACGAAGAATGTTATGACCGCACGATATTCAAGTTTATCCATTTTAACGAAAAACACGCAAAACGTCTACTGCCAAAATTCCTGTAAGCAAACTACTTGAGAGAACAAGTTGAAACTTGTCATACGAACTGACACGTGGACCCAGGCAGGAAACAAATTTTTCCTTATTGGAGCGTATCTCTGTGCCAGGCCGGAACATTGTTGCAATAATTGTAATAAAGTTAAATTAACAAGTACGTGTGTAAATTAATAACAGAAATAAATAATTAATTGGTGTGATACATGATAATAAACGGAACGCGCTTTTGGTGGCGACGCCACTTACATGCCGCGCTTAAGAGACTTGAAGCTGGACGAATGCGCATCCAACGTTCAGGCATTCTTTGGCCGTGCCGACTGTACTTACTTAGACACCAAAGGTTGTAAACAATTGAGTCTTGAAAAAGACTGTTTCCTGTAAGAATTAAAGGCAGGGTGATTGACAAAAAGGAAGAAAGAAAAGGTAAATGAACGTAGCTGATAGAAGTAGGTGAAATGTGCAATGTGAAAAAAAAGCACGGAAATAATGATTATGTAAACAAACGGATTAATACAAAACGACGGAATAACTAATAAGGTACAAAAAACAAGGGTAACAGAGCGCGAATAAAAAAGGTTAGGTTAGAACAATAAAAGCGGATTGCCAATATATGGTGACATTTTACGTTTGTGTGGCCACCCTGCTAAATTGAGACACAACTAGGGTAGAACTTTTGTCTCTCTCATTTAAATGTCAAACTTTAATGGAAACTGTATTGTTCTTTATGGCGGCAAATTTGAATAACGGTAACAAATTCTTTACGAAAAACTATGATTTTTCTTTCCTTCAGTACAAGAAATTAAACCAGTTCAGAATCCGCAAGCTTGCATTGCAATGATGAACAAAAGAACCGTTTAATAAAATAAAATATATATTTATTGTAATAATTCAAAATAATATTTTTAATTTAATAAAAAATTTCAGGTTTTTTAATTAAAATAGTTTTTCGTGATCCATCGTCATATTTAAATCCTAACTTTAGGAGTATTCGATATAATGATGAATGGCTGAAGTTTGAAAGTGAATCGTCATTATTAATCACATTCAATAATTTTACTACGGTTGATAATTCATTTCGAAAATAAAATGCATGAACATGTCGTCATATATCAGTTTTTCAAATTCTTGAAGTTTGTCATATCAAATTTTGTTGAGCTATTTTAGACTTATTAAGTGAATGTGCGGTACCTGAACCTTCAATTTCTTTAATCAAACTCCATAGTGTTTTGTGCACTACCAAGTTTGATAGCAGTTAGTTTCACCATTGAGGTTTTACTCATACTTTCCGCATTTTTCAAATAAAAATTATAAGCCATTAGCTTCAGACCACTCCTAATTACTTTCCTTTAGTGCTGTAAATGGCTCTCTTGTTTTAACCAATCAACATGAAGGTCACACATTCCCTACCTAATTCTTCACTTTATTCTTAGATGATTTTTAGTATGATACAATAAAACAGTAAATATTATTAAAAAATGTAAACGTAAATTCAAAACAACCTTGGATGATTATCATTTATCACTAATGTTATGGAATCACAGATCAATTATAGGTATGGAACTATTCCTGTCTAAATACATTCCCAATAAATCATTGTGTTTTTCTAACAAATTGTTTCTTATTTTTTTTCGAACGCTTTTTTCTTCAATTTCCAATCTTTTTTATAATATTCCTTTCTATCACTTCTAATTTCTCTAGAATATGAAATTTTAGCGTTTTGTTCTCACTTGGATTAGCCAGTCATTCATTTTATTACTGCAGTAAAAACAGTTTCCGTCTTCTTTCCTTGTTCATTTAGTTGTTCCGATTTGTATTTCTATTAGATTCTCCGTTTCTTCTGCTGATACCTCTGGAGTAATATTTATGATGTCTGGGGATAAAAGTTAGACAGGATGAATATTCCTTTTTTTTGTCCTAGTATACTGTGCATAACAGCAACATAGTTGAACATCTTTCTTTCTCCGACCAGTTAGTTTACAATTGTCTATCTACTTTTTATAATTTTTTTTAGAGACTTTCCGTCTGTTTTCACAATTAGGCACTGATATTCTTGTTTTGGTAATATGTTGTATTTCTTTGGTGATTTCTTCGAACATCTTTAAATCCTTCATTCTTAATGAACCCACCTGCTCCCTGTATTTTTTATATAGCTCTAAAAAAGTTCCAAGTATGTTAGTATGTCCATTTATGAGTCTCCTACGAGGCTGTTGGAAGCACCAAAAATTTGGCTAATACTTCTAGAAAAGTTGGTTGTTGGTAGAGATAAATTAAATATATGATTATTATTCACATCCTTCCTTTTTACTCATTTTTACTTTTCTATTCAGTAACAACACACATAAAGCAAATAAATTAGGTTCTCTGGTCCGACTTCTCACAGTTATGAGGTTATGCCGAGTTCTTGTTCAATCCCAAAATTGTTTGTGGTACAATACAATCCTGAATTGGTTGATAGCTACATGTGCACTTTACGTAAATTCAGAATTAGTTCAGAACTGCACCCACGAACAAAGCTATTATCAACATTTAAATGTCCTATGCCAAGTTGCAAAACATGCCTGGATTAAAATAAGTCTGGCTTAAAGTTAAACTTTTGAAATATGACTACATGACTGATTAAATGTAATCTCAATATTAATTGCTAAAAAACTTCTACAGAACATAAGTTAACATCAGGTATTAATTTTACCATGTAAATTCCTATGGCCACAGTTAAAAAACGCACTGTATATTAAAAATTCATATACTTATAATTACTATACTACATAAAAACTAATATAATTCCAATGCTTTGAGATAATCAGTGTACTGTCCTTTTCTCATTGAATCTATCTCTTCTAACTTTTTGTAACATTCAAACTGCCCAGCTTTACAATTATCTTCGTTAGAATTTAAATTTAAGAGCCAACATTTTGCAATTAAGATCCCTGAAAAACAAGATTTAAAAATATGAAGAAAAAAAATTACAAACATTACATTTACAATGTGGTTCTAGCTCTATTAATTCATTTAAATCATTTAGTAATTCCCCTATACCATCATGTTTTACAATAGTATTATTTAATAGCCATCGCAAATAAAACCAAGCACTGCTATCGAAGGGATCAGTAAATAAGGCACTTTTTACTAAAGATAGTTCATCTTTTACATAATCTTCAGTTATTGCTTGAAGTGTACTTCTATAATGCCAAGAGGAATAATTCGAAAAGTTAATATTTATACGATTTGTTGAAAATTTCATCTCATCACACAACGTAATACCTATTTTATTTAATATCAGTCTTCTATAATCCCAGCAATGAACTAAAAATTTTTTGTTGTCAAAATAAATATTTATACTAGTTGTGCATACAATTTCTATCATCCATCGTTAAATATTTAGAACACAAATCAAATTCTTGATGCCAGTTAACCTCAGGATGATGTTCTAACACCCAGTATCTATGATGCCAAGAGCTGTATGATTTGGGATTTGCAAGTAAACATTGCTCCGTTAGCTTAAGTTCATTTTCTAGAAAAGCAGCAAGCTGTTCAGATAATGAATCTAGATGTGCACTAAAATAAAACATTTAATACGTAATCACGAAATTAAATACTGCAATTACTCAGTTTTTAATTCTAATAAAACTACCTCCTTTCTATAATTCCATAAAGTGTATATATCTGGATTAACTATTAACAATTGTGCACATATTGCAAAACTGTCAGGATCATATGTATTTGGTTTACGGGAATCTAGAATTTTTTTCATTCCTAATCTATAGGCAGCTAATTTCTGTTGCTGTGCTTTATGCTTTAATAATTGCTGCTCTTCTGTTGTTCGAACTTTTAATCTTCCATGCTGCAATAGCCTTTCATTTATTTTACTTTAAAGAAGCATGTACTCACCATTGTTGAAAAAATAAGAAAACAGTATTTTAATATTCTGGGATTTCACGCTAATACATGAATGACTAGTAAAATATTAACCTCTATATGTTAGATGTCAAATATAAAATGTCATTCCCATTGAATAAATGAAATTCCATATATTCATACACGTCAAGATTACTAATGTATCTACAAATTATATTGAATAACTTCTTAATTAAACAAAGTGTAACATTGGATATTTCCACAAATTAGCAGGACAGGTATCAAAGTAAAGATTCAAAATTCAAAATAAATGTATAAATAATGCACAGTATAAATTTTAACTAGTGTCAGTCATTCTCGTTTGATAACCTTTTTTCCTAATAATCACATTAGTAGAAACAACCTCTTGACATTTGTTTAATTACACATTTTTGCACAACATAAAAATAATACATACACAGTAAAAAATTTTGATTAATATGGCAGATGAAGAATTTGATGGTGATGACGTTGGAGATGATTTTGACGAAGATGTAGAAGATGATAATATTGAAGAATTAGATCAAGGAGATGATGATGGTGATAATATAGATATTTTAGCTCCTGGACAAGCAGGAGGAGGTGTACCAAAATCAAAACGTATTACAACCAAATATATGACAAAATATGAACGGGCACGAGTACTCGGTACAAGAGCTTTACAAATAGCTATGTGTGCACCCGTTATGGTAGAATTAGATGGTGAAACTGATCCTTTACAAATTGCAATGAAAGAACTTAAGCAAAGAAAAATACCAATAATTATTCGCAGATATCTACCGGATAATTCATATGAAGATTGGGGAATTGATGAACTTATAATAATAGATCATTAATTTTTAATTTGTAACATTTATTCTTTTATTTTAAAATAAATTTTATATTAATAAGTAATTTCATATAAATGTTGATATCTTAGTTTTGTACGGAATACATCATCATCTGTGGTTTGTAAAATTTTAGGTGGTATTAGGGCACCACCAACAAATCTTCCCTCTGAATTCAAGAAATTAAATGTAGTACAAGCTTGTTCCGTTGGTAATACTTCTATATTTATTCTATGTTTTTTCATAAATGGTAACAAGCTCTGATAAAATCGTGGATTTTCTGGTTTATCTCCTACACCAAGAATTATTATCTCTATAAATGGCTCAAGGACGGTGAACAGTGTTAATGAATCTTCATTAATATCTTCAATATTATCCACAGTCCAAGATAAAACAGACCTAACAACGGATTACTTTGAAAGCTTTTACAATGTTCTAGCTTACCTTGGAAAGATTATCATTGGTCCTAATATTGTAACATTATTATTTAATCTAAATCCTACCTAAAATCATTAGTATGTAACGTTTGTATAATCGGTACGTTTGCATACTTCACTAATACCATCAATCATTAACCCACTATCAGCTTCAGTGTTCAAAATGTGAGCTGTGGTTTTACCTTCTCCTTCATAACTCGATGGATGAGATTTGTATTCAGTTACGGATATGAATCTGCAAATACTATCAGAAAAATGCATTAAGCAATGAACTTATTACCTCGCAAATTGTTTCATAGGATTTGTGGAACAACGTAAAATATTTCGAAGACAATTATAAAACATAATGACTAGAATCAACAATGATAAATTATGAACCAATGTATATAGATATAGTTAGGTTAGAATTGAAACATCTAAATATGAGGTTGTGTCTAAAGTACCTATAAAATAAGTGTTTTCTTGGGTCCTGATTGAATCTAAAAGTATGCAAAAAGACGTTAAAAGAACGAATTGACTGCGTGTCACACCATATACTTATATATTATAAGTTTTTGTTATGAACGAATAAGTTCAAAGGTAAATATGTAATTAATAGATATTTATGTATTAAGGGCATAATCAGAAGATTATGGCTCGAGGGAATGTTAAAAGCCCGACGCGAAGCGGAGGGCTTTTATATTCCTGAGAGCCATAATCTACAATTATGCCCGTGGTACATATAATGTTTTATTTTATTTTGCACCATGAAATTGGAACAAAATTTTAAAAAGATTCAGTATTTTCGGCAAGTTTTTAAATGCAAATGCAGTGAAATAAAGTCGACAGTAGGCTAATTTGTTGTTACTAAGATACTGTGATATTGCTAAATTGTTGCTAAGGTACTGTTTGTTTGTAAATAATTTGCATTCTAAAATGGAAGGTGAAAACGCAAAGACTAATTTGTTGTTACTAAGATACTGTGATATTGCTATTAATATTATTATTGTTAAATTAATAAAGGTTGTATAGTAAGGTTGTTGTTTCAATAATTCTTTCAACTTACGTGACATATCATGTCATGGGTCAGCTGCCAATCATGCTGCTTAGCAACAATGACATTTCCGTGCTATAAAGAAAACATTACGCCCGCATTTGGAGGCGTATAAAGAACATTATGGTGGCAAAATAAAATAAAAATTATTATTAATTTTATTAAATACATAAATAAAAAGTTTACCTCGAGTAGGATTTGAACCTACGACCTGTACTTTGCTAGAGTACCGCGCTAACCAACTGCGCCATCAAGGTTCAAGCCCCAATCGATGTAAATTTTGTCTTTATGTATGTAGAACTGATGTAAATTCTAAATATGATGAGATTACAGTCAAATTACTTATATAAATGGAATGTGAGCCTGCAATATTTGTTTCATTAGTACAACAAATGTTAATTTTCGGGACGAGGAAGAAATTTGCCGCAATCTTCTGAGTCCCGAAAATGCATTTTTTGTACTAGGATAAAAAGTAAATTATTTTTTGTACAGTTACCATGGAGACACCGAAGAATCTCGAAATCAGCCACTTTTGAGTTTTGGTGCGAAATACTGTCAGAATATAGAGTCTTATTTAGGTGGTTGGAGAAAATAATGAAAATAATGTCAATCTTCTAAGTCACGAAAATGCATTTTTTGTACGAATAAAAAACAAAATTGTTTCTCCAGCCACTTTTATCGTTGTATTCAGTCATTTATTTGCAGTTCACTATGTTTTTGGAAACCTTTTATTTATGTCGCTATCAGTATCAGACATTAATACTCATTTTATACAAAGTGAGTATTATTCTACTTTTTAATGAAGAAAAAATTTACCGTATAGTGTTTAATTAATATTCATTGGATTTTACCTCTATAAATTTAATTCAAATGTGACAGATGTTAGTGAAATAATGTGAAGATAGATGGTGCCACCGGCAACAGCAAATGTCTATTTGTGTTCACAGAAATGAATTTGCACTTGCTTTAAATGAAAGTAAAAAGCAAAATTATGTTAAATATCGATACTTATGTATGACTGAAAACGTTTATGATGAACATGCGAAAATTCTAAAATTGTATTTATAGAAGTAAAGACATTCCATGAACGCCATTTACACAAAGTTAATATTTAGTGAAGGTCGAACTAATTTTTGCACAGTTACCATGGAGACACCGAATAATCCCGAAATCAGCCACTTATGGTACGAAATACTGTCACAACATAGCGTCTTATTTAGTTGGTTGGAGAAAAAATTGTTTGTTCCGAAGCGTGTTACAAATTTCTATTATTTTTATTTTCGTAAGAGTACACATAAATTAAAGTGGTTAATTTATGAAATTATCCAGCTGATTGAAATCAAAAATATAATTCTGAGCTTTACAAGTTATCTGTAGTTATAAATCAAGCATGGCGGTGTGTTAGTATTTTGGATTGATGAGAGCAGCTGCCCATGTCAAATTTATTAAAACAGAATTAATGTGAAATAATGAACGCTTCGTATTTAATTATCATTTACCGATCCATTTTAACACAATACAAAAGTAAAAATTAAAAAATACCTAGATCTACTAGATGCAAATTATAACATACCCGTAATTGTAATGTGGACAACATTGAACTTTCTTAAATACAAACGTTGACTGAATTTATAAAACACTTTCCGCAAATCGTTTATTAATAAACTAATTAATGAAGGATTTTGTTTGAAAAATTTGGTAATGGGATTCCCGTTACGGTCTACCTTGTGTGAGGTTTTTTCGGAGGGTTTTCCTTATACACATACGGCGATATGGTCACTGCGTATACGTACATCATGTGCTGCTATTTAGGCGAATGCTGGGGTAGTATATTCCCCCTCAGAACGGTAAATCCATTCCTTCCGATCCTTTCCAGACCGCATCTATCCCATCATGTATACATACTTAATGTATATATGTTCGGAATTATTGTGGCTGAAGGAGCATGGAAAGCTCAAGTAGCCCGCTCTCCTCCTTAGAGAGGGAATGAAACACGTGACCTTTTCCTTTTAAAAAATTTAAGGTTAATAGACTACTTTCGCAATCAGCTTAGTATAAGCAAGCAACATTATAGATGCCAGGTATTATAGAAACCTACATTAAAGACAAACAAACTACCTACTGTTTTCATGTTTGGTTACATAACTATTTCAAATTGCAATTTTGAAAACACTTTTAATAATCTTTAACGGGTATACGTTTAACCAAAAATATTGTAACTTCCTCATTTGTTAATTGGCGATTAATAATCTCAAACATTAACGCTTTCCCTTCCCTCGCCCTTTAATATATCTCGATTATTAATTGCATCTATTAACACACTTGATTGTTAGTAACCATTCTCTGAATTGGAACATAAGTTTATATTCAAAGATTTTCCCAAGAAAAGGTTTACTACATGAGTTCAGACCTGAATTCACCAATATACTAAAGAAGCTACCTTAAAGCCTCACACACAAAAGGGCCTCACACGCAAAAAAGCAACATTTTATTAACATGAGTCAAATAAATGAGTAAATGAATAGTGGCAAAAATTTCGAATTCGAAACAAATTATAGTTTTTAATGAAGTCAAGTTCCCCAAAAATGAATGATTCATGCATCATATCTCGTGTCTCAGAGAATTTTGCACTTTTATGTTATTTATAGTTTTAAAGCCTGTTGATAACAAATTGCCTTATTATATGTAATGGGCAAAGCAAGCTTTGGAAGTTTAATGTGAGAATTGACAAATATCACAATGGATCGGTTTAATGTCCTACAACGTGCGTTTTGTGCTCGTAGTTTTTAATTAAATCATTCCTCTTCATGACGTCAATAAAGTACCTAGTACCAAACTTATCAAATCATGGATAAAGAAATTTGAAGAGAGGGGTTCGACTAAAAATACATGCTTTTTTACTCCCGCGAAATGTGCGCGCTTATTCAAGTATTGAGCGTATTCGTGATACGGTTGCCCACGATCCACGCAGATCAGTGCGAAATCACGCTTCAGTTCTGTCTAGCGTTTTTCACACCTTGAAAAAAGACTTGGAACTACACCCTATTAAAACTCAGATGTGCAAGAATTAAAAAAGAACTGATCGCCCTATTCGATTGGTGTATGCCAACACATTATAATTATTCCACAACTTTAACAAAATTTCCATTACATAACCCTAAATTTACTCTTTTGGCAGTAATATCCTTCAGAGGCATAATAGGCCCATATTTTTATGAAAATAACAACGAACAAAAAGTAACGGCAAAATGACAGGTATACCGCAATGATCCATGATTTTTTGGCCCTGTCCTCCAAGAATTTGCTGATATTAATGAGCAGTGGTGGTTTCAGCAAGATGGGGCTAATAGCCACACTTCAATAATGTAATACAAGTTTTGAGAGAACTGTTCCCGGATAAATTGATATCAAGAAGAGGCGACATAAACTGACCCCCCAGATTTCTTTCCAAACGATTTTTTCTAGTGGGGTTACTTAAGCGTTGAGTTCATAATAGCGTTCCAGCAAATTTGATTCAGTTTAAAAACCATATCCAAGACGAGATTGAAGCCATTACTACTGAATTATGCACAAGCGTAATTGAAAATCTAAGGTATCGCTTGGAAGAGTGCCAGCGGTGAAATGGGCGACATCTCGATGATATAATTTTCCATACATGAATTTCCACCAAATGTAGATTTAGGTTTTAAATAGAGTTTATTAATAAAGTTAATGATTGCTGAGCAAAATTAGAAAGAAAAGCACAAAACTCTTCGAGGCACCTGATATTATAAACATCTTAATTACACCGCTGATAGACTTACCCATCAATCAACCCCCAGATCACACCGTTAGGCCTAGGAACTTCAATTTTGGGTAAAATGCACCCCTTACCACGTAGGCGCATACTAAGGGACCATTTTTTGAAACTTAACACGTAAGGGATAGAAATTAAGGGTTGAAAAAATAGGCCCTTTCGTAAATCCGGTTTATTGAAATTTACCTCAACGAGATAAAATCAGCGACTGCATTTACATTTTATGTAAGTGGCGGTAGGACACAGTGAAATTTAGTGGACATAAGGGAAAGGTTACGTAGTAATAAAAACAATAATGAGCGAAATGCAACTTACGGTAAACGAACATAAAGCGCAGTATATAAGGTGGTCTAATGTCAGATGACCGAATGTCTCTACATTATACGAAGTATTACCGAAATAATATGTGTAGGGTATTATTAAATAAACAAATAAGAAACATAATATAAGAAAATAAAAAGTAAGCAACTTTGTCATTAGATAAGTGTAATGAACTCTTTAACAAGAACGCATCAACTCAGATGGGCCCGGATTTAAGATGAGTGGGGCCCTAAGTTAATCCATTATGGAGGCTATGTTACAAAATTTCGTATATGAAGCAAAACTTCACGAACGGTGACATCAGAAACAGAATAATTAATAAGCCAAACATATCTATGCAATTGGTACATAAAAGTTAGGCAAAATATTTTTATAACATTTTATACAATAATGCAATATCAAGATACAGTACTTAAAATATTTTTATTGCCTAATATGGAGTATGCATAATAAACCGAGTGATTAATTGATATTAAATACTAGCAAAATTCCCGTGCTTCGCAACGTAATGGTATGCCTACAGGCACCAATGGAAACCTATTGGGTCTTCCCTAATATATGTTTAATTTGAATTTCAAAGTTCTCTAGGATGCTTTTTCTATAATTCTCATGGAATCCAACAATCCTCATTTCACCACATTTCTTCCCCCTTAGCCCTTTCCCGAATTGAATTCGGAAATTCCACAACGGTCGCTTAAGAAACATCTAAACATCATTTTTATTTGTCTGGGCTTAACGGATTTTGAGATATATTCACTTTGTTTGAACAATTCATCCCCCTTTCGAACCCGATTTTATCTCGTTGAGGTAAATTTCAACAAACTGTGAAACGCGGGTCCGCTCGATTATTAATGAGAATCGATTCCCCGATTTTCATATCCTCAACTTCCCAGGTTTACGAAAGGGCCTATTTTTTCAACCCTTAATTTCTATCCCTTACGGGTTGAGTTTCAAAAAATGCTCACTTAGTATGCGCCTACGTGGTAAGGGGTGCATTTTACCCAAAATTGAAGTTCCTAGGCCTAACGGTGTGAGCTGGGAGTTGATTGATGGGTAAGTCTGTCAGGGAGTCAGTCTTTTATGAATATAGATGTGATATTCATTAATAGCGGTGTAATTAAGAAGTTTATAATACCAAGTGCCTCGAAGAGTTTTGTCGTTTTCTTTCTAATTTTGCTCAACAATCATTAACTTTATTAATAAACTCTATTTAAAACCTAAATCTACATTTGGTGGAAATTCATGTATGGAAAATTATATCATCGAGATGTCGCCTATTTCGCCGCGAGCACTCTTCCAAGCTATACCTTAGATTTTCAATTACTCTTGTGCATAATTCAGTAGTAATGGCTTCAATCTCGTCTTGGATATGGTTTTTAAGCTGAATTAAATTTGCTGGAACGCTATTATGAACTCAACTCTTAAGTAACCCCGCAAGAAAGAATCATTGGGAAAAAAGTCCGGACTTCTTGGGGGCCAGTTTACGTCGCCTCTTTTTGATATCAATTTATCCGGGAACAGTTCTCTCAAAACTTCTATTCCAGTATTGATGTGTGGCTATTAGCCCCATCTTGCTGAAATCGCCACTGCTCATGAATATCAAAAAGTTCTTGGAGTTTGCGTGCATTAGTGTGCTTGCGTGCTTACGTGCATGCGTGTGTGTGTATGTGTGTGTAGTTGTGTGTGTAGTTGTATCACAGTATAGATATATAGCTAACGCATACAGTAATTACAAAGCTTTTCGGCGCCTTTGATCTTTGTGTGGCTGAAATCGATGACCTTCAACGGATACAACCATTTTGAGGATAGTACAGGCACGTAAATTCAATTTTTGTTTAAGAATAAATGTAACTAATAAAAAAAATCACAGACTCTCTACAAAACTGTTAATATATGTACTTATAGTTTACTTTTATTTATTAGAAATAATAAATTGTCAGTTTCCGCTACTATTGTTGCGACATTCTTTAAAACAACATGTGAAACCACCTCGCTTCGTTCGATTCATTATCAAAACAAAACAGAATCTGATGATGTATAAATTTTATTTTTATATTAATTACATCACCTCTTGAACGGTATACTTACATGACAAGTCGGTTATTACAAATAGACACACCTTCTTATTATAAATTAGACGAAATTAAATCAGCTGATCGGTCTAAACCATTTTGCTGATAGTACAGAATGACGCAGGCGTAAACAAAATTAGCCACAAAATTCCTATGTAATGTCGCTACTGTATGCGTTAGCTATGTATCTATACTGTGGTTGTATGTGTTGTGCTTGTGTATGTGCGTGTTTACGTGTGTGCGTGTATGAATGTGTGCGAGTAGGCATGTGTGCGAGGGTTCGTATTTACGTGTACATGTGTACGCGTATGCATGTGTGTGAGCATATGTGAGTGTGTATACGTGTCTGTGTGTATGTATGAACGCGCGTGTATGGGTGTGCGAGTGTACGTGTGTGCGTGTATGCGGGTCTGCAAGTGTGTGTGAGTGTGTGTGTGTGTGTGTGTGTGTGTGTGTGTGTGTGTGTGTGTGTGCGTATGTGCGCGTGTGTATATGAGAGTGTGTATCACAAAATGTTAAAACATGCTTTCTTTGCAGATACTCCAGTTGCCAAAAGTAAATTTAAATGGACAACATCTGCAATTACATTGCTGTTAGAATTGCGTTTGTCAAAAGAAGATCAATTTAGACATCCTTCCTGTAGAAAGAAAAAGTTGTGGGGTGGTATTGCCAATAAAATGATGACAGCTATTTCTTCTGATATAACTGCTGACATGTGTGATTCGAAGTACTGAAACTCGTTAGCCACATACAGAGTAAATGAATAGAAGGAAAGGACAACAACGTCCTGCAGAGCACTCACTGATGGACACTTTGCAACCACTGTCTCCCTCATCTGAGGTAGATGCTGAAGAAAGTCCTTCCGCTTCTACAAATGTAAAGTCATGTTCCGATACTTAATCTTTATCGAGTGAAACAAGGAAAAAAAGCAAAAATTCCGTAACACTTTCTGAATATCTTTACTGTAAAATTAAATCTGATGAAGAAAGGTATGAGAGAGAGAGAGAGAAAGGAACAAAAAGAACTAAAAGAAAAGGAAGTAAGTGTCATTTTAGAATTAGCTAAAGCATTAAGCAGTAATAAATAAAAATATCTGTAACTGAACTGGAATAATGTATTTATTATATGTAATTAATTCTAACATTAAAGTTAATATAGGGATCTATCTTATAGATATAATTTATTTTATGAATAGTGCTCATTAATTCATGTCTAAACATTGTATCTGATGGAGGTATACAAGCATTAACATTATCATCATCATGACCATGCTGTTCATCAGTTCATCTATATTTTCATATTCATCATAGGGTTCTCCATCTTTTAAACAGACATTATGCAATACACATGCAGCAACAATAACATGTTTTGCGTACGATATATTTAATATATTTAGGTACTTAAGACTTCTAAATAATCCCTTCAAGCGACCAAACGTTTGCTCTATCACTACCCTTGTAGAACTTAATTTACGTACAAACTTTTTTGCTTATTTGTAAGATGACCGTTATCGCGAAATGGTACAATTATACATTTTTTAAGTGGATAAGCCGAATCACCTAACATTTCGCTGTTTTGCCACACTCTTGCATCATGGGTAACGCCAGGCCAACCACAATAGGCATTTATAAACTCTTGTTTAGCATTGCAAATGCCTTGCAACAGTACTGAGGGATAACCCTTTCTGTTATAGTATGACATGTCTGATATTTTAATAAATACTGTATGAGCATGACTTCGACTTAAACCAAAGCGATCAGCAACTGATCTAAATGCTTCTTGCTTGCTCATTTCCCATAACAAAGACTGTTTAATTGGTAATTGGCGTCGTCCGCGTACCACAACTGTGTTGCATTGCAATTTCTGTAATAACTCCTACATAATAAAATATCTAATCAATTAATGCCTACACACTTCAACACTTATTTACATAGTTCAACCATTGCTCTATTTAGTCTAAAATTACTTTTGAAATCCATATCTGTATATCTATTCACAATTTGATAAACATACTCCCTAATCTTTATATGTTTTATTTGATTTATACTGTGGCTAAATAATACGTAGTCCACAGATTCACTGCCCTCACTACTGTTACTGTCACTATTGGAATTTAAAAGTGTTTAACAATCACGCAAGGAACTGACTCCATTTTTAAAGTAAAACAATTTTCAAAACTGATTCAACAATCAACTCAACGGTGACGTCACGGAACCCAATGGTTGTTAATCGATTTAAATTCTGTTTAAAAACGCGCCTTTTATAACACGTGTCTATTATGATTGAAACTGATGTCATGTCAAATCTAGGAAATTTCTGAGGTTAGTGTTTGCAACACTAATTATATTGTAAAATCAATCGGTTTCTACCTTTTTAGCCATAGTCGCACGTGTCTGTTTTTCATTAGCTTTTATTATAATTTATAGTCAATATTTCTAGAAATAGATTGCATAATTTAATTTTGTTAAATAAAGGTGCCTTTAGTGCAACGGAGATTTGGGGATTTGGCGAATTGAAGATTTCTGTTATTCGTCGAGGGCGGTCACGTGATCCAAGATCCGTGAGGGAAATCGCCTTTACCTAAATACCCAAAAGATAGTTTATGTTTATGATTTGCGGTAGTTCAGCAGTTTTGCGTTTGCGCAGTATTAACAAAGAAAAATCGCGGAAGTGTGTGAATTACTGAATAGAGGTTATGTATTGTTAAGAAAGCTACGTTCTCCTTTTTTGAAGAAATAAAATTTTCAATGGACGGAAGTAAATGTATTATTTCTATAAAAAACGCATGATCTGGTCACATATAAAGACACAAGTTTGGCTGTTGTTGATGGTGAGAGAGGTATGAAGATACAGTCGGAGATGATTATGAAGCAGTGGAGGAAGATGAGATAATATAAAATCATATTGGAGAAACTGTTGAACAGACTGAGGAGACTATTACAGAAATATTAATTGCTGAATATTCAAATAGGCCACCTTTATACAACGAAAGGCTCCCTATAATCGAGAGGTCACGTAGTATAAAAAAAGCACTAGAATTAGAAGTGTATAACGCTTTAGGCGGTAAGTAAATTATTTTATTAGTTTATATAAAGTTATAATTTATTTAAAGACAAATATCTCTGGAAGACATTCCAAAAAATGGAATTATTTAAAGAAAGAGTACAAAAAACAGAAGGCATTATTAAACAAATATGTTCAAAGTGGCTGTAACTACGGGGAAGCTGCTAAGATTACTGGAAAGACATTATGGAAACACTTTTTGTCAATGCGTTTTATTGATGAAAGGTAATGATAATGTATAAAATATTTTGTTAATATTCACATAAAATTGTCTTGATATTTCAGAAAAAGAGTAACGAACGTCCCAGAACCACTTGAAAGTCCACTTGGAACATCTTGTAGCTCGAATGATATTATTTCACCACCAAATCGCCACAGTTATAAATTAGTACACAAATAGCTGCTAGCACGCCAACTACTAGCAATTCAAACAACACCTCTGGCAATAGTAAGTTTCTAAGAAGTTTACTTAGTCACTATCACATAATTTTATATTTTTTAGGAAAACAAAAAATGGAAGCAACAAATAACCTCGATCAATTAATTGTTGTGAAATTTAAAAAAATGAAATGGACCATACTGACCATTTTTGCAGAGTTCGTGCGTGTGAAATGAAAAAACTTGACGAAAGGAAAAGAGCTTTCTTACGAATTAAGTTCTTAGAATTATTAAACAACGAATTATTTGACATGTAGTTATTTTAAAAATGTATATGTTTAAAAAGTAAATCAACGAACTAGCAATCTATATGTTTATTTTATTTGCAACTTTTCCTTATGAATGTACATTGTACATATCTAAATTATACAAATTCTTCTATTGTTTGGAGAACCAAAATGTTGGCCACCTGTATAAGTGAAAGTGGGCACATATTTTACAATTGAACAGTATGAAACTACCAAATAAACACTATCTTAAGGACCTTCATTTAAAACAATAATTCGTATCTGCGACAGCTAGCAGTACAAAACTGTGTGAATGCTTGTAGTTATAATACAAGGCACCTGAAATATTTTTTGTGTTAGGTATTATTAGTAAAATATTCATTTATTTACCTGAATTATAATATGCCTCCCATCAATGGCACCAATGCAGTGAGGAAAATTCCATTTATTTTCAAAATCTTGCGATTATTTGCCATTCCTTGCTTGTACGCATTATAAATACTTCTGGAGCGAGAATATCCCATATAATTTTTGTAATTTAACGAATTATATTGGACACAAATATATTGGTCATTAATCGTGACCAATATATTTTTGTCATAATATCCAATTAAGAAATAAGAAAACGTGTCCACAATCCAAAAGTAGTAAGGATAACCAAACTCTATTACTCGATTTTATATGCTTAGATTATAAGATTTAGGAACTTTAATTTACAAGAACTAGTTTTATTTGTGGTGCTTTTCAAAGCAATGTTTGTATATAAATTCTTGCAAATTGTAAAATATATATCCATTAATTAACTTACTCTTGTATATTTGTCTAAATTCTGACACAACTTGATTGCTACCTTGTGTAAAATTACACAACTGGTCACACATTTTGAAATTAACTAAACCTTGGATATTGAATATTGGACTTAATGATTGGCCTGAAATTAATTATTTAAAGTACTACAAATTTTATTTTTTGGAATTCCTTTAGTCAATAAATATAGAACACTGATAACAAGATATTTTATTAAGCAGAAGTTTCAAATTTGAATTACTGCAATTCATTCATATTGGTGAATGATTAAATACGATTTTAAAGAGAAAGCATTCAAGTATAATTTGATATGTAATATTTGAATTAGGTTAAAGAAGGTAATGCAATCGAGTTTTTCCACTAATGATAACTCGAGTTATTGTGTGTATGTGTGTGTGTGTGTGTGTGTGTGCGCGCGCGCATGCGTGCGAGTGTATGCGTCTGTATGTTTGTATCCATGCCCGTGACCGTGTCCCAGTATGTGTCCGTGTCCGTGCCTGCGTATGCGTCTGTGTCTGTGTATATGTGTGCGGTGTGTGCGTGTCTGTGTGTATGTCTGACTTGTCGGTTTGTGTCCATCCCAGTCTGTCCATGTCTGTGCCTGTAACTGTACCTGTGTTTGAGTATGTGTCTGTGTTTGTGTCTGTGTCCTGTGTCTGTGTCTGTGTCTGTGTCTGTGTCTGTGTCTGTGTCTGTGTCTGTGTCTGTGTCTGTGTCTGTGTCTGTGTCTGTGTCTGTGTCTGTGTCTGTGTCTGTGTCTGTGTCTGTGTCTGTGTCTGTGTCTGTGTCTGTGTCTGTGTCTGTGTCTGTGTCTGTGTCTGTCTGTGTGTGTATGTGACTGTGTCTGTGTCTGTGTCTGTGTCTGTGTCTGTGTCTGTGTCTGTGTCTGGGTCTGTGTCTGTGTCTGTGTCTGTGTCTGTGTCTGTGTCTTTGTCTGTGTCTGTGTCTGTATCTGTGTCTGTGTCTGTGTCTGTGTCAATCTGTGTCTATCTGTGTCTGTGTCTGTGTCGGTGTCTGTGTCTGTGTCTATGTCTGTGTCTGTGCCTGTGTCTGTGTCTTTGTCTGTGGCTGTCAGTGTCTGTACCTGTGCCTGTGTTTGTGTCTGTGTCTGTGTCTGTGTCTGTGTCTGTGTTTGTGTCTGTGTTTGTGTCTGTGTCTGTGTCTGTGTCTGTGTCTGTGTCTGTGTCTGTGTCTGTGTCTGTGTCTGTGTCTGTGTCTGTGATCTGTGCCTGTGTCTGTGTCTGTGTCTGTGTCTGTGTTTGTGTCTGTGTCCGTGTCTGTGTCCGTGTCTGTGTCTGTGTCTGTGTCTGTGTCTGTGTCTGTGCCTGTGTCGTGTCGTCTGTGTCTGTGTCTGTGTCTGTGTCTGTGTCTGTGTCTGTGTCTGTGTCTGTGTCTGTGTCTGTGTCTGTGTGTGTGTCCTGTCGGTGTCTGTGTCTGTGTCTGTGTCTGTGTCTGTGTCTGTATCTGTGTCTGTGTCTGTGTCTGTGTCTGTGTCTGTGTCTGTGTCTGTGTCTGTATCTGTATCTGTATCTGTGTGCTGTGTCTGTGTCTGTGTCTGTGTCTGTGTCTGTGTCTGTGTCTGTGTCTGTGTCTGTGTCTGTGTCTGTGACTGTGTCTGTGTCTGTGTCTGTGTCTGTGTATGTGCCTGTGTCTGTGCCTCTGTCTGTGTCTGTGTCTTTGCTTGTGTCTGTGTCTTTGCTTGTGTCTGTGTCTGTGTCTGTGTCTGTGTCTGTGTCTGTGTCTGTGTCTGTGTCTGTGTCTGTGTCTGTGTCTGTGTCTGTGTCTGTGTCTGTGTCTGTGTCTGTCTGTGTCTGTGTCTGTGTCTGTGTCTGTGTCTGTGTCTGTGTCTGTGTCTGTGTCTGTGTCTGTGTCTGTGTCTGTGTCTGCTGTGTCTGTGTCTGTATCTGTGTCTGTGTCATTGTCTGTGTGTGTCTGTGCCTGTGTCTGTGTCTGTGTCTGTGTCTGTGTCTGTGTCTGTGTCTGTGTCTGTGTCTGTGTCTGTGTCTGTGTCTGTGTCTGTGTCTGTGTCTGTGTCTGTGTCTGTGTCTGTGGCTGTGGCTGTGGCTGTGTCTGTGTCTGTGTCTGTATCTGTGTCTGTGTCTGTGTATGTGTCTGTGTCAGTGTCTGTGTCCATCTAACATAGATTATTGTTTTTGGTTTTACAAAGTTTTCTACTTTCGCCATGAACGTATTAATTATCTGGTTAAATAGGCAACATCGTAGAAACAAAAACAATAATCTTCGTCAAGCGGACGTTTACTAATTCATGTCAGATGGATGTTAATGAATAATAGATGCTAATTTAAACAAATTGCAAAGCCGCCCGGTGCTATAGAAATATGGATAATACAGTTCATTTTCAATCATAATTATTTAATTTCTACACTTATTTCGCTTTATATTATAAAGATAAGTTATGTAAATTAAAGTTTCAAAAAATTGCATAAAACATAATTAATCTATATGATTAAGGTCTACATATTGGTAATTTTATGTCTTTGAAATATACAGCTGTTTCAGAAATATTTGATAAAATTCTAAAACATCTCCTAATAAACCCCCTTTCCGCCGCTGAATTTTCCAAAATCTAATCAGCTCCAAGAGAAATGAAAACAAGCTTGAATACAAAATTTCAAGTATGTATGCGTTTTCGTTCTGGAGTTATCGTGGATACTAGCATACACACACACACACACGCGCGCGCACACACACGCACGCACACGCACACGCACACGCACGCGCACGCGCACGCACGCACGCACGAACACACGCACGAACACACGCACACACAACATACACAGCATGGTTGATCTCAACTCGGCCAAAGGTTGTAAAATGAGCTAATAAGTCGATTATTTAGCGATAGTGATCAACAAAGTCGTTTGCATACTGACCCTAAAAAAATTATTATTGAAATTATTTCATTTCTTTTAATTTCCACTTTGTAGAGTGGAAGGTTGTGTGATGTTCCACACCAGATATTTATTTTTTACCTCCGATATATGAACTATAGTATAGGCTATGAAACGGACGATATATATTTTGTAATTTTTCATAAAATTAAAGCTGAACTTATAATCATACTAATCTCTTTTGTCATCCAGATATTAGTGCCGTGCAAAAAAAGCTTTAATAAAATTTTGAATGATAAAGTGATATTTAAATGACTTTTTCAGAGAATCGTTTATTAATGAGAATAATTAAGCAACTCCAAATCATGCATTAATAGGGTCTATTAATAAACGATTTAAATGAAGTTGATAGGAGGCGTTGCATTGATTAGTATGAAACATCTAACAATGAATGTATTGTGTCAAGGAATGAGAGCTATCAGGCGTTCTGTAGTTTCATTACGAGATAGCAGCATGGTCGACATACAATTTTCACTTTGGAGAAACAGGAAATTTAGAAAGAGATTCGCTGAAAAATCTTGTAACGAACTCGTGTATTAATAGGCGATCAACGATCTCGAATTTTTGAACGCGTCCGCTATGCTCACGCGTTAAAACATTTCGTCGTTAATCGCCTTCATTAATACACTTACTGGTTAAATAACTATTAAACCGTACTTAGCTGTAACATAGTTATTTAAATATCACTTCATCTTAACAGCATTAACGTTTTTATTGTATGTTTACCACAAGTTTGAAATTAAAGTTTATTTACAAAATTACTAAATTACTTTATAAATTAAAATATCGTAATACCCGATTTCTAAAAATTGAAAAATGATACGACGTTTTATTTCTCTTGTTTTTTTGTAATTTTTAAATTTGTGACAACAGACTATATTACATAAGACAAACCAGTTACATTGGAAGTCGTTTACGGCGAATGTATTTGTAAATATCAATATCTTATCATTATATTGTCAAGTTTATCAAACGGTGTAATCTATAATCAAACAAGGGTGTAGGATGATGTATTAGTGAGTAATGGCACGTTGTATATGGTAATACACAAATTTGAAGTAGGTACAAATAATTTTAAACTTTATTTAAAATGTTTTAGTTTGATGTCGGATTTTTTTTATCCGAATATCGGAGGCGTCGAAGAGCATATATTTAATTTAGCTCACTGTTTAATAAATAATGGAAACAAAGTCGTGGTGGTTACCCATAGTTATGGAAATCGGAAAGGTGTTCGATATATGTCAAATGGTTTAAAAGTGTATTATCTTCCTATTAAAGTAATGTACAATCAGTGTGTTCTTCCTACTTATTTTTGCAATCTTCCTTCAATACGCTACATTTTTATTCGCGAACAGATTGATATTGTGCATAGTCACTCAGCATTTTCAACGTTAGCTCATGAAGGTATGTTGATCGGCACGATGATGGGATTAAAGGTATAACCACTTATATTTTGCGCACGGATTTAACCATTTTTAAATTTTTATAGACCGTTTTTACTGATCATAGTTTACTAGGCTTCTCTGATGTCGCATCAATTTTAATAAATATATTATTGACAATGGCGCTATCAGCTTGTAACCACTGCATTTGTGTTTCACACACTGGAAAAGAAAACACTGTTTTAAGAGCAAAAGCAAAAAAAGATGAAGTTTCTGTGATTCCTAACTCAGTAGACACAAACCTGTTTTGCCCTATTCCAGAATTACGCTCAAAAAATAATAGTGAGTTATTTTTACATACTTGAATACTTTTATTGACGAATTACAATTATAGTTACTGTAGTTATTATGTCACGGCTAGTTTATAGAAAAGGAGTTGATCTTGTAATACAAATTATTTCTGAGATGTGTTCAAGATACCCCAACATTAATTTTTTAATTGGAGGAGATGGACCGAAAAGAATGTAAGTATTTTTTTAGTATGTTTATTTTATACCGTTTTATCCATTTTTTGAGATATCTTAAACAAATCTGTTATTAAACACTTAGCTTGTTTGAAGAATTACGTGAAAAGCAAGCTTTACATAATAGGGTTATCTTATTGGGAACTGTAGAACACGCTGAGGTCAAATATGTTCTAAATCGAGGGCATATATTTCTAAATGCTTCTCTAACCGAAGCTTACTGCATGGCAATAGTTGAAGCTGTTTCATGTGGGTGAGTTCGTGATCTTTTTGCTTACACCTACATAAGCAACAGTGTTCCATATCGTTATTTCAGCTTATTAGTGGTATCTACCAATGTTGGTGGTATACCCGAAGTGTTACCACATAAATTACTGTATCTATGTAAACCGGAAGTACCTAATTTGATTAAAGGAATTGAAAGAGCTATGCATGATATTAGAGACGGTAAAACTATTTGTCCATATGCATTAAATATGCAAGTAAAACAAATGTACGATTGGAAAAATGTTACTGCAAGAGTTGAAAAAGTGTACGATCGAATTTCTAAACAGCAAAGTCGAAGTTTAAAGGAAAACTTTCGGTGGTAATTTTTATTTGCTTATTTAGCAATTACGTACTTAAAAGTTTCATATTTACAGTTACCTTTCAAGTGGGGTTTGGCCATTTCTTGTTGTAGTGGCTTTTACCCATCTCGTACTATTGTTTTTGGATATAATTGTTCCTAGAGAAAATATAGATATTTGTAAAAAATATCCTTCCAAGACTATTAAAGTAAAGAAGTCACAAAATCAATTACTATAATGGTGAAACGCACATCAAACAAAATATGACACAAGCGAATCATCATTCCCAAGGAGACAGCGGAAGAAATATGAGGAGGTATTAAGATATAGAGTAAGTGTAAATGTAAACAATTCTCTCTGTAAAACGTTATAAATAATTTGTTGTAACAATAATAAAAAAAATGTAAGCACGGTATTGGAATTTAAAAATCTTTCCGATAAGAACTATACTGTAAGTTTCTACGCCCATGGAAAAATCTTAAAATTTTATTTTAGATACATATATATATATATATATATATATATATATATATATATATATATATATATATATATATATAATTTCGAATAAGAACTATACTTGTCTTGTAAGAATTTATCTTGACAAAGGAACAAATCTTAAAATTTTATTTTAGATACAATTATATTATGATACTAAATCTAAAATATATATATATATATATATATATATATATATATATATATGTAAGTTATTAATATAAAGTTATTTGATGAATATTTAATACATTTTTTTTCTCTTTCTCTTTCTTCACTATAATACGTGTGTCAATAAAAACGAACAACAAGTTTCAACATTTTCCATATATTTCAAATACGGTTGTATTCATCGTGATTCTTGTGATAAAGGAACAACTTTACAACCTTTAAAGAATAGATATAGATTAACGCAACATAAATCTAATGTTCGTGTTAAACCTAAAAGTACTGCTTTGGCTAAACATTCAAACGATTTAGGACACATCTCTCAATATGATAACACAAAAATTTTAGATGTAGAATCAAATTAAAAAAAAACGTTTAATTTTAGAAATGTTACATATAAAAATTAATAACAAAATTTCTTGTAACATTAAACAAGATTTAGAAAGCTTACCCATAAATTATAATAATATGTTGTAAAATTTAAAATAGTAACCTTGTACATTACTTGTCATAGTTGTCAATTTTTGAAAGACTGTTTCTCGGGGAAGTCTTCGTTCAGGATACCGTACCGCATAAATCCTTGACGCCAGTAACGCATTTCTTTAGCATTCTTCAAGAACGAAAGTCATGTCGGTCAACTCTGCGTCGGACAACAACATTTTAATGGAAATGTCTTGTAGAAACACTTAAACTGATACACAAGACAGCATAGCACAACAGAAGCTCGAGAAACTGACGTTTTTTATCAGTTGTTTAAAACAATTGACTAACGTTTTCCAAAGCACCGCGGCAATGCGCAATAAAAACTGAAATTAGATAAAAATGTGAATATCTCGAAAACTATCACTCCAAAATATCGATAGTTTACATCAATGGAAAGAAAATTTAATTTCCTATCCGCTGATGTAAGAAAATATGGGTGGTTCCATTTAAAAAAATCAAGTTATCCATGTTTGAAAAAAATTATTTTCGGAGCGATAGAGATTATGGAATTCTGAAAGCAAGATTTTAGGCAATGAAAGAGAATGATGCGGTACCCTTTTCGGAAGTAAAAAACGAAAGCGACATCTCTCTACCGGTATCCGTCTTCGAGATATTGAAAGTTTTCGGAGGCACTGCAAACGTCATTTTTTCTACAAAATGTCAAATAACTCAGAAGCAATGCGACGTAGACTCATAGTATGGTTATTAAAGTGACTTTTAAATTCAATGAGGAATTCAAAAATGTAATAACATATATGTTGTTCTATTTAAAATAAGTTGATCGTATTCAGATATTGAAAAAGTTTAACTTAAACTCTACCTTTGAACTTTTTTTCCGCTAAATTACGGGTTGTATCAAAAAATTTCATACAGAACATAATTAATATTTGAAATATGCAGCTGTTTAAGAAATGTTTGATCAAAACAAAAAACTGGTTCAAAGTGTTGTCTCCATTAAACCCTCTGTTTATGGTTCAAACAAGATCCATAAATCATGGAATCAGAAAACCCTCTAAAATAACTGCTTAATAAATACTTGAAATCAAAAGGAACCCACCGTTCAGGTAAAATCTGTAACAAGTAATAAAGGACTTACAACTCTGGAGAGGAATATCATCATAAACAGGCAAGTGTTTAATATGCTACTGGCTTTCAGTACCAATTTTTGTTGAAAGTGAGCAAATATTTTGTAGTACTCTAGAATTACTATTTTATATTAGTATTTTCTATTTTATTTTATATTAAGTTTATTATGAACTGAAAACAGTTTTCATAAAGATTTACTTTATCTATAAACGTGATGTACCTATTATTTTGAACAAATCGCATTCACCAGTTAACGTAAACGTTGAAAACTATCGCACAGGTGCCGTGAACCGTGACATTTTCAAATCACATCTACATACGGTAGTACGAGGACTATTCATAAATTAGCATTTGGTTGGATATAAAAAATAAATGTTTGGAACTTCATGGCGTTTACGTCGTTTGAAAGCGAAATGCTTGAAGATCAAGTTACGTTAATGAGCTCTCTGTTTCTTTCGTCAACCTGTAAGTAGCAAGAAATTTAAGTGTATGGTGGTATTGCATCCCTCGTGAGTTGCGAGATACTTTCTTATTCCAATCAGAAGAATTCAATTCCGTCAAGATTCATCGTCCATTACCTGTGTATATCAGTGATGATGTAAGGGGTTATGCAGACAATTCAAGCCAGGTAGCACAATCGTATATGATGAAAGTATATGAAAACAGCATTCATATTGTGACCGACGAACATGCGCAACATGTTGAAATTGTGTGCACCAGATGTCGATTCACAATATCACAAAGTAGTTAGGTCACCATAAGTGTATATTTAAATATCTAACCGATGTTCACAAAATTGAAAGGGTAGGTTCGGCTTTGACATTTTTTCACCACTATCAGGGGATTTCAGAACAGAACCGTTATAGAGAACGATACATGGATGCAGTGCATGAATATTGAAACCAAGGAACAGTCCAAACAGCAGATCCATACTCATTCTCCCAATAAGCCCAATGCGTTAAAGCAGACGCCGTCGCAAAATGATGGTTACAGCGTTTGAAGATAGCAAAGAAGTCTTGTCAACAGATTTCGTGAGAGTAATGCGTGAGAATACTGTGACTTCACTAGATTATTATGAGACTCTTACGAAACTCTGAAGGTTAATCCAAAACAAATGGCGCGGTATGATTATCTTAGGACAATATGACACCATGCTGCAAAAAGCACCAAAAACAGAACGCACAATTTTTTATAATGGAATGGACTAACCAGTTGTGCAGTACTTTTTCTCCGTTTTTCAATGTTTTCGTATAATAATGGTACTGAATTTTAGACCGGTGTTATCAACTGGATACTTATACTCCTTTAATGGTTTAGGTGACCCATTTTTTTTTTTCACTAAAAAACATCTTTCACCGTCTGATAAACTAAGTGGCCAAGATCCTGAATCGGAATTTAAGATAAACCGGAGTAGGTTCTTCTAGATTCGTGTTATTATCGGTTCCGGTTACATGATCGACAGTATCCTTATAATTTAAGTTTGAGTTTACTTTCGTTTGGGACAAGTCTGGGTAGTCAATCTCTTTTTTCTTAGTTCCTAGGTAGTTCAGTAAACTCTCAACATATTTATCAATTTGTGATTGCTTTTCGAGACTTTTTCTTGCGTACTAAGCACCAGAGAGCTTTTTGAGATTCTAAAATATACAAAAAATTATTAACAAAGCATTTTAATGCTCAATCACCGTAAATACTGTTAAATCTGGTTGATTAATTATGTGTAATTGTTCCTTTATTTCGCACCCTAAATACAAAAGACGATAAGAGTACGGTTTCAATTGTAAAATGAGTACGTGAACCATAAAGAAAAACACTGATACTATATACTGTATCCTTACTTTTGGTGGCACTCACACTTCTAGGAGGTATTTTTTTCATTAGAGGTGATTATTTACTTTTTTACAAACTTAAAAGTGGATGAGTAAATTCATTTTAAATATTTTTTTTTTTTTAAATTAGAACTAGTCGCCTTATTACGAAGGCGCGGATGTAACTTCACCTGTTACGAACTCTGTCACGTGTCAATAATATTTTCAGATCAAAATTCACTTATCAACCAATGCATGTTATAAATTAAAAATTTGCTATACCTATCCGTAAACAAAGAATTTCCTACCTAAAGTTTCAAATAATAAAATAATAAATTGACTTTATTATACACTGTTGGTATAAGTATAGAGAATTTTTTTTCCATTAGCATGTCGAAATGACAGAGTTCACGCATGGATAAGATCCGTACCTTCTCTTCCACTCAAAAACATTTGCTAGGATCTCAAGTTTAACCGGTCATTGTTATAAATTAATATAAATAAGGTGGTTTGGATAAAGTAATAAATTACGGCATTGATGAGTACAAATGACGTGACAGTTTAAGGGTTACAGGTTATTTTCCAAAAAAAAGGCGATGTGTACAGTATTTGAATTTTTGTGGTGCACAACATTTAACATTAGCTGGTAAGGAGTTATATAGTTTTGCAATATTACATGAATAAGACCTTTGAAATATTATTTTTTAATCTTGTGGGATGTTAATTTGGTCTTACGTCGAATGTTAATGTTGTGACTCAAAAAGTAAAAGTTATATATAGGGGATATTCTGGGATGATCAGAAATTACGTGATTGATGTCAGCTGAAGCAATTTTTATAAAAGTTGTGTCTGAAACTACTATGTGATCAATTCAAGTGCAAGATGTATCCGTATCTCTAGTGGGCGTAGTTATCAGTTGTGAAATGCTAAAAAGATTTATCATTTCTAGATATTGGGAAACACCTGACTTATTCGGATTAAGCAAATTAAAATCGCCTAGACAAAGAATATTGTTACTGATAGTTAATAAATAGGAATAAAGTTCTTCAAGTTCAGATTTAAATTCCAGGTAAATGTAAAAGAAAAGGAACGATACATTATGGCTATTGTGTAGGTAACTAGAAGGTTTACTTACAGTATTTACAACTAAACATTCAAAGATGGTTAGATTTACATTAATACGTCTAATACGCATGTTTCTTCTATCAGGTATGTTATTGATTTCGGTTACTCCTAAAATATCAAACATTTTATCACTTTTGATCAAATACCCTGTAAACCTGTTATAATTATGTATTATCGATCTTGTATTTAAATGCCCTATTCTCATACTCAACAACCAATAACGTAACTACAGTGCATACAATGTAACAAGAACTAGAGCAAATGTAAGGTACATGTAAGAAAATAAAGAAATTGACTGTCTAAGTCATACATACATACTAACGGTAATTCTATTTTAAATAATCTAATAAGATGTATATTATGTGTACCTACTTATATTTACACAAAAATTTTTAATTTAAATTAAAAAAATTTAATCCAACAACACACAAACTCAGTAATATTCGCTTATGTTAAAGTAAAAGTAAAGTTAGATTTCTAATGAAACTTATTCTTTACAACTGGTAAACAACTTCAAGTTGCGAAATGCAAAACACGACACATAAAACGAATCGGTCATTTATTATTTTTTTGTTGTTTGCCACTTCTGGCAACTACCCCAGAAGTATTAGATTTCACAACTGGCACTATAAATGATCTCGTGTAGTGAAGCTTTTTTGCTTCCACTTAAGTTAACAATTATTCGACCATACAATGTCCACACCTTTTCTTTTTAAACACCTCCCTTGCTTCTAGAAAAAGTGCTTACCGTTGTTGATGTTGATGAAAGTTAAAAAAATAGTCTTTTAAAAAATAGAAACATTCGGAAAATTTTTAAAAATAACAAGATTGTAGTTTAGTTATTAGTCATTAATAGGAAATAACTTTCTTTTAGAGCCACCCTAAACTCTTAACTGTCATGAATTGATTAGAAAACATACATATAAAATAATTTAGTAATTTACGTCAAAAATGAATCGCACTTTTCTAGAACACAGTAACTGGATAAATAAAACAACTAAGTCTTCGTCTTTGCTTTTGTAATAAGGGCATGAAAAACATGTTGAGACAGGTAAAATCCTACGGGCGCGATCATCTTTATCGTCTCATTTTCAAGAATCGACAGAAATGTAAGAATTATAAGTTCTTACCGGTTGTGTTTTTGAAGGATAGAGAACAAATGTATTTTTTTTAAGTTTAAGGAAATTTGAGTGCAAGCGCTTTTTCTCACATATATTCCTAAATAAAATATGTCTCAAAAATATGCATTCTGACAATCAAAATGCCGCACCTAAAATTTGCCAGTCATGCTAGATATAATAGTTTTTGTAAAATACATCAGTTGTCATTACCAGCTTTAAGATGGCTAACAAGACTGAATGAACTTTAACGATAGAATGCCAAAGCTTTCCATGGGTTTCATTGGCTTTCGAAGTAGATACCTTTCCACCAATCTAAGTCGGCCATGGTCGTTATGAAAAATAGTTCAACTTATTAAATCTAGTACTACTCTACCGTGCATGCTTTCATATATATATATATATATATATATATATATATATATATATATATATATATATATATATATATATATATATATATATATATATATATATATATACACACATATATATATATATATATATATATATATATATATATATATAGTGTGAGTTTTTTTTTCATCATTTGTATGGGGATCTCGGAAACCATAAGAGACATATGCTTAAATGGGAAATATTTGCTTCTTTAGAAGGCTAATCCAGATACGCTTTTTTTGATTTAAGAAAATTCATGGCATACTAGATATTTGTAAAAAGTAAAATTCTCCAAAATCGTTTCAGCGCTTTAATCCGTTTATTTCTAAAGATAGATACAAATTGTACGAATACAATTTGTTGATAATTTTCCGAATAACCGTACTAGGTTTTAAAATTTTGCTTAGCATTTTGAACTTATGAAGTAAAGTTGAATTTTTTTAAATGCAAACCATAGTTGGCTATGACATATTTTAATAGTGCATTTTCTTCAGATTGTAACGATGTAAGGGTTGTATCACTTACCTTAATAATTAAAAGCACAATACATATTTTTCTATTATTAGGTTTTACAAAAATCATATCTTGCGATGGAAAACAAAAGAAATTTACTGTAATTGTTCCAAATGTCCACTACTATTATCGACACACATGTGACACCTTTTCAACACGTAGTTAACAGCTTTCCTAATTTTATGGCCATCTAATCTATTAAACGCATTAATAACAGCTTCCTGTAGCTCCTGCTGGGTTGCATCTAATGGCATATATACGAGATCTTTTATTACTCCAGATACAAAAAAGTGTAAAGGTGAAAGATCGACGAGTTTGAAAAAATTTCATCTAAATATCTTTTAACCTGCGCCTGATAGTGGGGTGGGGCACCGTCGTGTTGATACCACTGTATGTTTGCACGGGTTTGTAAATTTAATTCCTCTAGGATATCGTTAAAGTCTTCCCTAAGAAATTGCACATATCGATTTCCAGTTAAAGTCCCATTAAAAATAAATGGTCCAACAAGCTGCGAAGCTATAAAACCGCACCATAAATTGAAGCCAAACTTAATCTTAAGTCGTCTTTCTTGTAAACGGTGAGGATTTGCTTGAACTCACAGGTGTTCATGGCGATTGAACATACTACAGTTTGTAAAATGCGTTTCGTCGGTCCATACGATCTGAATCGGAAAGTTGTTCTTTCTTTTCATGGCACATATTTATGACCCAATTACAAAAATTTTATCTTCTTTCATCATCACCATATAAGGATGGTACTTATGTTTTGCTAAGGTTCTCACTTCTGTGCGTTGTGAGATTGCAGCGTCTTGTGCAATTTACCGTGTTGGTGTAGATGGATTTTGATTAACAACAGCTAGAACACTTACCTGCACGTTTTCATCAATACTACCCCTATTTTTGGGTTTCATGAAACTCCCAAACTCTTTTAAATTGTTGTATAAATTCTTGAAGGTGTCTAAAGATGGACGAGGGAGATCAAAATACAAAAAAAATAGCGTTCGGTCGCTCATTCACTGTTTTGTTACAAATAATATACCATTCGATCATATCAAGTTTCTCGAAATTTGCGTACACCATAATTAATTTTCTAAAGCAACTCCACACTGACAAAACCAATAAGAATTACACTAACGAACGAACCGTCAAAGATGAAGATAAACAACGCTTGAGTTGTTTTACTTTTGTTTCCCATGGCAATATATGATTTTTGTTAAACCTAATAAATAATAGAAATACGTGTATTGTGATTTTATTTATTAAAATAAGTGACACAACCCTTACATCATTACAATCAGAAAAAATGCACTATGAAAATATGTCATAGCCAACTATGGTTTCCATTAAAAAAAAATTCAACTTTGCTTCATAATTAAAATGGGTATATGAAATAATCAAAATTGTTAATAAAATCAGAAAACGTAAAAACCATTCCAACCCATTAGATACCGAATATAAAATTCCAGTAATTTTACCACATATAAAAGGAATCACTGATAAAATCGCTAGGAACTTTCACAAAAATTAATTTAGACCAGTTTTTACACCTTATTTTACTTTATACCAACTTTTGAAGAATACGAATACCTCGCAACGGCTTCACAAGGAGTTCTATTCAACAAACAATTCGAAAATTATATGTGACAGCTAATGAATACAAATTGGCCATCAAACAACAAAATCCTTCGTCACCATTGCATTATTTAGATACTGGACACCAAATTAATACCAATAATATTCGATTACTTGCTCCTTTATATAACTTCCAGGAACGGATTATTAGAGAGGCCGTTGAAATTGAGAAGAGGCATAATTCCCTTAACAAGCGTGTAACAGTTCTAGGATACCGCATATTTGGAAGAACCTTATTAACCAAAATTCAAAATTACCACGTCCCAGCATCCCGGCTACATCATGTTTAAAACCTGATTCAAAATTAGAAGCTACTCAAGATTCTATTAACATTCCCGCCTTCAAATTTAACGTCATATTTTGGACCTGCAAGTCGAAGCAAAACCTGTTCATCAAAATTATTATAAAATAATTAGTTTCTTATTTTACATATTCAATATCATTCTTGACAAAGGGGACATAGTAAGTCTCAGAAACGTTGAATATTGTATGTTCGGGGATAATATAACTAGTGTTATGATTATCATCGATGATAGCTCGAGTTAAAACCGATGAAGGTTTTAACGAGTGGAATCATCGATTATTAATCTTAATACGTGTTATATTTGGTAAAAGAATACAATAAACGTTAACAGAATTTCTTCGTTATTTTAAAATAAACAAGCTTATGATATACCGTGCTGTATTTCTAAATCAATTACCTGCTAAATGACACCAAACACAACCTAGGTTACCACTTAAAAAAATTCAAGATGGCTGCCTCTGACAAACTATCAAAATATGGATATTTATGTATTATTTAAATCTACCAAAAGTCAAATCTAAATGTCAAACCGTTTCTACACAATCCCATTTGGTGCGATACTATTTGCACACTCTGTATGTAAACCCTACAAAGGCGTCCTTACTATGCTGGTGTAGTGATGCACATTCAGAAATTTTGAGTTTTTATCGTGTTTCTGATACCGGTGATCATTGAAATTGATATACTAAATTATGTTGCTAATTAATAATGCCGTTGCCGGATTTTTCATAACTTCTCCGAAAAATCACTTTCACGGGAATATAACCTCTGCCATAATTCTAATTATTAGTAATATAAACGCAATAATTACATTTCTAGTATATTGTAACTAATTTGGAAGTTATTTCAAATAAAGTAGTGCACTTTGAAATTGTTAAAAACGTTGATAAATGTTCTTTTACGTCAAAATTAAAATCACCAGCGCAGTAGAGTATGTTGGACACACACACACACATATATATATATATATATATATATATATATATATATATATATATATATATAAAATATATTAAAACACTTTATTTAGTCAGGGAATCGGTCAATTAGTGGTATACAGGTAATAATTAATCCACCACTTTAGAGAGTAATCCTCATTATATTTAAATCAATATTTCGCTACTGATTTGGTAGCTTCATCAGGAATACTAAAAGTTAATGATAACAGTTGATATAAGTACATTAGTCCACCAAAGGCAACTTACATATGTTAAGGTAATCACTAAAAAAACTAGTTACTAACATCTAACACAATTAACAATTAACATTAATTAATGTAATCATAAATTTACGAACTAAAATACATCTGGAGCAGACATGTTGTGTGAATTTCATCTGACAGAAATTTATGACAGAGATATAACAAGAACCTTGACAAGCTTAAATGTGCCAAATTTGAATTTTTCTAAAATCTTATATACACAGTGAAACTAAATTTATGTTGTTGAATAAGTACCAAATTGTTCTTATGTAAAACTATTATTATATGTTATTTAAATACTGACAATATGTGGTGTACAAGTTACTCAAGTTTTCCACAAGTAACCTGTACACCTACACTAATATATGTACATTATATTAACAGTTAAATTTAAATTTATAATATATGTATTATTACATAATTATATAATTATATAATTAAATTATTTATCTATATTTTAAGATTTATAAATTAATGTTCTAATTGTAAATATTCTGTATACATTAAATGAATGTTAGTTACTAATACTTTGATTTTAATTTTTTTATTAGTTTTAATGTATTAGTATATGTATATATATATATATATATATATATATATATATAATCGATATATATTATAATGCGTCACTTGTGCGTCGCTCCTAGAACAGTAACTACTGATTCCGCATCCTTAAAATGAAAATTCTGCTATACCCAGTAACGTAAATGCAGACTTATAATGTTAGAGTCTTTAATAAAATACATTTTTTAATTTCTTTGTTGTTATTAAAAATAGATAGTACATTGCTATATCATTGTAAAAGGATAAAAACACGATCAATTGATGTCTCAAAGTCCGACCTTGAATTCGTATCCCTAAGAAACAATTTAATTTAAGGGTTTAAACTAACTTTAAATAGAAAGTGCATAAAAGAAAAATACAAATTGATATTTAAATTCTGCATAAAAATATCTTAATGAAAGTGCAAATAAAATTTATATGTCTAATATAACAAAAATGATATTACAATGAAAAAGAAATTTAGACAGTAATAAATTCTTTTTCTTGCCATAAGTCTTAAAATACATGGAAATTGGAGAGTTTTTGTCTCCATAATTTCACTAATGCCTTAGGAGTAATTCATCTAATTTAACCAAATCTGTATCTTTTATAATAAGCGAGATCCCCATGCTGGAAATGTTATCTGGGACACGTTGTGATATATATATATATATATATATATATATATATATATATATATATATATATATATATATATATATATATCCTCTACCAACACACCTTTATGTCACTTAAGTGCTGATCCGACTTTCGCTAAGAAAGAGTTGTTCTTGATGGCATTGAGACTCTATATAATGAATCAACCGCCTTCTTTGTAAACTTTTTATTAAATTGCGATTTCTTGTAAGCTATTTATTTCATTTGAAATTCTACTTTCCTTTTTACTGTCTTCATCTGTGCTATTATCCTTAAACAATAAAGGATGATGGTATTTCCCTTCCACTTTCAACAAAATAACAAAAATAACACTGTAGTCGCTCCCACGTTTCAGTAGCAAATTCGACACAAACAAAAAGTAAACATCCTTTATAATATTGAATCACTAATATTTGATCACGCTCTTGCTTTGTAGACTGCAAAATTGTGTTGACTGTTGAATGCTTCCATTATGTATGTTTCGTCATTTTGTGGTTAGAAATTTCAAAATGTTAGAACAAAATTTAAATTTATTATAGAAACTAGTCAGTATATTGTTACCAAGTATGTAATCACCTTACTTTGAAAAATGCCTCGCTGTATATGGTAAACTATGTTGCATTCTCTTCATTTTTAAACTGTTAATATTTTAGTATGATGTCAGATTTCTTTTATCCGAACATGGGTGGTGTTGAAGAACATATCTTTAATTTATCACAGTGTTTAATAGCAAATGGAAACAAAGTTATCATAGTTACGCATAGTTATGGTAATCGTGTAGGTATTAGGTATATGACAAATGGTTTAAAAGTGTATTACCTTCCTATTAAGGTTTTATACAATCAATGCATTCTTCCTACTATGGTATGTAATATACCATTAATACGTTACATTTTTATACGAGAATGTGTTGATATTGTTCATTGTCATTCAGCATTTTCCGCTCTAGCACATGAAGGTTTATTAATTGGTAACATGATGGCACTTAAGGTAAATATATTAGCATCAACATTAGAATTTGTATATGTATGAAATAAAACTCAGAAATAGTTATGAACACAAATAAAAAGTAGAGAATCCGATATAGCGTCTCTTTTCTACAAATTTAAATATACTGCCAAAAAATGTTTACATAATTTATATAAAAGTGGTTGGCAAGCGATTGTTTTAGAAGATACATGTTTTATGTCACTAAAATTATAAAACTGAATTTCCATAAATAACTTTTAAAGTATCATAAATGGTTTACAGAAAATATAAAATGTAAAATCCTGTTTGGAACATCTGAAACATATTTCCATCCATCCTTGAAATTATAATTGCGACCTACAGTGTGTTAGAAAATACTTTATTTATTACAAAGCTTTACATATCTTTAAATAAATAACATTTTTCAGTACCTAATGAAGAATGATGTTCATGTCATATATAAACATATCGATACCTATATGTTGAACCTATTATTTCAATTATGAGAGTTTGCAGATACATGCGTTTCCTCCAACATTCAGATGCTGCCCTAAATTCTGATTCAGCACTAGATAATGCAACAACTTTATTGTTCAGCTTAATTAAAAAATCACTTGTACTCTTCTGTCATTTGCATAGTCAGCATCACAGTTCACACTTTAAGACACTCACCACCAAGTTCTACAACACCCATTTTAAAGTAAATTCCATTACTTTCAGTTCCTGTTACCTAGTTACTGTTTCATTAGTTTGCTGATTAACTAGTCTACTACAATATGTTACTATGAACCAGAAATCATTTTGTTAGTTCTATTGGGCCACAAATGTCAGTATGTATAATCTCAAGCAATTTAGTGGTCTTATACAATCGTTAAAGCATACATTTCTGGACTGGTTTGCTTTAAGACATATTTCACAAATAAAATCCTGTTCTAAGTTGTTAATTTTTATTCCGTCTGCCTTTTTTGTTAAATTTCATATCTTATTTAAAAATAGATGCCCTAGTTTCATGAGCCACTCTTAAAGGATCTACCTTTTTTGTGACTATGCCTTTTTTGTCATTATTTTTAAGCTCAACCTTATCTAATCTATTTACCTTCATCTCTCCTGCTATTAACTTTTTATGATTCTTGTAAATTCCCACCTTACCCTTGAAAATGCTACAGTCCACCATTTTGTGTGTTGGCTCTACTGACAACAAATTTTTAGAAAGGTGAGGCGAATGTAAGACATTTTTTAAAATACATTATTGCGCTTCAATTTACCGATTAGTTGGTAAGTTTGATCATCCATAGTAAAACATATTTTTTGTAATCGTTACTTTTAATACATAAAGAGAAAAGTGGTATATAACTAAATATATAAACTTTTTTATTTATGTATTTAATTTGACATTTGTCAACAAATATTTCAAAATTTAATTTTTTCTAATTTTATGTGAACGATTACAAAAATGTATTAAACACGTGCGCTGTCACCTTTTTGGTGCTCGGCCATATATTTTATCCTCGGCTACGCCTCGGGTAAAAAAGAACAGCCTCGCACCAAGAAATGTGTAAACAGCGCACTAGTTGCGAAATCTACTATTTATATTATTGTATTCAGTATCTTTAAGATTTTTTCATTTGTAAAACAAGCTGTAAACCTACTATCCCTAATTCATAAATATATGGCAACAAATTAAGGCCGGATAAAAACATAGGCTATAATTTAAACTTATTTTAAAAGTCTAAAAATATAATTAAAATACTTATTTTTTGGGTATGTAATCTTGTATTTTTATTAATTTTTTACTTGATTACATTCCCAAAAGGTAAGTATCTTAATTATGAGTAATCATGAAAGTTTGCATGGTCTAAAATTGTGGCAGTGAGTTGTGGTTTTTAGTCCCATACCATATATTTGGTATATAGGACGGTTAAATTAAGAACACTAGTGTGATAAGATGCCAGCTGATCAGATAGATCAATCCCGCTTTTCATGTTATTATAATTATCATCTGTGGCTATATTACTGCCTCTTCTTTTCTATTTTTTTGCCAGTTGCTACCAGGTTGACAGAGAATTTTTAAGACACACTAAACACATCCCTTTTATCCCTCCATTTTAAAGCTATTAACCCGGTTGAACTTTCAAGCGACTTGCGCTCTCCACATTTCAACTTAACATTGGTAACCTCCTTAGGAAAGCCTTCTCTGTTTTTGCGATAAGTACCCACAAAATATTTTTTTTCATTAGTTTTTCAATAAGAGACACACTAGTGTACAAATTGTCAGTAAATAAAATTCTTCCAGATCCCAGATATGTATTCATTAGGGACATGACAACATTAGTAGCGAGACTTCCTTGATTAATCTCGTTTTCATATTTCTTACCAGCATATGGTATAATCTTGTAGGTGTATCCAACTTGATCACAAAGTTTAAGTAATTTAATCCCATATTTATGTGCTTCCCGGGAATGTTCTGCTTGAAATTAAGCCTTAAAGGCACCATTGACTCATCAATTACTAAGTTTTCACCAGGTATTTGCACTTGCTGATATTTTGTTTCTAGTAGCTCAAGTAGTTGATGTGTTTTACAAAGTCTGTCCCCTACAACATCTTCAGCAAATCCCAAAATCAGGTGAAAGGTGAAAACGATTTCTAGTCATAAAAGAGGACATTTCATTTTTAAAATGGATCAATAAGACTTTAGAGATGGCAAATGCACCAGTCCCATCCATAGTCTTAGAGCCAAAAAAGTTTTCATTTCCTTCACTGTTGTTTCCCTCCAGTCTTTATTGCTTCTTTTTAATTTGTTATTTTCCAAGTAAGGTTTTGCATTTCTGTTGGTATCTCTAACCATCAACTCTATTATGTCGTTTGATATAAAAAGTTGCAAGTAATCAGTTGGTTGTGTATTCTGTGTGACGACGAATGGAACATTTTTTTTTCCTCGCTTGTAAAAGGAAAATTAGGTTGCCATCTATATGTATATTCATCCCACACTAAATCACTTTTTTGTATCGCCAATCGGTTCATCATTCGTATCACTATCCAGATATCTCACTATTTATCAAACTGTCATTTACGTCACTTGAGTCAGTAAAATTCTCGCTGGCTAGGTACTCACTTCCAGAATCTTGAAATGGATCCTTATCTGTACTATAGCCAATTGTTGCAGCTATTTCTTCCAACCTTTTTTTTTTGCACTCTTGCGCGTCAAAATACCACTTTTTTTTACTTTCAGCCATTTTCAAATGGCGCAATTAAAAATGAAAATTGTAACACGTGTTCGCAAATAACTGACAAATAAAATTAACTGTCTGCCCAAATCGATAGACAAAAATCCCCGAATTCGGTTGGTAAACGACAGAAAACAGACGGGGTGTTTACAGATTTTTAGTTCTAAAATGTATTTTCAAACAAACTATACACATCCGTGTAACGTAAGTAATAATTAGTTTTACCTCTAATGGAGAGATGGCGACATAATGAACAATTAGAATATTCCCTGCTATCCACCCATTTGGGTGGACAAATACCAAAATTGGAATTTTAATGCCTATCCAATTGAATGGACACAAGCAAAATTTTGAATTTTGGTAAAATATGGCTGGCGGGCAACCTATTAAGCATGTGCATATTGGATTATGTACGCTTCAATGAAAGTCAACATGTATAAGCACTTCCGATGGGTACAGATTTAAAGTAAGAAAGAGATGATTACTCACAAATTCTGACAAAAGACAGAAATACGATTTGGAAACTATTAAAAACATAATAATAGAATATATTGACATATTACATATTAAATGAATAATACAAAACAATGTCAATGAGTTTTTACGGTTTTAGTACTATTCCATATATTTGGTATATGACATGGTTAACCAATAATGGGTTAAAAGTTCAAATCTATTGTGTTGTAAATGATTAGTCTAAAATAATATATAAAATTAAGACTATCTTTTTATATGGCCTTAATCCAATTTCATAGATTTGATACGTTCAATATATGATACGGTGGAATTAACTCGTGGGAATTTGTTAAATGAATGCTATAAATATATTTTTCAACTAAATAATCTAAAATTATGGCAATAAGTTTTATCGTTTTTAATTTCAATCCATATATTCGGTATATAAAATGGTTAAATTTACATATTAGGGATCAAAAGATAAAATCTATTGTGTTACAAATAAATAGTCTAAAATAAGCTTAAAATTAAAGCTATCTTTTAACCGGTTTCAATTGAATCCTACATATTCTGTTTAATTGATGTATGAAATTAACCATTTGGGGTTGATAGAAAAAATCGAGTGTGTTAAATTATAAATTCAAAATTAGCCTAAAATTATAGCCATTTTTTTTATTCCGCTTTAATCTAATTTCATATGTTTGATACATGAAAGGAGTTGATTTAACTCATTAGGGGTTAGTTTAAAAAAATACATTGCATTTCAAATAAATAGTCGAAAATGAGGGCTACGTTTTTATTTGGCTTTAATTCGGTGCCATATATTATAGATTGATTTGTTAAAAGCTATCGAATCATACTGTGAGGGTGCAAGCTTGAGCTCAAAAGCATATTTTGCTCATCAGGCTACCTTCTGTAAGAATACATTAGCTCAAATGCTTTGCGAGAACCATATGGAGGTACACAACGCTGTAGAAGACAAACTACATGACGGCGGATGTTTAAAAACTGAAACTCACATGCGAGGACGTATGGCGATTAACGTGATGTACATCTTTGTAATATAGTTTAGTTTGTTTGTCTTCCAGTTTTATAGGTAGGTACAAAGTTATGGCACTATAAAAACACCAAACAGTACACATGGTGAGACGATTGTGCGTCCATCCGTGGTTAAATTTTCAGATATGTATCAATTAAGTGCAGATCTTAACTACCAGAAATAATCCACTTTTAGAAAACATGTTTGATTATAATGTGTTCTGAAAACGTGTGGGGGTAATTACTTTAATTTATTTAATAGAACTATCAATGGTTTGTTAGTTCGTATTTACATTTTGGTCCTCTATAAGATCAATGCAATATTGGTATTTGAATGTATACAGGGTGAATCACGATCGACTCCACGGAGGTCTACAGCGAAGCGGAATATAATCCTTAATTTCTAATACAGTGATATGTAAGTCAATATGAGCAACATTTAAAAAATATTTTTAAATATACTGGGTGCTCCAAAAAAAAGTGGCATATCAAAGTTATGTTTTTTTAAATGACTAACAAATTTACTCCTAGGTTTAAGTAAAATACTGTTCCTTTAGTCTATTGACTGAATAGTAAACACCACTTTACAGGGTGTTCATTTTTTCAGTTAAATTAGAACATTCATACTGAAATATTCGGATTATTTTAAATGAAACACCCTGTATTTTATACGCTTATCGCTTAGCTTACTTAATTACCTTTCAACTTCTATAAGAGTTTCCTATACCTAAACCTTCAAATTCTCAACTTATTTAATAATTTTTGGAATTTGTCTGTTCCAGTATTATTTGTAGATTGAAATATCCTCCCAAAATGCCTACTTAATGTCTTTTTGCTAATGTAGTAGTATATTTCTTTACCAATAAGTAGAAAGCTTGGTACCAATCTTATGTGTACACGATAGATTTCAGGTATTTGTAATTTACATATTAACAAACAATGTTAATGTGACTAATGTTGTAAGTTTTGTAGTGTGCTGTGGAATTGCCGGTAACGCATTTGTTAATGTTAAAATTCTGACATTGGGCGTGACTTTTGCCATTGTGTATTGTTACTGTTGCAATACCTGTCTGTTGAAAATTGTTGAAATGTTTTCAATTTAATAATGGTTTATTCACAACAAGAAAGAATTGATCTGATTTTAACCATTGGTGAATGCTATGAAAATTGTTTACTTGCTTCAGAGTGCACTCAGAAAAATACCCTGAGCGGGTGCATCCCGAAAAAAGGTTTTTGAAAGGTTACTTCAAACATTTCGTGATACAGGAAATGTAGCTAACAACTAAAAGTGAAGCCTGTTACAAATGATGATGATAATGAGTTTTTGGTATTAGGTTCTGTTGTTGACAACCAAAATACTAGTACAAGAGTTATTGCAAGAGAAACAGGAATTAGTCAGCCTAGCGTGTGGAGGATTTTAAAGAAACATATACAAATACATCAAAGGTTATATGGCACAGACTTTCAAAAACGTATTGATTATTCCTTATGAGTCCTTGATCAAGTTAGTGATAATGAACATTTTTTTGAAAATACATTATTTACCGACGAGTCAACATTCCATAATAATGGATTAGTGAATCGGCACAATGTCCATTATTATGACACCGAAAATAAACATTTATTTAATACTGTTGATCGTCAAAATCGATGGAGTGGTAAGGTGTATGGTGGAATTGTTGGCAGTCATGTTATTGGCCCGTATTTTTTCGGTGGCAATTTAAACAGTCAAAAATTCCTTGGATTTTTAAAGAGAGACTTTTGGGAACTTTTAGAAAGTATTCTTTAAATATTAGACAAAATATGTGGTTTCAATTAGATGGAGCACCTGCACATTTCCCTCGTGCTGTTAGAGAATATTTAAATAGGAAGTTTGCTGATAAGTGGATTGGGAGAGGTGGACCAATTGCCTGGCCACCTAGATCTTGTAAACTTTTGGGGCTATATCAAAAATTTTGTTTACAGCACACCTCCCTCTGCTGCAGATGATATGAAAAAAAGAATCAGAAACGCCTTTGAGGGGGTTGTCCCTGATATGTTGCAAAACGTAAGATTTTCGTTGGAAAAAAGAATAACACTGTGTATTCAAGAAGATGGACATTATATCGAGCATTTATTGTAATTTTTTGTTATTTTTTGAGGAAATTATCACACCACATAAATAAAATTTTAGTTTTCATTGTGTACATGCTTTCTATCCTTACTATGTGAAACTGTTGCATTATGTAGATTAAACTAGTAATCACAATAGAGTTTCACTTTATTTTTTAAAATTGAAGCTGATCGGTTTCGCTTGGACGAGCCAAGCATCGTCAGAGCTATGAAAGGTGACAATTTGTTGTTACGGTTATCGAGTATAAAAATTCTATTGTGTAGAAATAACTTTATAAGCGTTTAAATTAAAGTTACTATGATTTGAATTTGAAAATGTGTTACATTATCCAAAAATCATTAAGAGTAGGCATTTTGGGAGGATATTTCAATCTACAAATGATACAGGAACAGACAAATTCCAAAAATTATTAAATAAGTTGAAAATTTGAAGGTTTTGGTATAGGAAACCCTTATAGAAGTTGAAAGGTGATTAAGTAAGCTAAATGATAGGTGTATAAAATACAGGGTGTTCCATTTAAAATAAGCTGAATATTTCAGTATTAATGTTCTACTAATCTAACAGAAAAAAATGAACACCCTGTAAAGCGGTGTTTACTATTCAGTCAATAAATAGGTTACGGGAACAGTATTTTACTTAAACCTAAGAGTAAATTTGTTGGAGTTAATTTTATTAGGAAATATTTGTTTTCCTAAAAATTGATATACTTGAAACACTCTGTATATATGTATAGGGAACCCTTATGGAAGTGCTACTTATTTTTTATGTAAAATTCAAAAATTCAATAATATACGGGGTGTGTCATTTAAATAAACGTAACTTTGATAAAATTAGATCGCTGATCTACCTATTCAATAACTTGAAGAATTATATTCACTTTAAATCACTAAAAATTATTTACTTTGAATTTGCACAATCATTACTTGAATATGGCATTTTGGTGTGGTCTGCAAAAAAGCACTTAAATAAATTAATAATTGCTCAAAGGTTACCATTAAAAACAATGTTGCAGAAACCCAGGAGATACTACAGTGAATTAGTATATGGTCAAGCCGGTGTACATACTATAATACAACTGTATTTTGTATCTATCGATCGTTATATGTTTAAAAATAGATTCAAACTACATTTTCACTATCATAAGCATGACCATACCACAAGAATCAAAGTATCTAGATGTGCGTACAAACCTGACACATCCAAAAGTGCCAGTCAATCATATTTTGGATACCATCTACATTTAGTTAACAATTTCTTGCTTAATACACATAAAATCTATATTGCTGAGTCTAATAACATAAGGTCTTTTATGGGTAGAATAAAAAAAATTACCTCTTCTTTAACACCAGATGATATTAACTTGATACTTTCGGTTAACACCTAGATATTATCTTACGTAGAACTTCAAACTTGCTTTTAAACAGTGCCCTATCAAACTTTTATCCTTTCAAATACTAGCATACCACAGCAAAGTTTAGTTGTTATATGCACAAACTGTGAAACAACAAATCAATATATGACTTAGTTTCACAATTTGTACAAAACATGCTTATCATAATTTAATTCTTTTAAGTTAGTTTATAACATTCATTTCTACTCTACTTTTAACATTTATTGTATAATTTATAATCTCCTATGTCTTTAAAATTGGATTGGCAATAAATGGTTATTATTATTATTACTGTTATTAATATATGCCACTTTTTTTGGAGCAACCAGTATATTTAAACATATTTTTAAAATGTTGCTCATATTGACTTACTTATTAGATATTAACGATTATATGCCGCTTCGCCGTAGAACTCCGTGGCACAATAATTGATACATTTGACTCTAATCAATTATTAATGGGCTATTTTTTACATTTAACAACAAAGTGTTGGATTTTATCTGCTAATACTCTTATTTAACTAATGACTTCCTTAAATATTTCATAAATCATACAGGTGTTCGCAAATAAATACAAAGTTATAAAGGACCAGTTTTTGAATTAAGAGTAGAAATACTTTCAGAACAACACAATGAGTCATGAAAGCTTGCACGAAAATCAGCTGGTTTGCCAGTGGCGTTGCACGAAAATTTCATAAATGGGTTATGGAGTTAAACAGAAATGTTACAAATTGAAGTTAAACCAAGCGATAATTTTGTGAAATTTAGCAATTATAGCTTAGTTTACACGATTACAAATAGGCGCAGTTTTGTTTTGGAGCTCCTTGAATATTTGTCATCAACAATGTCTGCTGAATAACTTTATTTACAGAATAACAAAATGATCTATACAAAAGTACAATCTTATAATTTATCCTAAACTACTGTAAAATGATACATGTACCCGCAAAGCATGAAAGAAAACCTTAATATCCGGCTCTTTGAGGGACAGTTTAATAGTATGTTGAATGTGTTGAAACTTAATAAACTAAATATACTATTTGAAACGCCCCCAAAAAAGCATATTGTATTTTAGAAAACTATGTAAACGAATTCACATTAATTAAAACGTAGATGTGTATAGCAAAAGCTTTCAAATTAATAACACAAGTAGTAAAGGAACAAGGAGTAACCGCACCAGATTCTTATTAGTTTGAATGCGATTACTTATTACTTTGGTTTAGGAGTAAATTATTTTAAAATTTTTTTTAAATTGATTTATTCACAAACAGAATATAAAATGAACACTTAAATATTTACAGAAATATAAAATGAAACATGAATTGAGAATTATAATTAAATCTTTCACTAAAATTATGCCACCTTAGTTTTATAAAATTCACAAAACATTAAATAGATCACGATATAAGGTGTGTTTCATTGTGGGAACTGAACAAGTTGCAAAGTACCTATAATGTGTGTAAATTGTAAATATTCCCTAATAAATTATTTTATTCTGTGCTCGGTCCTGCTTGTTGTAAGTCAGTCAGGCAATAGAGAAATTCCAAGATCCCCCTCATCTTCATCATCGGAAGATTCTTCAGCAGATTCATCTGAATCGCCTGTATTCACAACGAATCTAAAATCATCATATGATTTGTCAAACATGTGTTCTTTGTACTTGTATTCTGCAACTACTTTATCAACATATGTACATATGTTTGCCCAATCTTCAGGAGTTATCGTGGCAAATTTTTCTTCAGCTAATTTTATTACATCCTTTAATTTAAAGGTAGTATTTCTAGATGCAACGTACTGCTTCACTGCAGCCCATATTTTCTCAATTGGGTTTAGTTCTGGATGATACGGAGGAAGTCTAAGCACTATATGGTCATGTTTTGCTAATTCAGTTTCTAAGATATACTATGAAAATGTAAACTTTCACCATTAACACTCATAATAAAATACTTATCTTTTTTGGGATTTTTTAATGGTGTACTTTAAATTATACAATCTAAACGTTTCGATAACACTTACAGTTATCTTCGTCAGTAGTAATGTTAGTTAAAATTGTTAAACGTTTCGATAACCAGTTATCTTCGTCAGTAGTAATGTTAGTTAAAAATTGTTAAAGATGTAGTAACAATTTTGTCAAATTTGAAAAATTCAAACATTTTTGAATTTTCAAATTTGAATTTACTATCTTCAATTTTCAATATGACGAAACTGTTGAAACGTTTAGATGATAATTTAAAGTACACCATTAAAATCCCAAATAAGTATTTATTCTAAGATATACTGTTTGCACTTTGACTTATGCTCCTTGATTATCGCATACAACACAGGTTTTGTTGAAAGAGGATCATGCATAATTGAATGTTGACGAAGCCACATAATCATGTTGTCCTTTTTGGTCATGGATGTTGGATCTTTATTTATTACCATATTGTGATATGATGCATTATCGATGACAAGTGCATGTCGCTTTGGTATATTCGGCAACAGCTGCTTCTGTACCCACTGCATAAAATTTGTATGGTTCATATTGTTGTGGTAATCTCCTGATGTAAGATTTAGTTTTAGACTACAATTATGATAATGATCTCGTACCTGATTTGAACATAAGTAGTGCATTATTAACAAAACCTTCAGATCCACCAGCATGTACCATAATAACACGTGGACCTTTGCCAATAGGTTTTTTAAAACCCAGAGTAAAATTATCTGTCCAATTTTTTGGGTTTGTATGACAACTGTTGATATAGGACTCATCTGTAAAAATAATTGGTCTCTTATCTTGAATGCAGTGCTGCAGTTGACGTAAATATTGGATACGGTTTAAGCGTATGTCATATGATTCCATCAGAACCTTCCTTTTATCAACAGTGTTGCACCATCTACAAATTTATGCAATAAGTTAATATGAGTGAATGTCACAAATAGTTATATGACTTACCGAAAACCCAATTTTTTAATAATCTCTCCCAAAGTCGAAAGTCCACCTTTAAAATCAATACCCCTTTGCAGAATTTTATTGTGGATGCCTGTTAATTTAAATGTAATTATATTTACCATGTAAAAATTGTTTCATTACCTTTTAACATAGGCACTCTCTTTTCAATAATATAAAAATTATGGATAATGGATTTTATCTGCTCCAATTTCCCCTGATACAAATTACTTTTAGGGTTTGGTCTGTTTTTATTTTTTCTAGGTGAAGAAAACTTTGTTACTTTGCCTTGGGAAATTTCCTTCATATCTGATATAACTTTACGATAAGTGAATTCACCTATCTTCGTAGCAGCTAAAATTCTCTCCTTAAAGTTTGACAAAGGGATTGTCACTCCCTCCTTTGCTTCTTTTGCCATGAATTCTATGACGTTTGCAATAATTTCTCGAGCTTGACTATGCAGAATCTTTCCACGAACGCCGATCTGTTTCGATTTGTTTGCCGTTGTTGGGTGACTATAAAAAGACAAAAAATATACTTGTAAATTACACTTAAAGCACAGATATTGCAAACTTACCAAAATATACACGAAGGGTCAAAACGAACTCTGAAAAGAAGTGTTTATTAAAAGAAAATGTAAAAGTCAGAAATATAACCTATAACTCAAGCGTGCACCAAAATGTAAATAAACTACTTAAAATTTCTACGCCTATGAATTGCGCACGCGACGGCAAATTGTAGAATTGTGACCAACATTGGTTTGTGCGCACTGTGCTGTTCTGAAAGTATTTCAACTCTATCATACGTCAAAACTGTCTCTTTTCGGAATTTTGAGGCATATAGTTATTTTTTAATATATTGTTTATATTTCCTTTAGTACATATAACTTAAAAGTTTTTGCTTTGGGTTTTAGGCCTTAAGGTGTTTTCTTGAAATGTGATACAAAAGTTTCTACAGGGTCTTACATAAAATAGTGACGGTAGAGAATTACAATTTTAGAGGAAATCGTAAATAACTAATTCGATCAACTGTGTACATTGAAAAAACTAACTGCTGGATTTCGCTTAATTTTCAATATGTTATTCTTAAAAGCAAATCGAAGAATTCCTGCTACAGTTTCAGATCGAAAATGAATGTTATACTGGGTGTTCATTTTGTGGCGCACAGCCCGGGGGTCTTGGCGATATACTATATAACTTTAGAGCTAGGTATACTACTCAAAATGCAGCACTATTGTGCTGTTCTAGAGAAAGCATTGCAAATTGATAGAAAGTAATTCAGTAAACCGCAGTAAGCCGCAAGAGGGCGATTTCATATCTCTTATGGGGACAAACGGTTGGTATTATATTTTTGAGGAAACTAAATAAATAAACTAACCAAAATCAATGTTATTAACAAAATCTACCAAACATAAAATAACCTGACCTTCAAAAACTTGTTTCATAAAAAATTGATAATCGTTTTCAAGAAAAGAGTGTTACAATATTTATGCGTTTCCACTTAAAACTAAACAACTAACAACATTTATTTGCATAACTTTAGGTAAGCGTTGGAAAAGATTAACTGCTCGTTTTAGAATAGTTAAACTGAAAATTATAATCTACCGATTTCTCGCATCCAAGACTATGTCTAGTAACGCAGTGGATGGATAACGAATTTGTTCTTGATGCCTTGAGTATCTCATATACCAAATGAAACTGGCTACATGAGCACAGCATCCCAATGTTCTGGCACCAGAACGGCAGGTGCAATAATAGCCTGTAATAGGATCGTGATCTTGATCATTAAATGCTATCCATAACTGGTATCGAGTTGCATTTCTATGTCGCGAATAAATTCGTAAATGAACCAGTTGTGGATCATCAACTAATATATTAAGTTGAAATTCATTGTGTTCTCATTGTCTCTGCACTGTATCTTGAATATATGAAGGAGCCAGATTTATTTGATATGTGCCAATTGTTAGATTTCTTAAACACTGTATAGTAAGACGTGGAAAGTTGGAAAGTTGTTATAGCAATACGGATAGCATGTCGTGCAGCATGCCTGTGTTGCGAGTTGTCCCATTCAATCCGAATTTGCAAATTATTAATTTATTGCGACCTTCGCAACATAATATTTGCAAATGCAACATTAGCATCCGGCATACTGAGAGGCTCATGATACTTGTTTATGATTGCTCCTGCAATCTTTAAGAAGTGTTTAAAATTAATAGCATGGTGAAATGAGAGTGTCTGAGAGAAAAATTTAAACATTGATATTAAATGACCATTTCGTGCCTCAACTATCCATCTTGTTTTTGTAACTGGGCGGGAATCATTTGCCTCTTCAGTTGTGAGTTGTTGTCCCCTTGGTAATAGAGGAGGCAATCTGTGGTCTATGCCTAGTTCATTTAACAAAGGAATAACATCTCTATAGCCCCTATCGACAACAAATATGTCACCATTTTGAAACCAAGCTCTTAAACCATCTATATCTCATTAAAATTCTGTACTTAAAATAGCAGCATTGTTGTTCCGGCTGTCAGAAAAAGATGGTCCTGTATATCTAAAATATAACCATCTGGTGCAACTATTAGAGTGGGCTTCAATAAATGTTTGCCTGCCTTTGTGCATGCAGTAGGACTGGCGAAGTACCTTAAAGTTACTGCTCTTCTCAATGAGGCTGTAAGTTCCATCTATGTAGGCAATTGCTCTTGGTGTTTCTGGATTAGGGTTGTAAAGTTACATGTTTGTTAATATATTCCTGTCAAATCCTACATTTTGGGATACGAAATTTTCAAAAAGACTTTGTCGCACAGCAGAAATAGCCATGCTTGCATGTTGCCTGCTTTTGTAGTTGAACAAAACACATAAAAACTCGTCTGATAAGCCATGTCGAAGTTTACATAGAAAGGACAGTAAATTCTTTTTGCTTATTGACCTAAAAAAACAAATGGAAGTGAATCATTTTTGGATATTGTTTTTACAAAAGTATTTGAAAAAATGTGGAGGTTGTATTTTTTATTGGATATTTCAGAGGAGAAAAGTAAACGTTATATTGCGTGTACGCATGCGTAGAGTTAGCTCAAAATTGCAATTTTAAAGTTAGTCATTGATAATAATAATTTGCCCCAAATACGAACATGTCTTGTTGTTTTTCAATAAGGTTGGGATTCAGAAATTAAGAGAATAAGAAATAGTTGACGATTTTATGAATCAAAGTTGGACAAGTACCATTTGGGAAGAAAATTTATTTTTTTATATTTTGTGCCACCTTATTATCGAAACATCTAGATTTGACTCAAGTTAATAAGTAAAAAAGTTGTATGCAGAAACACCAAATACATTTAGAGTTACTTATTTTTTCTGCTCTTTCCAAATATGTAATTAAAATTTTAACATATTAATATACAGAGTGTTGTTTCGAGTCAAAACTTATTAATTTTTTTAAGGCAGAACCTGGCGTAAGACTTTTATTTATTATGTTAATCGACACCACTGTGAACAAAGAACATACGAACCAAATATTACAAAAATGTAAAGGGTGGTTCCTAAGTTAGATTAATTGAAAAAATGGGGAACATTAATAAATCACCCTGTATCTTGGTTATAAAGAACGATACACCCATAAAATATAGATTATTCAGAATCACCTCGGTGTCCTTCATCTATCCTTACTGTATGTGCATTTTCCAATTAATCACCCAGTATAATAAAAATTGTAAAAATACCGTAATGCTGTATAGTTTGATTGTTTTATGCTAACTACTAAAGTATAATGTTGATGCTAACCAAGGTGGTAATATAGTTAAAATGATTTTGGTTAATATATTCTTTATTTTGCAGACTGTTTTCACTGATCATAGCTTATTTGGATTTGCAGATGCAAGTGCAGTCTTCACTAATAAATTATTACAGATTTCATTAGCAGGTTGTAATCATTGTATATGTGTATCTTACACAGGGAAAGAAAATACAGTACTCAGAGCCAGAGTAAATAAAGAAAGAGTTTCAGTCATTCCAAATTCTGTAGATACATACATGTTTAATCCAATTCCAGAATTACGACCTAAAAATAATAGTAAGTCAAGTAGTGTTTAAAATATTAATATTTATCAAAGCTTGATTTATAGTTACTGTTGTTATTGTTTCAAGATTAGTGTACAGGAAAGGAGTTGATTTAATGGCACAAGTAATTTCGAAAATATGTCCAAAGCATCCAGACATTAATTTTTTAATTGGAGGTGATGGTCCAAAGAGATGGTTAGTATGTGCCCAGTATAAGTGTTTGGTAATACTAATTAAACATTGTAATAAATTTTTTAATTGAATTTACCACATTTCTTATTGAAACAAATACAGGGTGAGAAACTCTCAGACTATTTAAATTTGTAAAGTAGCATTCAGGGTATAGTGGTTATTTTAACAAAGGTGTGTTTTCATTTTTAATTTTAATTATCGTTAGTTCCAGTTTTGAACTGGCAGGCTTCTGGTATTAATACATTCTATTGTATTTTTCAGAGAGGAAGGGAATGTAATAAAACACAATACAGTAACTGTTTAATTAAAAAAATTCTATCACTTGTTGTGCAGCAAATTCCAACCTGAGCAGCCCGATACTGTTTACAGAATAATTATTCTAGATTTAATGAAAAGACGTTTCTCCATCCCATTATTTAAAATTTTGGCCATTTAAATAGACACTGTTAGGTATTAGTATTACTGGTGTTTTCCAAATATTATAAAAGAGAGAATTTTTTGTTTCTAATTAAGCCGATATTACTACAACAAAAATTGATTGAATCAAATTGTCATAGCTGAAGCAGCAGTAATAGGTGTAGCTTAAGCACTAATTCTGTGGTACATGAATAGTTTGATTACCATGTACATGGCAGATAATTGTTTAATGTACAGTGCATCCCATTTTGGTTGAGACAGCCAAGTATCTCGGTTGTTGTTGAAGATAGAACCTTGCGGTTTTCGCAGTCCTGTGCCAATTTTTTGTGAAACTCAAGATGTCCTGAACGGATTTTTCCTAACTTCTTTCGTTCATCAGTTACAGGGCGTTTTTGAAAATTCACACTTTTTGGATCCCCTCCATATCTAAGAAGTTTCTCAGCGATAATGTCAAACCTGCTATTAATATAACAAAAAAAAGTATTTTATTATGAGTGTTAATGGTGAAAGTTTACATTTTCATATTTCATTAGAATAAGGTGCAGATTTGGATCAAACTAATTGGGGACAACAAAGTTATAAAAGACAAAAAAAATAACTATTTCAGGAGTGATTTGGAAAAACTGTTGTGTTTTCTTGGCGTAAATCTAACTAACAAATGATCTAAATAGCCATTAGTCTCCTTTTTAGTCATCTTTTCCTTCTGTACTTGCTTAGGTGAGAGCTAAATAGGACACAATGTTCTGTTTATTATTACTAGGGGTGTGAAACGGTTCCGGATGTAATACACAATTCGGGTCCTCAAGTTCCGAATTTGTTTAACCGGATCCGCGTATCCGGATCCGAAATTCGATCACACGTGAATTCTGTTGTTAATGTATGAAATGAACTTCGTAATTCGTATTATTTAGAAGTGATTAAAACGAAACATTAATACAGTAAATGAATAATCACAAATATCTTTAAAGCTAGAAGGCATATAAAACAAAGATCTATGACCTTTCATGCCTTGATCATTTTTATTTCCTAATTCCTATTCATAATTCATTTCATGTGCCCGACTTTCTTAAAAGTAACCATTAAAATGTCCCTAACCAATAACTAACCAAACCACCTTTTGCACTAATCTTAATTCTTGTTCCTTTCCTACATTAGAGTAAGGTTGTTATTACGAAGTGCTAGTTTTTCTTAATTTATTAAAATGAGTGGAAAAAGTGTGGCAATATTTTACAGAAAATAAAAATGATGCCATGTGCAATGTGTGCAAGAAAGAATAGTACGGGGTGTTTGTGGAAACATTTGAAGATTGTCGTTGACAATTCGTGCAAACGTAGAAAACTAGAAACGTGAGTACCTATTAAATAAATAATATCTATTCGTTAATTGATACTGTTATATTTAAAAAATATAATTTGCATTGCATCCTTCCCGTTCTAAGACGGAACTTATTTGTACTAGTGGGATTTTTGCTTACCTTTTTTAAGTAATGCGCGAGTGTAGTATCCTAAATCGGGTTTTTTGTATATTTATTTCTGTTCCTAATAATAATTAATGTGACACACTCATGCCATGTCATCCATTGAAAGAAGTTTAATTGATATTTTATTTACATTTATATTTATTATTTATACTTTATAGCATCAGCGAAGCATCGACATTTTCCCTCAACAGCAAGGCTGATGAAGCTGGGCAATTACAAGATCAGGAAAGTGATGCAAAGACTACTGGTTTCGAAACATCAGTTATCCTATCACAAGTTTCAAGTAGAAGTCAGGAAAAAATTTCAAACTTTTTTCTGACCAAGAAACAAATAGATAAAAGAAGCAACAAAATAAACGCCCTTATATGTAAAATATGATAGCGGATAACATGCTACCTCTGAATTTTACATGTAACGCAGGGTTTTGAGCACTTTTACAATATTTAGCACCTAGTTACAAAATTCCGGATAAACAAACATTACACAAACAATTACTATATAATTATAACCAACTTAAGGAAATCGTAATTTCGACTTTGACAAATGCGAAACGCATTGCTCTGACCACAGACACATGGTCTGCACGTAACACGGTCTCTTACATAACTGTACCTTCACACTTTATCGACCGTGATTGGAAAATGCAATGTTTCATTTTAACTACTCAAGAAATGTCAGAATGCCATACGTCTGAGAATTTGACTGAAAAATGAAAACACGTTATCCAAGAGTTTGGAATAAATGGAAAAGTTTGCGCCATGGTACATGATAATGCAGCCAATATAACAAATGCTGCCCTCCTAAATAATGATAATTTTGGCCACAGCGTTCCTTGTTTCTCACACAGTCTGCAATTATGTGTGAGTAAGGGACTTAAAATCGAGGAATTAGTAAATTTAGCAAAAACGTGCAGCAGAGTTGTTTCACATTTTCACCACTCCAATGTAGCTGCAGACGCCTTAAAAACAATTCTAAATCAATTGCTTCTTTCCACTCATTAATTAGTACAAAAAAATAACACCAAATGGAATTCCACATACTATATGTTTGATAAAATGCTAGAACAGAGACTAGCTCTTACAGCAGTTTTAAGTGACTGTTCTATTACTTCTACAAAATTAGCAGCATATAGATGAAAACGACTGAATTATTATGGAACAGTTTTAACGCCTTTTGAAATGGCTACAATTGTTCTAAGCTCTGAAAATTGCGTCACCTCGTTAGTGGTTAAACCTAGTGGTTTGCTAATAGTGAATGTATTAGTATACATTCACTATTAGGAAACTTCTTAAATGATAATAGGTTAGACAACATTAGCGTTGTAGCGTTTAAAAATCTAATAAAAGACGAGTTACGATACTACTTCACTGCTGGATCCCCAGTACAAAAATAATGAATTCAAGAGAATTCAACAATAGAAAGTTCCAAAAATATTGCAATTGACTTTTTATTTCCAAACGAGTTTTTTAAAGATTTTCCAGCACCGAGAAATAATTGTCCTTTAGAATGGTGGACAGCTAATGAAAAAAAATATCCAAAATTAAGCACAATAGCAAAAAAATATTTGTAGTCTAGTAGTCTTATAATTGTCTCATTGACACACTAAAAATTGTTTAGAATCTGTCCTATTATGGCACGATTTTCGTTACAGCACGATTTATCGTGCCATAAAGGCACCTTGACAAGAGCCAAGATAGAACACAAACAAAGCATATTTGTACTATACTGTATTATATAAAATGTACAATTTGAATTTCCGGTAGTTGTAAGTCCAGAACTTGAGCTCTTGACAATCGATTTACTTGTAGAAATACTGCAGGTTCCATCCGATGACCCAAGTCTTGGGGCAATTTCTCTCTGGTACTGCGTCACTTTTCCAATCGCCGTGTCTTTTAAGCACCCTAATATCGGCACCACTGTCTGCCAGAATTGTTGCACAGGTCCTTTGGAATGAATGCCCCGTATACAGCTCAGCATTCGGCAACTCCAAGTACTTTGCAATATTCCTAGGAATCTGTCCAAATGTGTTGATTCCTACGGCGTTGTAGGTGCATTTACCGTTATAAAACAAAAAAAACTTTTGAATTTTGCAATGCTTTGGCCGCAAATTTCTATAGTTTTTGATCAATTTAGTATAATCGATTTCTCCAGATTCATTCAAAATAGTAAACGTTCTTGGCCGATGGGTTTTGGTATTCTTAACATGAACAATCAAAACGGAGCCTTCCTCTACAACATCGTTTGTGCATAAGTTATAGAATTCTACTCTTCTACACGCCCCAAACAAACCAAAAATGACAACCACCTAGAATCATATTAGTTTAACGACAGCAGCTTTGACATTATTGAAATCGTACCTTCAAAAGCAAATATTTTTCGTTTGGCACCTTTGTCAAAAACTCCGTTAATTGCTCTTTTGAAGTTACTTGCGATTTTCTGGTACATAACCAATCGAACGATTTTTTATGAAACCAATCAATTTTGGGAACCCGCCAATATCCACATTATTTTTTATTCGCAGCAAACATTTCAGCTTTGAAAAAGTACACCATAATGATGAGTGTACACCTTCTACTAATAAAATAAAAAGAATAAATATGAGCAAAATTAAAAGGTTTACCTGGACCAAAAAGTAAGCAAGTAGAACTTGTTCTGTCACAGTTTCCACACTTTTTTGTCTTAACCACGACGACAATTTTTCAAATTCTTTGTTGTAAGCGGTTTCAAATCTTCTGGGAACCAAACTAAGCTCTGCTTCTTCCGGTTTTTTACTAATTTCGTCTTTTATTGATGACGCTTCCATTTTTTATTGTAGTTTTTCGGGAAAAAGTTGAATTGTTTGGAAAAAACGCCACAGCCACTAGCACACTTTGCAATTTTGTATTTTTCGTAGTTTTGTTAAGATGAAGATACAAGTAAAAATTAACTGATGTTCCATTGCGTCTACTCGACTACAAAATAGCGTAAAACATTAGTTTATAATGTGCGATTATGTTAGTCGTTTTTGTTATAACACTCACTTCGTTCGTTTTATAACAATCACTCCTATCATAATCGCTTACATTATAAACTAATGTTTTAATATACTATTATGCATTCCGTCTACGCCGGCAGAAAGAGTATTTTCTGCTGCCGGAAATGTTGTAAATACAAAAAGAAGTTGTTTGAAACCCAAAAATGTTGACCTTTTAGTAATTTTATATGAAAATAAAATCCACGCTCAATGCTAATATTTTATTGATACATTCTTAATATTTTAGTATGTTTTTTATATATCTAGTTTAATAAACGTTTTGTAATCTCTCGTCACGTTTTTTGTCTAATCTTAAATTGCACACAATACAAATACAAATCTACTAAGTACCTACCTATTTAGATGTAAAACAGATTCATATAAGTAAAGCTGTTACTGTTAGTGTTGACGAAAATAAATAATCTTTCTAGCAATAACTTTGTGATACCTATAAAATTTATCCATGGGAATCTCAAAATGGAGGTATCTGGATCAGTAAATGAAATTTACTCTAATTTAGTAATCTCCTCCACGAATTTCAATTTATTCAAATACGGATACAGCTACAGACTTTAGATCCGGATCCTATGTAAATTAATAGTAATGCAGATACGGATTTAACTCACAAATCCGTATATCCATGGATCCGGATTTAACCCCTAATTCCGTAGATCCGGATTTAAACTTCGGATTTTCGATCCGGATCCACAAAAATCCGGTATTCGGATCCGGATATTTTTGGATCCGATATTCGGAACTGGATATTTTTGGATCCGATATTCGGAACTGGATATTTTTGGATCCGATATTCGGAACTGGATAAAGCAGATGGCTAGACGAGAATGTCCCATTGTAAAGTGGGATTTATTATCGTCTGTCGTAAAGATCGTTCGGGAAATGGATGTACCAAATCTATTTAAATCTATTCAATTGCCAAACGTATTGTTAAAAAACTAACCACTTCTTGAGCTGCTGTGACAGAAAGTAATTTAAGAAATTGGTTTAAAGAAACGAAATCTTTACTCGCTGAAGACCTCTTTGATATTTTAAAGGATTCTGATCGAGTTTTCAACACAGATGAATTTGCTTTCATGTTATGCCCGAAATCAGAGAGGGAGGACAGAAGAACGTGCACGAAGTCTCGGGAGCAAATGATAAAGAATCTTTAACTGTCTTAATAACAGCAAATGCATCAGGAGTAAGTGGCTCTACGCTGATTCTTTTTCCTTACGTGAGATTACCTGCTGAACTTACTAAGACTGTTCCACCTGAATGGGCTAGTGTCTTCTGGTATCCAATTACCACTTGACATTACACTTTTTTGTTCAGAGAATGGGATCGTTCATCGAAAATGCAGATCATTCATCAACATTTAACAAAATATAAATTTGCGCCCTTGTCAAAGCACACTACAAAGAACTACCTGTCAAAAGATGCATTATTAATGAATTTCGATTATGTGAACTACATCCATTCAATGAAAATGAAACTGGGCAAACAAAATCACATTTCGTTTATCTAGAAAGCAAGATGAGACCTGAAACCATGGTTTTTTTGAAAAAAATCAGATGAAAAAGTGGCTAGAAAATGAACGGTCTGGAAATCTTTCAGACTGGTTCACTTATCTACAAACTCATTGAATCTGCCAGACAACAATGTAAGAATTTCTATAGAACCAACACCTAGTACATCACGAACATTGAATGGCGCTGAAATCACAACTCAAAATGAAAAGCTGACGACTGAGCACAGGCCCCAAAGATGCAGTACTGATTCTATTACATATCATTCGACTCTCGAACCAGCGGTCCCCATGCAGACTAGACTATATACAGGTGAAAAACTTGTAAAAATAATTTCACCTACAACAAATGGTCCCCTTAAAAGAATTCCATTTTGGCATGGGACACCGCCCAAGAAAAACAAGATGGGCAAAAACAAGACAGTTAAAAACCAAGCGTGGTCTCATCAAAAACTTGGCAACAGTATTTTGAGAAAAAAAAATGCCGAAAAAGAAGAAAAGCAAAAGAAACATTGAAAAGAGACGAGCAGAAGAAATTGGAAAAATTGAAACCAGCAAAGCTCATTTCCAGTGATAGTTGATGCATTAGATATGTCGTTGGCGGAAAGTGATAATGAGACTCTTGAAGAAGTGATGGAAAGTTTCACAAATGGGGAGGAAGAAGAATCGATGTAAGAATGTACTGCAAAGTTACAAATCGGGAAATGGGTCTTGGTACAATTATTAACCGAAAAAAATGAAAAACAGCATTTTGTTGGTCAGATTACTGGCATAAAAGATATTTCCACAATTAAATTCTTGAAGAAAAAAGTAGACTCTTTCCAGTTCACATGGCCCGATCAGGATTATGTAGACGTTAGTGATAGCAATATTTTGAAAATACACCCTGAGCCCAATCTTGGAAGAAGAGGTGAACGTAATTTTAGTATTTCTTTTACTGGATACAGTTTAGTTTGAGTTTAAAATGCCTATATAATTTTTTCATAAAATGTATGTTTCAACCTAAAACAATTTTAAAAACGCTTAAGGTGTCAATCATTGATGTCTACCCTATTGAAACATCTCTTTGATAATACAGCTTAAGCATTTTAAATCTTTTTTTTTAATTTTTAACGCTTATTTGGTTTTGTATTAAGAAACTATAAAGAAAAGCTATAGAGGGTGTCCCAAAAATAATTCCTCAACCGGATGATTTATATTATATGACTAAAGATAAATCAAAATCACATGTCAAGATTTGGAAAAGTTCCTCTTTACAAAATTATGGCCATATTAAAAATTGCAATCATGTTTTCGAATATCCAAGTAATGGTAGTATATTAATTTAAACCAAGAGACGTATACACATAATAAAATTAAAATAGTTGAATTTACAAATGCAAATATTCGTTTGTTCTATGCATGCATGCAATTGGTGAAGAAAATTATTTTCAACACGACTTATTGTTTCGTTTGTAATTTGAGTTAAAGCTCCATAAATGTGAACAACAACGTCATTTTCATTATTCGGTGGGACTTTGTATACCACAACCCCAAAGCCAAATGTCTATTGAGTTGACATCCGGGGACCTACGTGGCCAAGAAGTAGGTCCTCCGCAACCGATCCATTTATCGGGAAATCGATTTAATATCTCGAACATTTCGAGAATAATGAGCAGGCGCTCCATCATGTTGATACATAATAGTTTGAATTTTTATTAATCGTCGTCAAATGTTATTTAGATAGTTTGATACCATTAGCGTGTGTTCCATCAACGTAATTGTATATAAATTAAATATTTCAAAAAGTATAAGTAATTAATGGCTATTTATTTTTGCATTTTACCAAAACATGTTGATAACTTAATCAAAATGAAATCAATCTGGCACAATTTTATTAAAACTCGAGCCTATTTGAAAAATTAAATTAGATTTTTAATATTTTAGGCAATCACTAACTTTATGTTTGTTGCAACGATATTAAGTATAAGTTTAAAATTTCGAAAAAATCTTAACATGGTAAAAATATGCGTATTATGATCACTGATTTTTTACCATGTTAAGATTTTTTTTTCGAAATTTTAAACTTATGTTTAATATCGTTGCAACAAAACATGAAGTTAGTGATTGCCTAAAATATTAAAAATCTAATTTAATTTTTCATATAGGCTCGAGTTTTAATAAAATTGTGCCAGATTGATCTCATTTTGATTAAGTTATCAACATGTTTTGGTAAAATGCAAAAAAAAAATAGCCAAATAACTAACCTTTTTCAAAAAAAAAAAAAAAAATTACTTAGAGGTCCACGCTTTGGTATTCGGGTATAACTTTTAATTATAAATAACATTTCTTTATTACATTTTGCCGAATTAATCTTGTGCAATTTTTATATTTTTGACCTACCGTGTATACCGTTTGACTTGGAACCATTCTACCTGCACCTAAAATGGTTATCAAACATGCACCAACTTTGGCAACACCTGTATTTTGGACGATTATATATATATATGACTGATATATATATAATATATATATATATATATATATATATATATATATATATATATATATATATATATATATATATATATATATATATATATATATATATATATATATATATATATATATATTTGTTCACAGAAACGATTTCGCACCCAATAACCAGGTGAGAGCAGAAGGAGCCCTGCTGATCTCCATTATATTTAGTTTGAGTATATGTAGTTTGTTATTAATATTATTGTACCTTATAAAATAATATACGTCTTAAACCGCTTTAGTAAAATTATTTAAAGTGACAGTGTGAAGCCCACTAAATAGTAAGAATCCGCACCCCGTTTAATAAGAAATATATAAACACGACTGAGCTTAGCCGAGGCAATTTAAAATCGCGCTGGGTTACACCCAAAAAAGGGCGGTTATATAAAATAACACTCCGACTTCAAAGGAGGGGCATTACATTGCTTATGTGACTCTCTAATTTGATGTGCATTTTCGTAACACTCCCAAAACTAATTAGCTCCAGGAGAAATGGAAGTAAGCTTAAGTATGTTCTGGAGTTATTGTGGATACTAACATAGTATTTTAGTAACATCCGTTAGCCGAGAAATAAAAAAGAGGCTGTAAAAAATAGTATATTATGAGACCACTGTCAAATATCTTAGTATTTGTAGACACGATATTGATTTTAGAGCTCTAGAGAGCTGCCTAAAATGTAACAGTGCATGAGTGACGTACATAATTGTTTGTATTAGTTTCAAGAAACATTAATTTTCTCTTATTATTATTGTTATGAACGAATAAGTTCAAAAGTAAATATGTAATTAATTAATTGTCTCTAATTTTGAGATTAAATATGACTCAAAACTTTTTTTTTATATATCTCCTAGCCATATGTATTATAAACAATCACAAAAATAATTTAAACTCAGAAATGAAGCTGTATTGGAACTATTAGACACTAGTTTCTACAGAATTCCAGTATATTAACATACTTAGTATACCACATATGTTGTGCCATAATTTTATTTTTTAAAGAGATTTTGATACCTTTTGTTTAAATTTTCAATTCACAATGCAACACCAAAAACATCAAAACTAATACTTTGTTTAATATTGACATTGTTGCAGGTTATTAGAAGAAATCCGCGAAAGGAAGTGTTTACAGCATAGAATTACATTATTAGGAACATTAGAACATTCTCAAGTGAAATATGTTCTAAACCAGGGTCAAATATTTCTCAATACTTCATTAACTGAAGCTTATTGCATGGCTATTGTCGAAGCAGCATCCTGTGGGTATGCTATTGGCAGTATAAATAACTGCATTAAATAATTTTATATTTTTATATAAAAATGTTTAATTTACTAAGCTAGTTTCGATACAATAACATTTTATTAGCAATTTCAGATAGATATCTAGGATTGTACAATTTTGCTTACCTCTTTGGTAACTCTTTCACATTCATAAAGTATTTTTTTCTAATTTTGTATAAACCATTTCTAAAAGCGCTGTTTGTAACCTTGCGCACTGTCACATACTCTATCTTTGTTATATAGCCCTCAGCTTACGATGTGGGCTAAAATATAAGACCTCACACCAAAAAATGTATGAAACATTGCCCTAGTTACAAACACTACTATTATATTATCATTACCCAACTTTATAATGAATGTGTACTTTTTTGTGTTATAGATTACTTGTTGTTTCTACAAAAGTGGGAGGTATACCAGAGGTACTACCGAATGATTTGATTTATTTGACGGAGCCAAATGTGACAGAATTGATGAAAGGTAATTTATACATGTTTAATTTTTAATATTGACATTGATCAAATACAGTAATTTAAAAATCATCACACCTTTTATACAAGTCAGTGACTTGTTTTGCAACTCAATATTTATTTTGTAGGTTTAGAGACTGCAATATATGATTTAAAAAATGGAAAAACTATTTGTCCTTATAATTTTAATAATCGAATAAGGAAGTTATATAACTGGGAAAATGTTACTGCTAGAACTGAAATTGTGTATAATCGGATTTCGGGTGAAAACACTTACACATTAAAAAAGAAACTTGGAAGGTATTTTGTAAGATTAGTTTTAATCATTTCTTGACCTAATTGTTTTTAGTTACTTATCCAGTGAAGGTTGGGCTTTTCTTGTTGTTGTAGCATTTTGTCATTTATTACTATTACTCCTAGACGTATTTGTACCTAAAAAAAACATTGATATCTGTAAAAATTTTCCTCAGAAACATGTGAATAGGATGAAAAAGGTTGAAGTAAATAATAAAGACAATTCATTTTGTTAATGTATTTGTACTCAACAAAATTGTATTGCATTTGCCTTAATAAATATTTAAATAAATTAATATTAAGCTCTATATAAGCAAAATAAATATTTTTCATTACATTATTAGATTCATTGTACTTTTTCGATATACAAGATTTCTTAAAATAGCATCTTAAATACGTACACTACTTATAACAATAGTAAACCGAGTATCTACCGTTAGTTAAAAAATAACGTGACTTATAGAGCACCTAACATTAATTTGTAGAAAAACCACAATGAACAGGATATAATACATTCTACTTATAAAATCTGTTAGGCCAATTTTTATATACGTGAGGAATGTACACTTATCAATCACATTATTTGGAATTTTTATTCCAATCTGCATATTGGAAGATAATTTTAATTTATTGTGGCATTTTGGTCCACTGAGTTTGATTTAGGGGTTTCTAATGTTCATCATTAACTGTTGACAGTATTTTGTTAATCCTATCAGCTATTGTTTATACAATAGTTCTAATAATTTATATGCTAAAAAATAAGCTATAAAACAAATAAGTAGTTTATTAAATATAAATATATGAAGCCGTCGCTAGGTTTGATCATCTGGTTCAAGTTCAGACGTACGAGGGCTGCAATTCCAAGACAATCTTTTTTGAATGCTAAGATCTTTATTGTCGTTGTGCTGAAATAAAAAAGAAACAATGTTACTAAGAAATAGTCATGTGAGAAGAATTGTCATGTAGTACTTAATGGATTAGAAGGCAGTTTTGAGCATTTTTAACAAGATTTATGAAGGAGACTTAATTAGTGATTCTTAAAAGGTTTAGACTCTCCATTTCTTTATATGTCATCCTACAAAAGGTAATACTAGTGCAATTACTTTTGGAGATTGGAATGTTGTTTTAAAAATAGACACCTAAACAAAGTTTCTAAAAAACACTTTTTCTGGATATAATCTCAACATCAAACTTTTACAAATAATACTTTTATATAAACTAAAAGACAAATGTACATTACATAAGCTACTTTGTAATTTGTGAGATTATTTTGACCCACTGGGTATACGCAATCTTGTGCGTAGGACATATTTTTGATAAAGTATGAACATGACTGCACGAGAAATTTTTTTTGTGTGTACATAATGTATGTTGGTGTAAAGAAATATTAGTAAAGCGTCGAGTCATTTTTAAAATCATGTTTAAATGTGGTATAAAAATGTATGAGTTTTTTGTTGTTGTGTGTCACTTCATGGAAGCAGTGTATGTAAATATTTTCGTAAAATTCGGTTAATAGAGTCCGATTAGGTAACTTATTCTTTTGTTTAAAGTAACAGTTTGTAAATGGATATTAAAATTGCTTATTTTGTCAGATCGATTACAAAATTTAATTTGCTTTGCATTCATTAAGAGTTATGGAGTACACAACTTATTTATTAAGTAGTAGTTTCAGATTTGAATCACAGCAATTCATATTAGGTAACGTTTAAATACAGTATAATGATATAACTGTATTAGAGAAGATATATGATTCATAAAGAACGTTCTGATTGTTACGATATTTAACAGCACTAATGTTTTAAATAAAACATAATTCCACAATTTCTTTAATATAATTATTTATTTCTATACGCGTTTCAATACATGTATCAAGAGCAAATGTATAAATAAAATAACAAACAAGTAGTTATGGTAACAAATCCTTAAGGTAAAACAGCAAACTTAATGTAAAATATACTGCTACATTTAAAATATCTGTTAAAGGTGAGTCTATAAGATCAACCTGTTCGTTCATTAAAGGTATTTTCTGTTTATGTTTATAAATTTCGAATGCTTCTAAAACATCTAATTTATCTTTTATTACAAAAATTTAAAAATTTTATGTTTAAATAAACAGTTGAAAAATTGGTATTAGTTTTGAGACCTTCTTTGTACTTCTTGTTCTTTTGTAATATGTGAGCTACTTTTTCTGATATTTTCCTAAAATATGAAATTGATACGTATTTACTTTCTATAGGTTCTGTGTTAACTAGGCAAATGTTTTTGACAGAAAATTGTACTCTTGATTTTTAAGTAAAGTGTCGATTATATTTAAGTGTAACCATTTGCTTGTGCAATTTCTTTTATAACTCATTGAAGTGTGCTTGTTTTAATGGTACTAATGACATTGCTGTGTGTACTAATGATCTATATGTAGCTAACTTATGTGTTTCATGGTGGCATATATTTATTTATTTACAAATTTTTTATGACGGGTATCAATAACGTTTCATATTTATACGACGGTAAATTTAAAACTTATCAGATAACGTCTTACTACTTTAATTTTATGAATATACAGGATGTGATCAATACATTTACAATAAGATATGTTTCAACATTTTCTTAAGCTTTGAATAATTTTATTTTTAATGTTAGATTTTGAAAATTGAATTGACGTGTATGTGTTTCTTGTTTTGGGATTAAGCTAGATTACTGAAACAAAATTTATCGCGTTTTTTAAAGCGAAAGGGTGTTTAAGAATGTTTAAACTTGAATCGTGTATGATTTATCTTCCTCAGTCAGGTAGTGCTAGCTTAACTCGCCTAGAACTACTTATTTCACAGAAATTTCAGATTGTGGTTGCGCCTAGAGGCTATTCTTCCCGGATTGAATGTTATTTATTGTTTTGTGGTGAGTGTAAGGTGCTTGAACCTAAATTTCAACCGTTTTACTTTTTACACGAACCGCCCATTACCACCTCTTGGCAACCCGCTTACCTTGGTAAGCCTTTACGACGCCCATTGCGGTTTAATGGTGTAACAAAATTTGGTACACATTTTTTTAATTTTAAATATTTATGTGCATAAACACTAAAGAAAGAGTTATAAGAAAGTCTTTCATGTGATATTAAGAATGATAAGAAGTCTATGTTATTTATTAATGCATCAATACGGGGTTTTTGCGATACATATGCTTGAAAGCAGCAAGTCATCTGGTGGGATGCCAGTTGGTTTTCCAGTGTTTAATAAATAGTTGACACCTCAAGTAAAAATCAAGATTTAAATCAAGCGACCATGTAAGTTACACTACTGGTCCAAAATGGCCAATTCATCTTTCAATTTCGCGTGTTAGGTATGAACTCAAATGGATCTGTGAACTGTCATGTACAAAAGCACACACTCCTTCTGAAATGCACTGAAGTTTCCAGCAAACCTGGTTATTATTTTCTACAAAGCCTTGACAATTCTGAGCGGCAAAACGCCGGATAATAGAAAAGGTCCATTCAAGAAGTCGTTTGTAATTTCCGCTCAGAGATTAAATGGAAACGAACCGAATAATGAAATGGGGATTTACTTCTTTGCACTGATCTAAATTATGAAATTTGATACTATCAATTCAGAGCACAGTTGGTAAAAATAGAACCAGGGACGCATTTTCTAACAACCATGTGCAAAAAACCTGTCATGGTAGGAAGTCATTATGATCCTGTCGGCTTTGCAAGTGATGAGGATAAAGTTGATAGATTCTTAAAATTCGTCACACAGTAACATGATCCACACCTTCCACTAATGCAATTGTTAAGTACAATCATTTTCACTTCTAATATACTTGGAATTACACAGAAATGATCGCTGTAATTTCTGTTGCAATATTTTTATTCGTAAAAGCAGACTATATGAAGTCCTGGTATAATTAGCTTGATAGCAACTATGTTCTGGTTTTGCAATTTTTTTAGGTTTTAATACAATTTTTGTGTAACAACTCAGCAATGATGGCTGCAATTATATAACGTACAATTACAAAAAATAAAAATACACAATCAATAATCCTAAAAGAAGAATATTGCATTCCTCTCATTCAAAAAACATTGAATTCATGGAGTTAATGTGTTGGAAGCTATATAATTTATGAGAAATTTTTAAAAACGAATTTCGTATTCAGGGTAAAAGATAAAATTAATATTTTTTTATAGAAATATATAAGTTATATTAACTATCCTATCCAAGGCAATAGGGGGGGATTGAACTTTCAAAACCTCCTAACTACATGATTGTAATATAACTCCCATTGTTCATCAAATTAAGAAACTAATATGGTAAAATTTGATTACCATTTTATGAACAACTTTTAAATTAAATTAAAAAAAGAACTGATATTAGGTTTTGATTAAAAATTTTGGAATTAAAACTTTAAAACAATTAAAAGAGACTGTCATATTTATTAGTATAAAAGATGATATCACCAGAAGATAAACAGCTATGTTATATGTTAGAGATTATCGTTAATAAGAAGAAATGGTATAAAGCTGAATATGTTATTATAAAGATAAAAATAATGTTACGATTAATTTCATTTTTATTTAAACGTCCATATCCGAAGCGGGACCGAAGTATCCACAGCCAGTTGGTTGTATAATCTACAAGCCCACTCCGGCCGGCATAGTCTTTTTCAAAATGTAAAACTAATGTCCGTCCATCAATGTACATTTTTCTTTATCCTCTTCGCCTCCATGCCATAATTTTCTTGTGCTCCTTTTGTCGTCACGTCATCACAATTTCTTGTATTTATTTTTCTGTGAATAGTGTAAGGAATAATGTCATATGTCTTTTGGTAGCACTGATGGGTGTTTCTTCCCTTTCCCGACTACAAACTTCCACTATTTCGTAAACTGTGGTCCTATTGTCATACAGTGCTATAGCCTGTAAAAATAAAGATTTTCTATTTCGGCTTAGCGCTTTATTACTCTGAAACATTGGGAATATACAGCCGTTTCTTTCTAACGTTTGGGTTTCAATAGAAACGTACGCGACTTAAGTGAAAGCGTAAATTACCTGCTGAAGACCGCTCGCGAGAGGTAAACACAATGGAATTTTAATTCTATTCCAGAAGTTATAAAACGTTTTGAACGATTTTTAATTTTAACTATGTTGCAAAGTTTTTTTTGTGTATGGATGCAGAGGTTTATTACTTAATATAATTCATTTATTTTGAAATGTGCAACAACCAAATCATTAATTGGTAATTAAAAAGGAATTGATATGCATAAACCAGTTTTTATTGTTTACTAATAGTGACATTAATTGTACATGCAGAACATAACCTACATTCAAATATTATATAGGAATGCACTTATACCTAATGGGATAATTAGTAGAAAGTGATGAAAGTGGTAATCAATTCCTCATTATTTAATCTATTATAATAGGTGGCTATTTGCGTATTTAGATCCCAAAATAATACATCGCCTCAAAATCTTTTTAAAAAACGAACTTCGAATACCGCCGTAACGAAAGTATAAAAAAAATCTGGCCTTATCAAAAAGATAAAATTTGATAATTTCGAAATTTAATATCTGGAAAAGTATTTGAGATACCGGAATATTGAATTCAGTACCGAACTGAGTTCGTTGAAAACGTTTGGTAACTTCTGGAATAGGATTACATTTCCATTGTCTCATAAAGCGCTAAGCCGAAATAGAAAATCTTTATTTTTACAGACTATAGTTGATTTTATTTGCTATAACCTCGACATCTGTACTTAACTGGTTATAGATAGTTACTTCGCTTAAATATTATTAAATATTTTTTTACTTTTTGTTTTGTAATTACTCGTTGGGATCTTTGACTTTATGTTTATATATTATTTTGAACGTTTATTATTGAGCAGAACTATACGCCCTCTTATCAATCAATCATACCAGTGAGCTAGGTGGTACCATGTGTTTAGTAACATGTCATGTGACCAATGTTATGCGACTATATCTTATCTGTTGAACATCTTTACTACACGTTGAGTGGCAACTTATGCGTTTTTCTATAATCACAAAATTTTAAGTAGATTATACCATGAATCAAATAAAATAATGAATAGATCAATACATTTTTATTAAGGTAGGTACCTATTACAAAACAATGCAAAATATAGTACAACCTAAAGTGACTCCACTAAAAACAGTGGCGACAGCGATTAGCTCCGCCCATCCGCCATTATGAGGCAAAACTTCTGGCGCGTTTGTATTATTAGCACAGGAAATTCAAATGTTTTGTTTAAAATCGATTATTTATGAGGCATTTTATTGAAATATGATATTTTAATTTGATGTTTTATGAAACAGCCGAGTGGCTGCGATAAAAAAATCTCTGTTATACCTAAAAAAATTGTGTTTTAGGACAGTTTGAAAAAATAATTATGCTATTATCATTATACAATGATGTTTTTTTTTAATGTAAGTTTAATATACGGTCGCAAATAGACTTTACAATTGCGTTACAGCATTTTTAGCAGTTTTTTTAATAAAACATACTAATATTTTGAGTTTTGTTAACGCTTATTCGTAAAAACCATTTATTTGTAATATTAGGTGTTTATTTTAGTAAGCGAATATTGTTTAGAACAATGCAGCTTAAAGGCTAAAACCAAGATATAGTGAGAAATGTATATTTGATTCACATAAAACATTATGCCTACATATCCAGTTCATACTAAATTCTATTTATTATTACAGATAATAATTACTAACTACTAAAATTTACTAACAATAGCAATAATTATTCAATTCAATGCCTACAAATGTGTAATACTTACAAAAAAACTCCAAAATAGCACGGCAGCAGAACTGCGAATGAATCAAATAGTGTTTTAGGAGACCACCTCGTTGCAGCACACAATTTAATGTTAACACAATATTTACAAGAAACTAAATTAACATCAATAATTACTTTCTTATAAGGCAAAAACGAGACAATCTAAATGCAAAACACACGCTGTTTAAACGTCAACAATGAAAATTTGCCTCTTAATGGCGGCCGTACAGCACGTGCCTAGTCTGGCCAATAAAAATCGATACATCGATGGTCGCCATTGTTTGTAGTAGAGTCACTATAGTACAACCTAACTACTTATTTATTGTAAATGTTGAACTATTTATTGTAACAGAAAAACTTTCGGTTTTTGGCGTTGACGATGTAGTAATATTAGCATTTCTCAAACCTGAAACAATCTTTGCATGGTGGCGCTTACTTAGTTTCAAATAAAGGTTCAACGAATTTGATAACGTATGCCCTATTATTACCTTCCAACCTACATATACATATGTAGGTATAGAAGGGTATGCAATCAACTTTTTTTTCACTATCGCTAAATCGACTTATTAGCTCATTTTACAACTTTTGGGCAAGTTTCATCAACATCGGCCATTATGTCTGTGTGTATATGAATGTATGTTAGTATCCACACTAACTCCAGAACGAAAATACCTACGTACTTAAAATTTTGTATTTAAGCTTTTCATTTGGCTTAGAGCTGATTAGATTTTGGGACAAATCCACCGGCAGATAGGGGGGGTTCATTGGGGCAGTTTTTGGTTTTTATCAAATATTTCAATGATATAAAAATGCCTAGATTAATTATGTTCTATGCAATTTTTTGATATGACGCGTAATTTAGCAGCAAAAAAATTCATAAGGTAGAATTTAAGTGTTAGTTCAAATTTTTTCATTACTGAATAACAATTCATTTTATAACAAAAAGTGTACACGTGTTTTTTTAAAGAAAATTGAATTTTACAGAAATTTTCTTTATAAAGTTTTTTAATGTAAAGCGAAATAAATGTGAAAATTAAATAAATATGATTGAAAATGCTAAAGCTGTTTTATCGATATTTTTATAGAAGCGAGCGGCTTTTTTTACGTTAACGTGTATTTATGTCTATGAATCTCTATCTGACAAAGTTTTAAACGTCATTCTCTTATTGTTCTTGTTTTTACAATGTTGCCTGTTTTCGTTATGAATGTATAAAAAAGAGGTTGCATAGTTATCATAAAAAAAAAAAATTCAAGTTATTTCATTTCTTTTAGTTTAAGTTAGCATCTATAGATGTATATTAACTTCTGTCTGTCATGAAGTTTTAAACGTCTGCTTGACATAGATTTGTTTTTGCATTTACAATGTTACCTATTTTTGTAATAAACTTCTTATAAAACAGGTTGTATAATTATCCTTAAAAAATGTTATTAAAATTATTTAATTTCCATGTTGTAGGTTAGAAGGTCGTGTGGTGTTCCACACCAGATATAATTCCTAATTTCGACTGTGTTACATAAATTACTTACTGTTGAAGAACGACTTGAATGGTTAGTAATACTTTTAGGTTTTATACTAATGCCAAATTCTTCTGCCACATAACGTGTTCACTTATTATCGTTTAATCAAACAAGAATGTTTTTGTATTAGACTGAAATTTGTTAGGTGCTAAAAATAATCATCTGGTAGTAATATTGTTACTTGTCTTCTACATCATTTTATCGAAGAAGTCAACATGGGCAGTTTATTTTGATAACTGAAATATTCATAATTTCATCTAAATGTTAAATGGTTCAATTGAGAACCGTACGTTTTGTATTATATTATAAGTCCAGTTCGAACTATCATTGTTTTTCTGCAAAAATCATACACGCGCACATGCTAATTGATGGTGCTATTTGATAGAATTGTCTCTCTACAACCCATGGGCAGTGATTTCGTCAAACCTGAAAGCCATATTTTCAGTTTCTTCAGTAGCCAAAGAATGACGGTTAAATCGGTTCATAATTTGAGAACCGGTACGTTTCTCTGTTATTTATTAAAGAGTTCTAACATACAGATTTTACTGCACAAAATCAACAAGCATAATTTCTACTTATTAATTAGATGCAGAGGGCATAATTTCCGATTGAATTTCTGTTTATTAATATCGTGGGAGCATGAGGAGTTTATACATTACGAGTGGTATAATATAGAATGTACGTTTATTATACAAAGAGAGGTTCTCATTCAACGTCAAAAATACACTCGCTCATGATACGAAACAAATAAAACCTAGTCAATATATTTTTGCTTTCTCATACCTATAAAGGAGAAAGTTATGTAATCGGTTTAAATTTTCAAACACTTTTTTTTATATTTCTCAACGTTTTATGGCCTAAACAATACAAAAAACACATTTTTAGAATTGAAAATCTCGTGTCTGATTGTGTGCCTGTGTGTGTGTGTGCCGGATATCTTTTGAAACATTAAAGCTATTGATAAAAACCAGTTTTTAGAAAAAAAATTCCGTGTCTGTGTGTGTGCGGGATATTTTTTAACCATTAAAGCTATCGATATGAAATTAGGTACAAAAATTCTTTGCCATAAAATCTAAGTCAAGTTCGTTAATGAGCGAAATACAACCAGTGGCGGGGCATTTGTAGAGAATTAGAAAATTTAAAACAATCCATTGCTTAAAATTTTAAAGAGTTACATAATTAAAAAACAAAGTAATACTTTGTCATATAATTTCAAAATAAAACAATATATAATAACCAGTGGCGCGCCGTTTTCAGGGTGCAAAATTGTGCATTTTTTAATTTATCAACCGATTTTTTTTTAAAGTCGGGTATTGGGGTTTTAAGATCGCTAAGCATAAATCATTTGTGAAAATTAAAAAATTCAAAATGGCAGATCAAAAATGGGGGATTATTGTGGGCTTTGAAGTTATTTATATACATATATGAGAAAGCATTATGGCAGATAATTTGGTAGCGGTTTTTATTACAGTTGTTCCACTGTGGGTACAGCTCTTTAATATATTTTATATAATTTTCTCACAACCTCTTACAAGAAATCAATACATTTGTTTAAATAATTTTTTCGCTTAAAAAATTTTCTGCAAATACAGCGCGAACTACAACACTGAAAAACACAGGAAGTGAGTTAATCTAAAATACTGATACTTGCGATTACAGCGCTCTATGTTCCAAATTAAAAAAAAAGTTTCAGGTAGAGGTTACATTTTATTTTGTAGAAAATATACATTTGCTATAAAAAATAATTCCAGAGAAATGCTACTAAAATGAGCATTTTCAACACTTTAAAATTGTTCTAGTCTTTGTTCTTCTTGACGACATAAAGTTGGATTCAAATAATTGAGCGATTTATATATTGAAGTACAATCCAAAGATCTGTGTGGTTGGCAAATATACGTTGCTTAGCCGTTTAAATTAATAGATAGTGGTACAATAATAACAAACGCTCCACTAAACCGTAGGCCGACGGTGCGTTTACCGTGACAGTACCAACCACGGCATACAGTTCGCCGCGTACCAACGCATGACGTAATGTCCTTTCATCATTGCAAACTTATTAGGTATCATTTATATGCAGCTGTCAGCTTATAGACAATATATAAAACGTGTAAATAATAATGTTAAGTAATTACTTGTAGAATTAATTTAGAAAAGAACATTTCAATGTGATGTATGTAAACTTAGGAGTAGTAGGCCCTTTGAAGTGGATATGGTCAAGCCCAATATTTGCTTGCATCTAATATACATAATTTCTGAAGAGAATATCTGAAGTTTTTATGAGTTGTCTTAAATGAAAAGACTGAAGAGATTAAGATAAATCTGAAATAATGTAAGAATTATGACAGAAGCTCTGTAAAGGATTATCTATCAAAGATGTTTTTGTTTCCTTAATACCGTTTTATATAAAATTTACATGAACATAATAAATCTGTAGATCATCAATTTTTATGGCAGTTCAAGAATATTAAATTTTAAACTAATCTGTTAAAGCGCAATTTTTTTGGAATGGAAATTTTTAATTTAGGTCATGTAATAATCTCACTTGAAAGAATTTTATCAGAAAATACTTAATATACACTGAATAATTGGTAATGTGTTTACAAATGAATGATTAAACTGTATTTTAACGCCGTGTTGAAATAATTTAATCCTGCAGACAATGATATGCTTAAACAAATATTTTGATAATGAGTGCTTTTAAGGCATAAGAATGTTTTTACAGATACATTATATGATGCAAAAAGGAGCACAAATAAATTAAAAGGTAAGGATAAAGAATAATGACATTTCCAGCATACCTACAAATTGGATAGAATTATAAAATAGATAATAGAATCTGCATACAAAGTAATATAAAAGAATAGATGCTCTCTGTGAACATTTGTATGTGTTAGAGAAAGCTTTTAAACTACAACATTCTTTAAAAGTAGAAAGCTACATTTCTTACACACTTACAGTATGATGTAAAGATTAGTGAAAAATATATTACCTTAATGTCATCAACGACACCTGCAGTATGATACCTTTTGTTATCATTTCTAACTCTTTTTAACATAGCTTGCCGATGCTGGCCCCGGCTAAAATTTTCACAAGCATCATCAGTGGATGCACCTGTAATGAGAAAATAAATTACGCACTGAACATCTGAGAAATATTAATTAAAGCTTGTAATAATTATAATTATAATCTATAATTAAGGCTCAATTGCAACACAAAGCTAAAAAGGTTTTCTTTCGTATTTTCATTTTTTCTGTTGCTTAATAATCAAAGCCTCAATTATGCCCAAATCTAATATGTATAAAAAAGTATGGTCTACACAGCTTCTAACATTATTTTACTAGTGCTGTAAGCTATGCTCTAAGTGATTTCCTGAACGTCTTTAAAACTTTGACATTCCCATTATTTATGAAAAATAAAACATTACATACACCAGAAAGGAGGACGGAACTCATACAAAAATGACGTTAATTCTTGTTAATTGTGCACCGTTTTGAAATTAAGTTAAAATTGAATAAAATTTGCATTCGTGAATTGACAAGAAGTAACGTTAAGGAGATTATAAAGGGTACAAGCTCTAATACAATTAAAAAAATTCAGTGGTATGGGTAGCGATGAGAATTATGAACTACAATGAAAATAAGAAATGGTGGCGATTAAACACAAGTTTTAAATAAACGTTCATGAATGATAGTGATAAAAAGACTCACAAACAGTGAATTTACGTCGCATCACAATGTTCTTCTTCTAGTTTGTTAAAATAAAAAAAACATTGATGAGCAATACTGTTTGATAATACACAAAATTAAATTTACCTGCAATAACTGGTACATCAAAATCAAAACTTGTTGGTACTTGGCTAGGGTACTAGTACCAACAGTTGAAGTCACATGCCGCGTTTTAAGCAGTGGAGGATTTTTATTTTGAGAAATAGCTAATCCTCTTTTTAGATTGCCTCTTGTCGGTGATGGTGGCGGATATGATACACCTCGATGCGTTGGGCTCAACAAATGAGCACAATTTTTAGAATTTGGTACTGATAATGTGTTGTGACTTAAGTTTAAGCTTAGTGTTCCTACGTTTGGTGAACCTAGTGTTAGATTAGGTAAACTTTGTCCTAGACTACCGTAAGGTTGCACTGATAATGTGTTAGGTGTTTTATTAAACAACCGATGTTTAAACGATAATTTTTGTGATACAGGACTTTTGTCAGGAGGTAGCGGTTGAACACCTTCATCACTTGATATGGAAGCAGTACGGTTTTCGTTTTCTACCGAAACAGCTCTTGATTGATTTGCGGAGCCAACAGAAGATTGGTCATTCATTTCGACCGATCCACTGAAAAATGAATTTTAAATGTAATGTCCAAAATTAAGACAATTAAAAAAAATTACCTATGACTATGTGCTAAGCTTGATACCCTGCTAGCTCTAGATGAAGATGCCAGCGGCGATCGAGGAATTAGTTGTAAGCTGTGATAATCGCCTTCTAAGTTGTAATCTGCATTAAAATCAGTTTCTAAGCTATCCTCTGCTGTATAATTCATTTGTTTAGCTTGAAGGTATAAATATTGTGCTTTTGCAATGCTATCCTTCCAGCTCTGCAATTGTTACATATAAAAAAAGTTAAAATGAAAAATGTGTGTACCCACCTTAAGTTTTTTTGCATCACTGTTTTGCAATATAAATGCTGCAATAGGTAAATCGAATTCGTTTTTATAAATAGCAGCTAAACTAGGCGTTTCTCTAGTTAATTCAGTAATTACCAGTCTATCAATTAGATATGGTTGTCTTATAATGCGCATTGTGGCACCACCTTTTTTTGTAGATGGTTTACATACTAATAACATGTCTGTTAATAAGAAACAATGCACCTCCATCTAAAAGAAAAATAACAACATAGAAAAAATAAACTTATCGTATTTTCAAGAGATCACATGAATAGGTTAAGTTGTCTACTTAAACACCTTCATTATTCTTGATTTTTATACATGAATTTTAACATACTTGCAAACAGTTTAAGTTTATAAATTAGACACAGTATTCTTAATTTTGCAATATGCCATAGAACGGTATTTGCCAAAATAAACAGTACCGAAATATGAAGGACCATGGAAAGGCTTACGCGATGCCTGTTTGGCTTGTTTGTCATTAACTGTCATAATAGTATGACGCTTGTGTTAAAATCGTTCTGAAAATGGTTCGGGCGACTGAGGAAAAGGTACTTATAGTCGAACATTATTTCCGTTCTTCTAAAATATCGGGAGCAATTTAATAAAGCTGCACCCAGTAAAAGCGTAATGTTTGCAATTGTTGAGAAATTTCGTCGCACTGGTAGTGTGTTGTATCAGTGCAAGGGTTCTTCAGGTCGTCGAAGAACAGTTTGTACCAACGATAATGAAGAACGGGTTCTTGACCAGGTTTTACAGTCTCCACAAAGTCTTCGACGAACTGCGTATAAATTGAACGTCAGTGAAACATCCATAGAGAACGTTCAAAGGCATTGATGGTTATCCATAACGTATTCAAACTCGACAACGACTAAACGCTGTGGACAAACGTTCAAGAAAAGTTTATTGTGGACGCGTGTTGAGTCTAACATATGAAGATACCGATTTCTTGAAAAATGTATGGTTATCTGACTAAAGACATGTTCACCTAAATGGCTATATCAATAGACAAACAACTCGATTTCTTGGATTTGAACGCCCTGACTTTATTGCAGAAAAACCACTTCATAGTGCTCGAGTCACGATTTGGTGTGCCGTATCGGGGCACGTTGTAATAGGTCCTTATTTTGTTGAAGACGGAATCAACACACAGTTGCGGTTAATCAAGAGAACATCATCATACCTTTTGTGAGAGATTTACAAAATTTACAGTTGAACAGGCATTGGTCTCAACAAGATGGCGCCACAAGCCATACAGCCAGACGCTCATTAGAACTTCTCCGTGAACATTTTGTAAACAGAATAATTTGTCGCGGAACGGACTTCGATTACCCTTCACATTCACGTGATCTTACGCCACCTGATGCATACATTTGGGGTATGATGAAAGAGTCATGATGATGCACCAAAGGATATTGCAAAACTACGGCAAACAATAATAACTTATTTCCAACAACTGCGTCAACCACTATGAATGAATATGTCCAATGATCTGGAAAATCGCTAAGAAGCTTGTTTATGTCGTAATAGTACTCATTTTGAACATGTAAATTACAAAAATTAATAAAGTTGTTTTCGATACTGTTTATTTTGGCAAATACTATACAGGGTGTAGCGCGAAGAGTTTTGATTAAAAGTAATGGCGGATACAATTATGTTAAAAATCTGAAATTACGAAGCTGTAGGTTTTGGATGACGCTGAGTTCAAATATAACATTGTCCTGAATGTGACACTTCCGGTTATACCGGAAGTAGACGTCAACTTTGTTATTTTAAATGGAACCTAATATTTTTTATTTTATTTTCGAATTCTACATGAAATTCTAGATAAAATTTGTACACAATGTCCTATGCCAAAAATGAAGCATTTTCGAGATATTTCGATTTTTTTAAAAATTTTGAAAAAATCCTAGTCCACATTGAATAACGATATCTCCATTAATAACGAAGTTAGTGACGTGAAATTGTAACCAATAAACAACAAGCGCTTGCCCGTTAACTCCATATATCCATCTCATTGATATTTGATACAGGGTGTTTTAAACTTAGCCGCCAACATGCACAATTTAAATCATTTATAAGTTGCTTACCTTAAATAGAACACCCTGTATTTTATTACATTTTCCGCTGTATTTTTTTACGCCAATTCGTTTGGTATCAGTATTTCCTATATCTAAATCCAACCATTTTTGAGATATTTCATTATCTTAGTTAAAACATAACAACACTTAATTATTTCAACATTAGTAAAGGGTAGGCTATGATTTCCATTATTTATGATGGTATTTTGTTATTTTTTCATAATTTATTAATTCTGAAAAGTAACCGATAGCCTGAAAGGATTATTAATTGTGAATATCATTAAAAACGTTGACTAGGTATTTTGTATTAATTTAATTAGATAACTTACAAACAAAAATAACTAAATGTAATATTAAACAAATAAAGTTTTATAATAAGTGTTTAAAATTAGCACCATCTACTTCTAAACATTTATGAATCCTAGTCATTAAGTTATGTCTTGTAATTCTGGAAATATGGTCGGGTGTTAGAGAATTAAAGGCAAGTAAGACTCTCTGCATCATATCTTCCTTTGTCGTAACATTTTCCGCTGTATTTTTTTAAGCCAATTCGTTTGGTATCGGTATTCTCTATACATAAATCCAACCACTTTTGAGATATTTCATTATCTTAGTTAAAACATAACCCTTAATTATTTCAACATTAGTAAAGGGTAGGCCGTGGCTGTCAAAGATTTGATAGAACGTTAATTGTTTATGTTGTTTTGACAATTTTCTTTACCCGTTTGTATTTCATAGTAAATAATGGCAAATGTAGGATTTACTAATGATGATTTTTTAAATCTTATTATTATTTACGACCAAATGCAACTGGTGGTATTGTAAGAAGATTGCTTAAAAACTGCCGTCAGTTTGGTCAATTTAAGACAAAAATTAATAAAAATAAACCACTAGTGGACAGTGACATAAACGAAATTAACGTTTTGGGTTATTTTACGGTCTCTCCAAATGCCTCCTTTAGAGATTGTGAGAAAGATCTTACTTTGTCGGCGAGAACAATTCATCGCATTTTAAAAAAACACAAATGGAAACCATTTTCATATCATTTGGTGCAACACTTACAATTAGGTGATCTTCCTCGAAGGGTAGAATTCTGTGAATGGTTTTTAATGAAGACCCAAGAGGATGAAAACTTCATAAAAAAAGTTATATGGTGTGATGAAGCAAAGTTTAGCAAAAATGTATTATTTAATCGACATAATTCCCATTTCTGGTCTAATGAAAATGCAGTTAGTAGAGAACGTTATTTCCAAGATAGTTGGAGTTTTAATGTTTTTTTGTGCAATAAAAGACGATAAAATTTTAGCATTAAAATTTTATGATGAAAATTTAAATGGTACAAAATATTGCCACATTTTAGAAGAATCCATACGACCGGCGTTACATACTTTAAGAAATGGAGAGGCGGCTTCAGCTTAGTATCAGCAAGATGGAGCACCTCCTCATAACTTTGGGCTCAGCATCTTTACGACATGTTTGATGATAGATGGATTGCCAATCAGGGTCCGGTTCGGTGGCCAGCTCGCTTTCCTGATTTGGCTCCTCTAGATTTTGGTATTTGGGGTTACATTAAAAATCAGGTATTTTCCAAACCTGTTAAGACAAAGGAAGATATGATGCAGAGAGTCTTACTTGCTTTTAATTCTCAAACACCCAACCATATTTCCAGAATTACAAACATAACTTAATGAAAAGGATTCATAAATGTTTAGAAGTAGATGGTGCTAATTTTGAACACTTATAAAACTTTATTTGTTTAATATTACATTTAGTTATTTTTGTTTGTAAGTTATCTAATTAAATTAATACAAAAATACCTAGTCAACGTTTTTAATAATATCCACAATTAATAATCCATAACTTATGAAAAAATAGCAAAATATCACCTTAAATAATGGAAATCATGGCCTACTCTTTATTAATGTTGAAATAATTAAGTGTTGTTATGTTTTAACTAAGATAATGAAATATCTCAAAAGTGGTTGGATTTAGGTATAGGGAATACTGATACCAAACGAATTGGCTTAATAAAATACAGCGGAAAATGTAATAAAATACAGGGTGTTCTATAACCGGAAGTGCCACATTCAGGACAATATTATATTTGAACTCAGCGTCATAAAAAACCTACAGCTTCGTAATTTCAGATTTTTAACATAACTGTATCCGCCATTACTTTTAATCAAAACTCTTCGCGCCACACCCTGTATATTAGACAAAAGAAAATTGAAGTGGTACCACGTTGAAAAAAAAACTGACGTAAGTACCTCTTCATCAAGTAAGGTTACATGAACTTTGAAAATTGAAATGTTTATTTATGCATTGTAAGCTGTGATGAAATTTTGATCAAAGTAGCACCAATATGCCAAATATACATTCAAGATTTTCTACTTTTTAGCTGTTCACTTTTCAATATTTTCTGGGCGATTAGAATTTTCAGAACACGATAAACTTATGATGAATAATTTCAAGCATTCTTCTCAAAAGCTGATTATGTCATTTAATATGGTTTTGATCGCATTACATTCGTTTTCTATTAGTGATTGGTGAAAAGACGATATTTTTATTGTTATGGTATCAAAATCTAGTCACGTTATATAAGAAACACACGAAAGCATGCTACCGAAAGAAATATTCAAACCCATACAATAAAATAAATCTGACAAAACAAATCAGCTGAACTACTTTTTTAAAGACTTGTGATGAACGAAATAGTTATTTGTATAATTAGTGAAAAGTGGTGTTTTTCCAACTTGAGTTTGAAGTTTGACACACGAGCTTAGCGAGTGTGTCAATTGAACGGAGTTGAAAAAACACTTTATTCTCGTAAATAAATTGGCACGGGTATTTTACCATTTTAAATGTAATGATTAACGTAGCAACATGCTTTTTTGACTTTCATCGCCAGAGAAGAAAGTTTTATTTTCCTCGCCCTTTTTAGAAGAAAACAATTGTTTCCAAGGTAGTTTTAGGCTGCTCTGGTTGATTGTGCAGTTGTTTTTAATAATTGAAAATATACATCGATTCATGTTATGAATTTTTATTTTGCACGTTTTCGGGTGTTTTTATTTATTTATTATATGCTGTTAAGTATCCAAAATATTCCAAACTAACATTACGAAACTTCGTGATGATCGTCGCTTATTGATATAGGTAGTATCACTGTAAGAAACGCTCTCAGAGGATATAAAATAAACCATTATGCAAACCTAATTTTTAAAGCAGCAAACTTCATCCCATGCGTTTGAAAAAAGGAAACTTTTTTAGCAAATGCGATGTTCACTAAACAAAAATACCCCTCTTATCCAGAACATTATAATCTCAACTAGTGAATGATGCATCAAAAAGCCAACATTCTTTTAATTATTTTGAAACATAATATAGAAGACATCATTTTCGGATATACTTAGTAACCAACATGGTTGCGAATGCTGATATCCAAAAATTTTTTTGTTTGTGTGTTGATAAAGAAAATTCCCGTCTTCTTTTAACTTGAGCGTAACTCGTGGTTGGGTTAATCCAAAATGGACAGGCAAATATTAACTTTGTCCATAGTTTCGTTTTTTCCTCTAATATTTTCGTTTACTCTTACTCCAAATTAGTTTGCTGATTTTTTGACCATCCTTTATATTGTATCAATATTTTGATAATTAAAAAATTAAAACCTTTTAAAAAATGAGTTTTAGTCGTGACATAAAAAAGTTTACACCCGGACATGTACTAGTCCCATATACAGAAATTGATTCATCTACTTAGTAAAAAATGTATAATTGTAAAACTTAAATATCAAATATTAACATAAAATAATAAGACAAACCTTTGACGTGCTACTATCCTTTAATTTAAGATCGCCTTCCAATAGCAAGTGACGTTTTCTTTCCATTGGGCAACCTAGCATAGGTTTATTTAAATCTAATTGACTGTATGATTTCAAAAGCTTCTCTAAATCATCATCTTTAGACTCCTGAAATGTGTCATGTTTAAAACTGTTACTCAGAAAAAATATTAAAACTCACCACGGCATCATAACTTTCAATTCTAGCCATAATACCTTTAAGTCGTTCATTATCTTGTTTTTGTTTAAGACTAAAATTTACACTATTTACAAAATCGTCTACGGATTTAACCTAAAAATAAATTATTTTGTTTTAATTTAAATCGGCGGAAATTAGATTAATTTACCATTAAATTTAAATTGTCTCTTTCCACATCATCATCCGTATTTTTTAATATAGCTTTTAATAGTAGGCCATATTTTGTCAGTCTTTGCATTGGTTGCACTAATATATCCATTAATCTTAACCTAATAAACTCGGTTAGTATTAAATTATTCCAAAATTAAAGCACTGCATTACCTATTACATTCCTTTTGCGTCTCACACCATACTAAATAAGCAGTAAATAATTCATTATGTGTGTGATTTTCTCTACAATAATGTTGACAACGAGCCTGCTCGGCACAATATCTAAAGTACGCTTGAAATGTTTCACCTATTTTCAGAAAACCCTGTAACATGTTTTCAATACATGGTGGTTGCTTATATCTGCGCATATCTCGAACTAAAGGAAATATGCAATTTCTCCAAAATAATACGTTGGCATCCAGAATTTCAGTTATATTCGAAAATAATTTTTCTGTATCGATTTCCTTTAATAAATTAGCGGTCTGCAAATTTTTCAAACATGCCAAAAATAGCTGAAAGTATTGTTATTAGTTTTATTTTTAGAGAACTTTAATTGCACTACTTACATCGGTTACTACCTTTAAAGTTTTTATATAGGCGACTTCCGTTTTAATTAATTCCCACAATGCCGTTTGCTGCTGTTGTAATTTTTCATTTAAATCTGCAAGTCAAAATTTTAACAGTTGCTTACATTTTTATTGTGCAGTTAAAAATTTAATAGACAAAGCGTACCTACATAATATAATAGTTAATGGTTCATTAAACTGTTGTACCTAGTGTATTGTAGTTTTAAGTACCTATATACATTATGCATATGCTTACGGTTTAACATAAAATGCATCCAAAAGTAAAAAACAACTAAATCTATGTTTGTATGCGTGATATCTTTATAATAAAGGAGAAGCCAAAGATGGGCAGTGCAAATTATATCTTCCAACGCGTTTTATCTTCCAACCTACATACAGGGTGTCCCAACGATAGAGTAAAGTAAGTTTATGCTTAACTAGAATTATTTGTGTAAATATTGTATGGACCATGGGGTAGAGGTAAGAAGTGTGCATTTTTTTTAAATATTGGAAGTTATACAGGGTGTGCCAGAAAAGCAGGACGTGAAAAAGTATAATTTTTTTAAATAGAACCCCCGTATTTGATTTTAGTTTTTAATTCTACGTGTCCATACAAACATATTTTGTCATACAAAAGATTGGCTGAAAGTTTTTAGTTCTTGAGATATTCCCGTTTAAAGATTATTATGGTCATTTTCGTGGGGTTGATGAATGGGCAATTGTTCCGTTATTTCACAATAAAAAATTGATATTTCGTGTGAAAAATGAGTGATATTATACTAACGTTTAGACCGAGTAGTATTTCTAATTTTCTCAACAGGGTGTTTGTTATAACCATTCAAATTTGAAAATTCTCAAATTAAAAAAATCAGTTTTTTAATTGCACACCCTATATATTTTTATTTCATTTTATTCGGGATTAAAAATCTATCATTTTGTCAAATATATCCTATATCTATCTTTGATAGTTTTCGAGTAATTTCGATTTTTCACACTAGCTACTTTATTTTCGATAACATTGCATTGCATGGATCTTGGTAGCCATGGAAAATAATAATTGCGTTACTAAGATACAAAGGTTTCCTACTTGTCAAAATAAACACATATTAAATTTGTCGTTTTCGCATTTAACTTGTTATCAATTCTTGTATCAATTATGGATTATTCGACAAATGAATTAATTGATATGATATACGTGTTGGGCGAGGCTGAAAAACCCTTTATTGGCACAACGAATCTACAAAATGAAATATCCTGAACGTCGAATACCTACTACTGTTGGCTTGGAAAATTTGATGGATAGATTTGATTCTAGCGGTAGTGTTAAATACTTCAAACGTAAAGTTGTTAATAAAAGGGCAGCTAATGAAGAAAAAGAACTTGAAATATTATTAAATATTCAAGAAAATCCCCAAGTGAGTTCTAGAACATTAGCGACGATATGTGATACCTCCAAATCAAACGTGAATCGAACAACGCTGAAGTATAAGTACCATCCCTATCACATTGAGCTTCATCAAGAATTGCGAGAAGAGGATTTTGCAAGACGAATTGAATTCTGCAATATCATTAATCAACGGCTGCAATTAAATAACAACTTTTGTGCTCCATAATGTTTTCCGATGAGGCGACGTTTAAAAGTAATGGGGCTGTAAATCGGCATAATATGCACTATTACGCCATTGATAATCCATTTTGGCTACGAGAAGTTCAAAACCAAAATTATTGGTCACTAAATGTGTGGTGTGGTATACTTAATGACCAAATTATCGGTCCCTATTTTTTTGATGATCCATTAACGGGCCGCAGCTATTTGCATTTCTTACGTGAAGAATTGCCTGTGTTACTTGAGGATATCAATTTAGAAGGACGACTAAATATGTGGTTGCAACAGGATGGTGCACCTCCACATTTTATTGGGACGTAAGGGAATTCTTGAACCAGCAATACCCGGAGAAATGGATAGGACGTAATGGCTTTATATTATGGCCACCCAGGTCATGCGATTTAACTCCACTGGATTTTTCCTATGGGGATACATAAAAGATCGGGTGTATATTATTAAACCTACAACAAGGGAGGACATGAAAATAGAATTCGCGAAGCTTGTCGCACAGTGACCCTCTTATGTTATCCGAAGTGAGACAGAACATGAGAAAAAGGCTCAATGTGTGTATTCAGCAAGAAGGCCGTCTATTTGAGCATTTACTAAGACGCAATGTTGAATAATTATTGAACTACTGTTTCTCATTAATAAAAACTGTTAATATTCTCGCTTAGGTGGTTTGTTTTATTTCGTCGCAATTGTTTTCCATGGCTACCACGATCCACAATAATGTTATAGTATCGTATGTAACGTAGCTAGTGAGAAAAATCGAAATTCCTCGAAAACTATCAAAGATAGATATAGGATATATTTGACAAAATGATAGATTTTTAATCCCGAATAAAATGAAATAAAATATATAGGGTGTGCAATTAAAAAAACTGATTTTTTTAATTTGAGAATTTTCAAATTTGAATGGTTATAACAAACACCCTGTTGAGAAAATTAGAAATACTACTCGGTCTAAACGTTAGTATAATATCACTCATTTTCACACGAAATATCAATTTTTTATTGTGAAATAACGGAACAATTGCCCATTCATCAACCCCACGAAAATGCCATAATAATCTTTAAACGCGAATATCTCAAGAACTAAAAACTTTCAGCCAATCTTTTGTATGACAAAATATGTTTGTATGGACACGTAGAATTAAAAACTAAAATCAAATACGGTGTTCTATTTAAAAAAATTATACTTTTTCACATCCTGCTTTTCTGGCACACCCTGTATAACTTCCAATATTTAAAAAAAATGCACACTTCTTACCTCTACCCCATGGTCCATACAATATTTACACAAATAATTCTAGTTAAGCATAAACTTACTTTACTCTATCGTTGGGACACCCTGTACATATACATAATGTATGTAGGTATAGAAGATTATACAATCCACTTTTTTCACTATCGCTTAATCGACTTATTAGCTCATTTTACAACCAAGTTTCACCAAGATTTGGCTATCATGTCTGTGCGTGTATGTCTGTATGTGTGAATGTATGTATGTATCCACAATAACTCTAGAACGAAAATACCTACGTACTTAAAATTTTGTATTTAAGCTTGTTTTCATTTGGCTTAGAGCTGATTAGATTTTGGGAGAAATCCAACAGCGGTGAGGGGGGTTTATTAGGACCAGTTTTTGGTTTTTATCAAATATTTTTTAAATAGCTGCATATTTCAAAGATATAAAAATACCTAGACATAGATCCTAAACATATCGATGAATTATGTTCTATCCATTTTTTTGATATGACGCGTGATTTGGCAGCAAAACAATTTATAAGAAAAAGTGTAGATGTATTTCTTAAAGAAAATTTCATTTTACATAAATTTTCTTGATACAGTTTTTTAATGTAATGCGAAATAAATGTAAAAATTAAATAAATATGACTGAAAATTCTGAAGCTGTATTATCGATATTTTTATAGCGCATTTCAAGTTCTTGAATTCTTTTATTCTATGCAATTTTTGATATGACGCGTGATTTGGCAGCAAAACAATTTATAAGAAAAAGTGTAGATGTATTTCTTAAAGAAAATTTAATTTTACATAATTTTTTTTTATAAAGTTTTTTAATGTAATGCGAAATAAATGTAAAAATTAAATAAATATGATTGAAAATTCTGAAGCTGTATTATCGATATTTTTATAGCAGCGGAGGGCCGCGGCGTTGGAATTCTTTTTTATTCTATGCAATTTTTTGATATGACGCGTGATTTGGCGACAAAACAATTTATAAGAAAAAGTGTAGATGTATTTCTTAAAGAAAATTTAATTTTACATAAATTTTCTTTATAAAGTTTTTAATGTAATGCGAACTAAATGTAAAAATTAAATAAATATGATTGAAAATTCTGAAGCTGTATTATCGATATTTTTATAGCAGCGGAGGGCCGCGGCGTTGGAATTCTTTTTGATTCACAATTAGTTTGTAACATACCGCTTTTCTAACCCTTTAAAGGTTGACAAGTGAATGATTCTACGGGTTTACTTTAAGCGGCCAGTAATAAAAAAAAAGGAGGCAGTAATGAGATGAACCAGTGAGTAGTGGACCACTTTCCAACCTGTGGGGGAGCTACTATCGATTTAAACTATCAATGTCATATTGATATCTTGCCAATTTTAGTAAAGGGTCAAGAGTATGCAACCATTTTTTCTCACGTGCGTAGATGGTGAGTGAATGCAAGCAATAGGTGGAAACAAACACGTTTTCTTTAATAAGATTTTTAATAAGTGAATTATTGATAACAAGTAACGAAAAAACCAATAGAGAAATAGTAAGCATAACATTTATGGCTTCTCATTAAATTAAAAATTAAAGTCGCATTGCCACTGTTTTCAATATTAAACGAGAAGCCATGATGGATGTGTTCCTAAATTTTTTGATTTGAACTGTATAATGTTGCTTGTTCTTTAATTGTGAATAAAATCGTATATAAACCTTGGCAAAAGTACCATTCCTCTGTCTCGGGAACTAATTCACTATACTTCTCTCGACATAAATGGAACATTTTCCGCCTCGGTATGTAATATACTATTACGTTAACATGTATTTATGTCTATTAATCTCTATCTAACATGAAGTTTTAAACGTCATTATTGTTTTTGTCTTTACAATGTTGCCTGTTTTCGTTATAAACGTAAAAAAAGGTTGCATAGTTATCGTAAAAAAAATTTAAATTAAAATTATTTCATTTCTTTTAATTTAAGTTAGCATCTAGATGTCTATTAACCTCTGTCTGTCATGAAGTTATAAACGTCTGTTTGACATAGATTATTGTTTTTGCGTTTACAATGTTGCCTATTTTCGTAATGAACCTCTTATAAAAGAGGTTTCATAATTATCCTAAAAAAATGTTATTAAAATTATTTCATTTCATTTTGTAGGTTGCAAGGTCGTGTGGTGTTCCACGCCAGATATTTACATTTTATATTTTACATTTTTGTTGAACATGTAAGGTGTCTATTAATTAAGACAATCTAAATTCATAAGCTCTACACAGATTAAAAATTAAATACAAATGGTATCCTGTGCAGGATTCGGGAGCATTTATTAGTGATATAATAAAATGTTTTGTATTATTAATTAAAACTGCAATTTCCAAAGTGTGTTGCGTTTGGCTTGTACGCTGAGACCTATTTTTTTAAGCAAACCCCATAGGTATACATTATTACTCTAATTAATTTATTCTTAAATTTTAACACAACTCCGTATCAAGTGTATAAAACATTCTTCGGATAACAGCATCACACTAATCTGAAATATGTTTTTACGAAAGAAGATGCAGACTAACAATTTTTCGATTTCGTTTTATCGCTCATTCATTTTAAAAAGCCTACCACGTGTTTAAGTTTGAGTGGGGTAATTAAAAATAATTCAAAGAAGCAGCACTTTTTTCAAATTGAAACAAATTTTGTGCCATTCTGGAATACATAATATCCGTTATTATCCTTGTTCACGTTGTTAGGCTGTTTCAAAATTTCAATAGTTTCTCAAATCTTCCTTGTATACCAATTCCTATCGTTAGCCAGATTGCTTGTGTTTTCAAATTTTATATTGTGCAGAGTGTTTAAGGCAATTACTGATTTAGTAGTATGAAGTAAGCGTAAGTGTCTTTTGTGTTCTGTTAACCTCATGAGAATGCTTCTTCCAGTTTCACCAATGTAGACCACAAGAACATGGTACTTCGTAAACACCACATGTATGGAATGGTATTTGATCTTTGGCAGAATTCAGAAGATTTCGAATTTTAATACTGGTATTGTAAGCTACTTTTATATTATGCTTTTATAATATTTTACCAATTGTATTCGTTGTATTTGCCAGAAAAGCTAAAATGGCAAATTTATTTGAAATTGTAGATTTATCATCCATAGGCGTCGTTTGTCTCGGTTGAAATGACTTTTTAATTAGTTGGCCTTTTCAAGATGTTTAATTCATGTTGTAGTTTAACTGAATGACAAATCTTTATGACACGGTTGTACAATGCTAATTCTAATCTAATTTTTGATAATATTCACCATTAAATAAGAAGGATGCTTTAGTTAAACAATGCTTAAATAATTTGATCTCGTTGTGGTTGAAATGTGGTTCTAATAGTTGTAAGGTGTCATTTACTAGTACTTTTGAACAAGGAATCCACGTGAAAACTAATTAACAAATGATCTGGAGTTAATGTTAATTTGCCAATCAATTCAATAGAATGTTCTGAGTTCTTTATAAAGAAGTTGCTCGAACCCACCAAAAAAAGTATTCAGATATTTAGATAATGCGTAGGTTGTAGAATGTATGGAGCTCACAATCCGTAGAAGTGGCGCATTTGGTTATGTATTTTTGGTAATATATATATATATATATATATATATATATATATATATATATATATATATATATACTACAGTCTCTGGATTCGAACCTTTATATGACCTCACTTAACATAATATTTTGGCTCACTAATCAATAATATATTGACTTAAATTGAGGTACAAACAATAGGTTCGGAAAAATCGAACTATCTAATTCTCGTATTTAAATATTTATGAAGGTTCAAAAAACAATTAGGCAAATCGGCCCCACTAATTTTGTACAATAAGCCTTCAAATACTAAACTTTTTACCTTGACAAAATCGTCTTTCAACGATTTTATAAATGTTACTTTTGGGGGTATTGTAGACTATCTACGATAAACAAATACTTAAATGCGACCGATTAAAAGTGGCGTTATGATGGCGAAATTAACGATATTCATGACCGAAGCAATTAAGCCTAATATAGTCATAAAAATATATAGTATAAATCGAAAGTATTACATTATAAAATTTAATGAAACATGTTTTTTAGAGCAGCAAGAAATGTTTTTGCAAAAAATCATATTTCTAGTACTTTACTACTAGTTTACTTTACTACGTCTCTAAGTAGTTAAAAATTAAGCCTAATTTACACGGTCATTTTAAGACGTGATTGTTAAAAATAACACAGTGACGTCAGAATAATTTAATTTTTTGTTAACTATTGATTTATTCCTGCACGATTTTGACAGTTTACATAAATCAACCAAGTATGGACAGTTAATCAAAATTTAGGGCTAATTCTGAGAGTGACTACGCAAGTCTGGTGTCTATTACAGCCAGTTACCGTTCTTTGGCAGCACTATCTCCATATTCAATTGTCAACGTAATTTGCATTCATATAGTTTTCAGCCTTGTAACTTAACCCTGTTACTCATTATGTATGTTGACAATGATTATTGTTTGCTATTAATTATACATATTTTAATAATGTGAATAAAGGTACAAAATACTTAAATTAATACTGTGTACGCCCTTCTTAATACAATTTTTTTCTGAATTATTTATCTTTTGAGTTCTTCGACGGGTCCCTAGCTTACACTATTTAGTGGTATGGTTGGTTGCATATTGTAAAAAGATTCAGGCGAATAGGTTATGAACAATTTAATTTAGTAATTAAGGCTGATAACAGATTAAAGTGACAATAATTGGAATAAATAGAATTAACACTGATTTTAATAAATGAACAAACGGATTCGAATTTAATTCGGTGATGGTGATGGAAAATTAGCATCCGAGGTCGTACTAGGCTGGATTTAAATTTGGCGGTTCGGGTTCGGTGTGCGGTCAGCCGGCGTCGCTAGCGGGAAGTAACAGATTTTATGCGAGGGAGTATTCGGGATACATCAGAATATGTGGTTCATGTTGTTGGCGGTGGTGGATCTGTTGGAATTCGGTGGTGGAGGTATATTTTAAGGTTGGATAAAAGGTAGTATGATGAGGATTAAACTTGCTTCGTAAAGTTATTACCTCTTCGGGGCCTAAACCGCCGTCAATAATAATAATACCGTTACTTAGTAATTCCTGACACTCCCCTCGTGGTAATAACTCCGAAAGGATCGTATCAAGAATAACTTCCTGGTTTCTATTAATTTGGGGAAAGGGATCGAGTTATAGTACTCGTCGTGAAGGTACTATCTCTTCGAGGCCTAAACCACCGTCAATAATAAAAACGTCACTCAGTGATTCGTCTATACTCCCCTCGTGGTAAGAACTCCGAGAGGATCGTATTAAGAATACTTCCCAAATTACTATTAACTCAAGAAAAGGAGATTACGTCTTTGGGGTACGTCGTAAAGATACTATCTCTTCGGGGCCTAAACAGTCTTCAATAATCATGTCACTCAGTGATTCTTCTACCCTCCCCTCGTGGTACGAACTTCGATAGGATCTTGTTAAGAATAACTTGCTGACCACAATTATGTTGATTTATAATAAGGGTATTAAACGTATGGAAAATATGCAGGAAATAATCAGGTAATACAGGTCTCGGTTTATCAAGTAGGATTTAATATTTAACTAATTATATACAGCGGAATCGAGAAAAGATGCTCTGGAAAGGGGGTCGTCAGATATTTATAGGAAATTGACGGAGTGGGAAATGAGTGTGCAACTGATAGTATTTACTAACAATGTCATTGAAATTGCGGAAAAAAATAGGAAATAAATTTTGATGGGAATTATCTACTAAGATAGGAAAATTAATTGTAAGAATTTTAGGATCATTTAACTTTAGTTTCATTTCAAACGTAATATTACATAGCTTATGTGTAAAGTAAAATTTTCCATTTATTATTTTCTTTCCTAAGATCGTAACGTCATCTCTTATATACAAAGTGAAAGAGACGCCAGACCTCCTGTGAATTAGATACATGAATTTCAAAGGCGTCGCTATAGACTATACATACTTGTACGATTGTTTTGGCTTAGAGATAATTCATTAATATACTACTTTTCGTAATAGTTTATAAGCTAACAACGATAGAAAACACGTGATTTTAGCACTGCTCATTCTTTTACATCCCCTCTCTTTTGATGACCGAGAAAGCATGCATTCAGTGAAAAATAACAAAATAAAGTATTAATTGCATACATTTTATTTATATCATTGTTAATTGCGATCTATTTAGTAATATTAATTCATAACTGCCATACGGTTTTACCGTTATTAACACCCTGCCAGACTCTTATTTACCAATAAATAAAATATCATGTTTACATCATTTTAGCATAGGTAAAATTCTATGTTTTTATTAGCTATCTGAAAAACTATAATTAATTTTCCATTCAAATACTCCGTTATTAAACTAATGCCAGAACGAGTTAAGTTGAGTAGAAAACGAGTCGTAAGATAGGGTCACCCACATAATATCATTTCTAGGGTCAGCAGTATTCCCAACTCGCGGGAAACAACATACTAACACTTTAGCTATGCTAGAATCTGGACTTTTATTAGGAAAACTAAGCATTTGCTTATAAAGTATGAATTATTTACACCGGTGCGGAGTATATACATAACAATTGTAGTTTAAAAATTCAACATGGCCTTTTAGTGCGTTTTTACAGATAAAGAAGAAAGGATGAAAAGAATTAGTCATGATACAATCACATGACTTAAACTTAAACTATAACGATTATAGTATAGGCAACCAAACCAAATACTTTCTAAATGTGACATCTAAATATCAAATATAAGTCGTAAGACGCTAACATGAAATTTTCATTTTCATATTTTCTACGTGCTGATCTGTAGATGATTTTAAACCAAACCGCCTACAACAAACAGCTGCAAAAATGTTCCGAATATACCTATTCATATGACACTAGCAATAATAGTGTATTAATAACATTTCATATTTTGTGATGGTACATGGATAAATAGTTTTTTTTAAATTATCGTTTCAATTTATGGTTATAATAAAATTATGGCATGTACCAGGTCTCTCGATTTCCATTTTTTTAACACTGGCTACTATGAAAGGGGTGATTGACGGAAAAATATTGTAACCAACTCATGCGCTAATGGCCAATTACAAAATCTTACTTAACAAACCTTTAGTCTCGATTCTTAATGGATCTTATTAACACAAATGTTGGTTAATTTATACACTTCCAAAGGTTAAGAGAGGTAGTGGCTTTTTCATATCTGCGGAGATGACCAGACCTCCTGCTGAGATTCATCGACATCGGCCGAGTAAGCTAGGAGGTTAGCCATATCACAACAATTACATAGGCGTCAGAAAGCGGTTTTCCGGGTTTCCCCTGTGTGGGCATCGAATTTCACGAAAATCCGAAGATACCATTAACAACATCGCGATGCCAGCGAAGCATATCGCAAGTGACCCTTTCGTCATCGCTGGAACACCACACATCTACCTGCCCGAATTTGGTCGAAATCGGAGGAGCCGCATGAATATTGGCCAACCCCGGATCCACAATATCTACGTCGCCGTCAAACACCGCATTTGCGAGTTCTCCCGCGAGTAACGTATCGAGTTTTGGGAAACTCCGAGAGAGTCTAGAAAATGGCTCTGCGTCGCAGCGCAATTTTCGTGCGAGTTGGTACGTGCAGGCGTCAAATTTCGTCGTGACCCGACCGCCCGTTCGAATTTAGTAGTGATGAGTCAGGTCATATCGGAGGTGTACACCTCTACGCACTCATCTTGTACATCGAATTCAACTATTAGATTTTGAAAAAGTTAAGTCATTTTTGAGTTATGTCTATGATAAAAATAAATGCCATAATGTCATATTATATTATATGACACGGGATAAATAAAAGCTTGTATTTTCATTACCCCCTTCACATTTGTTTCAAAACATTAAAAGTTATTTAATAAAAATAAATAAGGTCAACTTCTAGTAATATTTTTGTTAAGTGTAACAAAGGTATACAAATAGTTAATAGCAGTAATGATTTAAATAAAATATAATTCCACAATTTATTTTTTATAATTATTTATTTCTGTACGCGTTTCAATACAGCATGTATCATTGTCAAGAGAAAAAATATAAGTAAAACAGTAATTTTGATGTAAATTATAATTCTGTATTTATAGCACATGTTAAAGGTGAGTGTATAAGATCAACCTGTGTGTAACATCTCATGTGTTCTTTGTATTTAATATTAAAGTTCCTAAATGTTTGTCCAATACAAACAATTACAGAACGTGCTGTTTAATTTCACATATCCGACTTCAAAATATCGTTAGTTAAATCTTTCGCATTAAACAAACATTTAAGGATATTGGATATTAGATACAAAGAACAAATTAGATGTTACAAACATAAACATGCAGACAAATCAAATTACGTCAATAGTAAATAGTAAATAATTATCTTATGACTTCACAAAACAACATTAAATTTTTACATTTTTCTGATAAAAAAACAAATTAGATGTTTTGGAAGTATCCGAAATAAATATAAAGTACCTGTAATGAACAAACAGGTTGATTTTAAAGACTCACCTTTAACAGATATTTTAAATATAGAATTATAATTTACATCAAGTTTGCTGTTGTAACTTAATGATTTGTTACCAAAACTAGTTGTTTGTTGTTTTACTTATATATTGCTTTCTACACACGTACGTATAAAGAGAAAGCTACATTTCTCGACGTTTTGTGGCTAAACAATAATAAAAACACATTTTTAGAAAAGAAAATCACGTGTCTGATTATGTATCTGTGTGTGAGTGTGCGCGATATCTTTTGAAACATTAAAGCTATCGATAAAAAACAAGTTTTTAGAAAACAAAATTCGTGTCTGTCTGTGTGCGTGCGGGATATTTTTTGAACCACTTAAGCTATCGATATGAAATTAGGTGCAAAAATTTTTTTCCATAAAATCTAGGCCAAGGATGTTAATGAGCAAAATCCAACCAGTGGCGGGGCATTTTTAGGGGATTAGAAAATTAAAAAAATTTGTTGCTTCAAATTTTAAAAAGTTACATAATTAAAAAACAAACTAATACTTTTTTATATAATCTCAAAATAAAAAAATATATAATAACCCGTATCGCGCCGTTTTTAGGGTACAAAATTGTGCATTTTTTAATTAATCAACCGATTTTTTAGAAAGTCGGGTATTGGGGTTTTTAAGATCGCTAAGTATAAATCATTTGTCAAAATTAAAAAATTCAAAATGGCGGGTCAAAAATATAAAATTTAAAATCCGATATGACTAAAATTCAGGTATTGTGGGCTAATGATCAATTTTGCAACTTTGTTAATTTGTAAACCATTATCTAAATAAAAAAGTTTTAAAAACTACCAGTGGCGCACCGTGTTTAGGGTGCAAAATTTTTTTAAAGCCGGGTATTGGGTGTTTTTAAGATCGCTAAGAATAAATCATGTCAAACTTAAAAAATTCAAAATGGCGGATCAAAAATGGGGAATTATGGTGTTTAAAAATCGATATTACTCAAATTCAGGTATTGTGGGCTTTGAAGTTATTTATTTACATACATTTACAATAATTATAAAAAAGAAATTTTGAATTATATTGTAATTAAACGTTAGTGGTAATAAATATGGGATTCCATGAAGTAAGGTTAAAGAATATAAATCTAGTATAGAACATATAGAAAATTCAAAACCTTTTGATTAAGAGTTAGGACTTATTCAAGTCTGATAAAACTGAACCAATATTCATGTTTAAGGTTAGTACATGGTTTAAGGAAGTATGACAACCTAACGCATACACTGACAAAATCAAAATGGTTTAATATGAGCAGAACAAGGCATCTGCACGCTGCAGTTCTTTATCATAAAGTTATAACCTTTAAATAGCCTATATATTCAACCAACTTCAAAAAGTTGGTTAATTAATTCGTCTGGATGTCTGTGTCTGTCTGTGCGATGCACGATGTGACAGGGTTTAGAAAGCTGGAAGTGGTGCCATCTTATAGCAAATTGCAGATTTTTTGATCTGATCACCTGTTCGCGGTAGGGAGGCCGTTAAAATTAAAATTTCGATATTAAGATATAAGATTTAGCTAATTTAAGATATAATAATAATGAAAATGCAGAATCACCATGTTACAGTTTTGAAGCGTGGTTGAAATTAGAATTCTATAAGAATTCGCATCTTTTGAACTTGTTATTTAGTAACTGTTATTTAGTACTGACCTTCATGCCTTGAACATACGTTATAGGGGAACCCTAACCCCTCCAAATCACAATTCAGAAATATATAGAAGATCCTTCTGTTATCAAATAACCAAAATTTACAACAGGTTCAACAATGAATTTAAAAAACGACAATTAATATATTCAAATATAATTTCAAGCATGCATCGTTTGACGATCAAAATTATTTAATAATGAATTGTTCTTAAATTTAGTTAAAATGCCTTCTTATTCAGTAGTGTGTACAATAAATACCATTCACCCAGTATTTTTTTTCTCTTTTCTTTCTATATATAATTGAAGAAAAAATTTAAGTTACGTTGTTCTTTTGTTTTTCATACTTGTGATGTTTACTACTTAATTTACAAAATAAAAACCAAGGTTAAGTGGAAGAGCAGCTATGCTGAACTTTTAATTTAATTTAGAGTTCTCTAATAGTATTACTGTTATTAAAAATTATGTTTTTTTTCTGTTTTTCTGCTTGTATTTGAAATTGATGTATTGGAAGAAAGGCAATTATTATTGTTATTATATAATTATTGTCAAACTAAAGTTTGTTGAACAATTTTTTCGTTTAACCACATTTACCTACACAAAATGGTAATCAGGGAAATATCAAATGTTAACATTATCTTCACGTGACCTCTAGTATCCTATAGCTAATAATTTATAAATACGCAAAGTTAAAAGGCTCTCACAATTTCATATACCTAATATATAAGTTATGCATGAAACGTTTTTATATTTACTTTCAACTTAGTAGAAACTCCAGAAAGCAGAAGTGGTAAAACTGTATTTGATCTTACTTAATGGAAAATATAATGCAATTGAAGAAAATTGTCAGATGCATGATAAATTTGATTTCAAAATGCAATGAACCGATCAACCATAAGATATTTATCTTAGCGGACGCAACCTTTCATTTGTGACATCTCAAGAAAATCAAGATAAAGTATATTTTACTCTCTATTCTCATTTCTGCATCGACAAATATAAAAAAAGAAACGAAACGAGTAATAATTTTCAATGATTCTATTTGCCGCATTCCCAAAATTTACATTATTTCTCACTTCATTTCAACAAAAATAATCCTAAAAAGTTTATTTTCCCAAGAGAGAAGTAAAACCCTTTACGTCTTTTTAAAATAAAAGTATGTTGTATTTGTGGTCGCATTACCTACATTTTAGTGTTGTCAAGTTTATAGCGTTAACTTATTTCCAATTCTATTAAGGGTAAACTTTAAAACTAAATAAAAAGTTTGATGTGAATTAAATTTTCATACGGTATTGTGTGAAGAAAAATCCATACACTTTCAATAACAAATTGGGATCACAGGACTCTATAACGTTTCACATGATAAAATTTTGAACTACTTTTTTTTATATGATAGTAATCAATCACATAGATGAAGCATTGAATGTAGTATAACAAACATTTTCTGTTTCGGTCAATGGACTTTTATTCAAGTTTAGAATAATCTTGTAAATAAGACGAAAGCCACCATTTATTAACTACATACTATTCACCACTAACGAGTTATTAAAATTAATTACACGATAATTTATCCAAGTTTTCCTAGTATCGCTCAAGTTAATGTTACTAGTTTGTAATTGATACATACGCTAAGCAATTGCAATTAAAATTTTGTTTAAAGTACTAAACATTCTATGCTATAAAATTAGTTTAATAATCTACTTTTAATTACTTACCGTTATAAATAATTCTTTCATTGATTAAAATAACCGAGGAAGTCTGACTCGGATTAAACAATATGAATGACATTTTATAGAAGTATATTTTACAATTGACATTATTCATCCCTTATAAATGAATAAAATATCAGTCGTTTATTGAGGAACTGGACATCGTATACGTATACAACACATAAGTATTATTCTTTCTACAAAAGACAAAAAGGAAACTTATAAATGCGTGTTAGATTTAACACGACTCATTTTGTACCCAATAAAAGGGAATAGAAGGAAACGTTTTGATTTTGATATCCGTACAGACCTTGTGTTTAGACATTTATTTTAAAACAGAATCCTACGAATTGATTTACAAAATCGAAGACGCACATAAAGATAAAAAATACTGGGGTCTTATACGCAGTTCTTTGTGCCTTAATATTGGATATATTTGACTTTCTTACACAAGAAGTTAGAATATAAACTGATGTAGTCAGCGCCTGCCTTTCTTATGGTTTGCGTTAGCAAAGAGTACCTATATAATGGAAATAGAACAGAGAGAACTTTTTACCGAGCTAGTAGCGTAATGGTGACACGGCCTGCTTAGCAACGGGAGGTAATGGGTTCGATTCCCGTTACCGTCTACCTTGTATGAGTTTTTTTCAGGGTGTTTTCCTCATACACTTGTAGCGGCATGGTCACTGCGTATATGCACACCATGTGCGGCTACTCAGGCGAATGCTGGGATAGTTTTTCCCCCTCAGAACCCTAACTCCGTTCCGTCCGATCCTATCCTGACCACACCCATCCTTAATCCCACCATGCACATATACGTAATGTATGTATGTATGCTAGGAATCCATGATTGTGGCTGAAGGAGCTCGGAAAGCTCGAGAAGCCCGTGCTCCCCCTTGGGGGAGGAAATGTAATATGCGGCCTTTTCCTTTTCCCGAGAGAACTTTTACCACCACATTACATATGACGCGTAATGCGATGAAGTCAGTCTGAGAAAGGTTAATTTACATTTTTTAACTTACATGAAATGTACAAGGTATTCTCATTTCTACTTATATTCACCTAATTTCAAAATCTTGAATGTGCATAACTTTAGGAACGTAACTAGTGTAAAAACACTAATGAACTTAAATTGTATTTCCTTGAATATTAGCGTTATAAAAATATGGCATTAAAATTTATATATGAACAGTTTTGAGATATAAACAAAATGTTCTCCGCATTTTCTATAAAGTCGGTTTACAAATAAAGGTTTATTTGTAAACCGATTTTAGCCAATATGTGACAGAACTGAGTTATTAGAGTAGTTTGCAAGTTATTGTGGCTACAGAAACACATACACGCAGACACACAAACACATAATCACACCAACACGCAAGCACAAAGACACGTACGCACACACGCACGCGCGCACACACGCATGCACGCACGTACGCATACCCACACCCTGAAGTTCGTCTTATACCTGAAACAGTCGTTATACATGAGCAAACGTTTGGAAGCCGTAGAGATTCAGCATTGGCCTAAAGACGAACTGGACTGTACTGTTTCTATGGGTGACGCTCATAGCATTCTGTTTCCTCTCTTGGAGAGAAGAGACCGCCATCCGCATTCACCTTAAAGAATTGAGAAATTCGTGTAATTTGCGAGTTTAATCTATGTAACGGTGAGAGTAGGCTCCAGGCGTCACTTGTAATCGGCTATGACCCTTGTATGCCCTGTTCCCAGTAAAATTTATATATAAAAAGTTTTAGGGCACCCTAGGTCTTAAATTATCCAACACCTTCATGTCTTACGTAAGTAATTTGGATATTTTTAAACCCAAACAGTGAACAACGGCGTAAACCCACAAATTTACTTCTTACTCATCAAAGCAGTTCGTTTGGCCATCATTTGGTGTATAAGAAAAGCTTTTATTCATTTGATTGTCTAAAATGATGACTAACACAATTTAGTTCTTGCTCATGACAATTTTCTCAGTCGATGTAATGCGTTTAATTGTGTTCCCAAGGAAAATACAAAAGTTTTTGAGCATCTCAAATGATCAACACAATTTAATTGAACATCAAAATAAAAACACAGTTTTTCTATTATGGTATATCTAAAATACAGTTCCACAAAATATAATTCTGAAATACCATTTTTCCCTTTCAAACGGCGCAATGTATATTTTTTCTCAAGTTTGGAAATCGAAAATTTGGTGTTTAAGTTTTCTTGGATTAATCTAAATCTAGTAACCTTATAAAGAATTAAAATCCTTTAATTGTACAGCTCGAAATAATCAATAATTAATTTTTTATCCCTATATTGTAAATAGAAACCGTCGAAAGTTTTTTGCAACAGAGCTCTCCACTATCCACAGACCGCCTCCGAGAAAACCAACCAACGAGGTTCACGTCACGATGGTAGCTACCGACTTCCACCACTGAGTTTGTATAAAACCGCGATTTCCGCTGCCGACGGTCATATGCCAAAGTTGGGATTTGATCGAGTATCATCGATAAAATGTTAGCACAAGCTAATATAAAAATTTTTACAGGCATCGTTTTCACGATGTCGCGCAGATTGTACGAGTTCGACGGTCCGGTCTGGCACGATCACGAGGAATACACCGGAGAGGCCCCCAGTTCCGACGAACCGATATGCCAATTAGTCCGCCGAAGAAGACGCCGCCGTCACCCCATTAATGGAGGCCCCACCAAAGTCATCCCCGCACCAATCCAACGAGAAGACCTCAGCAGGTATCCACCGATGAGGACTTCAAGAACCAGAAGAGGAAGCCTACGCCGCCGCCAATCAACGTGTTTGAGGCGTTAGAAGGGTTCACGGACTACCATGCAGCCATGAAACAGGCAAGGACCGGAGAGGATACCAGGGAGAAAGTGCTGTCGGTAATCTCGTCAGAAGGAGAACTGAGTCGCTTTCTCCCGCGAACTAGACCGCCAACAAATCGCCTTCACGAGAGCCAAGGTAATCAACAGCCTGTCTCACTACAGGATCGAATCAGGCCGATGAGGCATATAGATAGGTGCGCTACTCTGTACCATACCTACCTAGCAAGGAGCGAGCGTTTGGATAAGGTACTGCTACGTAGCGTACCCGTAGATCTCTCTCAGGTCGACGTTATCTCAGAGCTAAGACTACAACATATTCAAGTACTTTCTGTTTTCAGGATGAAGCAGTGAGGACATCCGATCCCCCTTGTGATGGTAGAGCAATCGACACAAGGGGACCACAAGGAGATCCGGGAGGTTCAGTACGTCGCCCGTCTCCAAGTGATTGTAGAAGACTTGCGGAGGAAAACTGGCATCGATGTCAAGGTTTCCGCCACGCACAGCGTTGCCGCATGGCGGGGGCACGTTGTGTCAAGTGCGCTGGAGATCAGCACTCCAGTCGATGCACTAAACCCCGTACCGACCGAACCAAGTGTGTTAATGGCTACCTACAGGGGTTGCCCGAGGTTCCGACCTCCACAGTAGAAGACGGAAACTATACAGCGACAGAAAAGGACACCGCCGACTGTGGCGCCTTCTTCAACTCGGATCGGCGTCAGTTGAGAAGACGGAAGTACCGAAAACGGCCACTGCCGCCTGCCTAACTCGCCTTAGGGTTCGACTACGTGTTAACTCTTCTCGGAGGTCTCAATATGGAGACGGCCCTACCTGTTTTCCGCAAGGTGGTAGAGGCGCTTGCACAGGCGAAAACTGCGATGGACCTGGGAGGTAATCCTCACGCACGGTTCAGAGGTGGTTGTCCTTTTCGGTAATCATACAAAGGTTCGGCGTTCCAGGTTAAGTATATAATATCGACTCTTTGTTTAATTTTCATGTTGTGTTAATTTCGACTATTTACTCACAAAACTAATACTTGTTTCCCTTTATTTCAGATACTCGGGGCATCAGCGACATCACCTACACCAACCGAGCCTCAACAGGACAGTCTACATAACCCCACAACTCCTCTACAGACTACACAAAAACTTTTTTTACCACAATACCACGCTAACCCATCTAACATGCATTCTACTCATTGAAGAGGGCGAAGACCACCAAAACTACGCAATACATCAATACTTTGTTATATTATTTTATTTTGTAATATTGTAAGATGTATTACTATATATATATATATATATATATATATATATATATATATATGTATTTTTTTCTGTTGAAATTGAAATTTGATTGCCAACGGGCAGATCTTATCCCAAAAAATTTTCGTATTATTATCCCATAGCTTATCAGCAATATCAGATATTCCGATAGTCAGACAGGATCAGAATGACCAGAGTGGCTCCTGAATAGCTTTTTCTTAGTGCTCGATATTGCCCACACTTAAGTTTTTAATCAACACGTACGCTACAACATACACGAACAGAAGTAAGCCCGAAACCGCTTCATAAACTCGTTGGACGGGCGGCAAGTAAGTCTAGTTCTCGGACATAAAGATACACACAGTACCTAGTAGGGCGGGATGCATGCCCTTGTGCTCTTTTCACCTTCATTACACGCACACAAACACACGAAGTAGCTAGTATCTCGGGATGTCTGCCGTTATTCTCTCAATGAATTCAGTTAAATACACTTACACCCAAAAAACCCTTCTGTAATCAATTCCTGTTGTAAAATTACGTTCAAAGAGTCACAAAATCCCGATATCCCAAAAGTAAGACCGAGAGGATATCCGTATTTCTATCCCCCCGATTCACTAAAACCCACCTCTTAAAACCTGATAACGTTCCCCTAAGATCGAACAGAATAATTAAAACCACCATTTCAACCACCAACTACCTATACGGTGAGAGAAATTCCCATATCTGTTTACATAACGGTCATCCGTGGTAGTTCACGATTCTCCGTATTTTAATTAATCAATTTTATTTAACGAACATTGACCTAGAAAACATTTCTTTAGAAATCTATGCAAGCTGATAATATTTTAATAAATATACCTTTTAAAAATATTACCACATAGAGAATTTAAATCCCTTATCACGAACCCGGTTATCTGCTACCTGAGAGAGACACATCTAGGAAGTTTTATTCATTTATACATTACGGCATTTTGACCGAAATAATTGTCAAATAATCATTGATTGTATTATCTATAATACTACTAATTGATTTTCTCTCAGTTAATCGAAGCCGAATAGCGGCTCGTAGACGATACAGGAAAGACCCAGTATCCGCTAATTCCGTTATTTCTGTGTCCATCTTCCGCAGGATATTAAATCGTAGTTCGCCCGCTCGTGCGTAATAGGCATCGTAAGTTTGTACATATTCTGTTATTGTTAATTAGTTTGTAAGTTGAGAAAATGAGTTTATTTAACATTATAGATAAAAAGGAGATAGAAGCCTTTATAAAACCAATCTGATTTTGTTTATCAGACGGTGGAAAATAGGTAGCAAGTTTTTCAATTAATTTTACTTCTCAGAGATAACCAGAGACAACCTTCGACCACCCGGTCTCCAACATTTAAGCTAAGCCGCTGCTAAAGTAAATTAGGGTCGTGCCAAATTTGCAGTAACAAATTAAAGTAACTAATAGGTATAAATGCCTTATAACCTTATACGTTGCGAAAAGGTAATAAAAAATTCAACTAACATCGTAAATCCGAATGAATTAAATAAATTTCATATTTTACTCCGTCCCTTGGTCTTGGTTTGCAATTATATTCAGCAGTAATTAACAAAGGGGCCGACCAGAATGTGCGAGGCATGAGCAACGACATTTTAACGAAACCGGTCAACTTTAAAGAACGAAAACAATATCAGTAAACCCGCGTTGACATCAAAAAGTAAAAGTAAATTAGATTATGCTGGAAGTAAATGATAATATTCCAATTTCAAATTTTTGGAGAGATTTAGTGTGCAACACTGTTTTATCCAAATACAATTTGTTGCTTGGGTGGTGACGCTGTTAAAATTACGCACATACACACAAGCGCGCACACACTCACATACACCCATACACGCACGCATAAACGCGCGGATATCCCGATGCGCAAACATAGATGCTCAACCCCACTCACAAACTGCCACACATACTAACTCACACACACTCCTCCTCTCTCTCTCTCTCTCTCACACACACACGCGTGCACCACCCACCCCGCCGTGCAAAAGCAGATGAACCCCCCCCCCCCCTTCACAGACGCACACACACTTTCACGCTTACACAGCCACGCGCACGCACACGTACATTCACACATATGTAGGGTAGGACTATTTCCTTGTTCAATTCGATGTGCTAAAAAGCATATAGTGAGTGCCATTAAATTTCGGCAAATTGTATAGCAACCTTGGAACTACGTTATATTTCCATTATCAAACACATTTACCCTATACGTAACCTATCACAATACGACCAAACAGGTAAAACAAAACTTAATTGTACAATTTGTATTACTATATACAAAATTGATAAACACCTTTACAAATATATACTTTTAACTTGAAACGCTTCAATTAGTAGGACAGTGAACACATTTTATAGTATTGTAGCTAACGAATAAAAAGTACATTGTTGATAACACTAATATAAAAAAAAATTAAATAACAAGGCTTAGGATGTATGTCATTAAAAGTTATTTCTGTACTACACTGGATTAGTTGTTTTTAAAATTAGTCTTATAAGTTCGTAACGTTGAAGTTGTAATATACGCTCTCGTTAAAGCGTCACAAGGCACAGTTCAAATTTATTGAGCTATTAAAATGTTCTACTAAGTCTTATTCACTTTATGAGGAGTATTAGTAAATCTTTAAACAAAAATCTTTAAAGCAACTCGCTACGTATTTAATGAGTTAATATCTAGAGTCTAAAATAACTCTAAGTCTTTAAACGTAAAATCCATAACTTAAATTTGGGAAACATTATCGAAAAACAAAAGAAAAAGAACAAATTAAGTAACTGTTAATGATCAAGACAATATCTTAGTACTTAATCCTGCTCAAGAAAAGCATAAATTGGGAGTACTTTAAAAGTCAATTTAAAGTTTCAACATACAGTAATGATTTTATGCCGAATTCCAGGTAATTATTTGTATTTTGGTAATAAAGGTTGACTCAAGTTTCATAAAAGGGAGTTGTTAAAATGTTTGGATTAAATATGCCGAAAGCTGTTTCACACTAAAAGGATGCAGATAAAATTATTAACCGCAGTTCTTTCTAGAGCAACAGAATGTCACTTTGCGCTTGTAATACACAAATAAGTAGATATTATAGCGTTGGCTACCTACCTAGGAAGTCATGGCAACCAAACGGTTATAAATTGCTTAACTTTGATTGATTATGTCACACATTCAGAAACCATTTTGCCAGTATTTACTGCCGGCCAAAGGCTAGTTTTAGGATGGAGCGATATGTAACTATGGCGCCTTGCTTATCACATTTCTGCTTATGTGTAAACAGCCGTGCGTGTGAACATGGAAGATCTCATCTCAAAGTCTCTGTCTAATTTACACATTGAAACATCCATGTTCGTTGACGTTGCACTGGGGGTAATGGTCACCCACAAGTAGGGGGAAACGTATCATGATTATGTAATAACTTCTTCAAACGATAATTTCTTTTGAAATCTAATCCCGATATAATCGTAACTGTGGCCATGTGTTAGCTTCCGCTCCAGTTTTAGGCTTGATTCTTTCATATTTTCACCACTAGGTCTAATTTATATGATAGTGGAATAACCAAGTCTCATTAATTGCACAAATTTGCGTGAAAGCGTCTCTATTGAGTTTATGGAGGTGTTTATCATTGCATAGAAAACATTTATGCTGAATAACATTTCAGGATCCGTTGGCGCATCATCTAGATGTTCATGCGAGAGCGTACACCCCTTTTTGCTCGTGCGGATTCCTACTGCAAACTTTAGACTTATTTTAGCCTCATCAGCTATATGTTTCGCGCAATAATATCTTTTGTTAATCCTTGGTTCGACATTCCTTTAAAAATTTCAAATATTTCTGTATAATTTTTCTGGCATTTGATGTGTTCTGATTGCATGGATATACGTACCAAATGACTTACGATAGCAAAAACTCGAACTTCTACAAATTAGCTGCAAGCAAACTTTCTAACTCGCCACGGGATAAGTTGATTGTCGATACTATTCTTGCAGAGCACTTTTATTTCGGCGTACTGATATCGCATCGCTTACCAGGGATTAACTCTACGTGCCCATCTTGTTTTACAGAGTTCAATTTTTCGCGTTTTTCGAAATGTTTTTCCTTCTTTTAGTTAGTTAAAAAAAGACACAAAAAATCGTTGGAGGATGCCATATAATGAAATTATTTTGACTGAAGTTTTAGCTGCACCAGCTACGACAAGGGTGAGACTATGGAAGCCACAAGAATTTTATTTGATTTAGTGGATCATGGTCTTTTACTTGATAGAATTGCAAGATTTGATTAAGTTACCTTGGTAATAGAAAACAAAAAAAAACAGATGTTAACATGGCAGTACCACAGGGAAGTGTTTTGGATGCATAGTTATTTCTGTAATACTTAAATGACATCGATAGTAGTACTATAATTAATTTCTGATTCGTTGCGGATAGCGTAATATTACTTTCCTATGGTAAAAATAATAACGACGCTTTAAAACATTTCAATACGTGTTTGATTGAAGTTAAAGTTACCTCAAACCAAATCTTGCACAAAGTAGCGATACAACATGTATCTCTCTATACTAAACCATTGCAATATAGACGTCATTTAATAATAATGGCTCATAATAATAAATCCATTGCGAAAGCAAGTAGTTGTAAAGTATTAGGCATTGATTACAATGAGAAGTACAAATGTGTTTTATGCTCGTAAAAAATTGTTCTGGTTTGCTATGAGGTAATAATACTAATATTAAAAGATTGTTCGAGTTGCAAAAAAAGATGGATTCACTGTATGTTTAACTTAAGTAATACTTCTTGTAAGAATAGCTTTAAACAATACGGAATACTAACCCTACCATGTTTGAACTATTTAAGCTGCATCACTATGAACCACAAAACCATATTATTACACAAAGTATAGTACAAATTTACATATATTAATGTTGTGTTCTACAATAGAATCCCTACAAAAATGTAAAGATCGATTAGATAAAAAGATTTCCGATCGGAAATCTTCCGTCGTCAATAGCAACGGATAATCTTGGGATATTTTCTTACTGAGTCCCCCACATGCTTGAATTTATTACCGGTCACAAATGTTTTGATAAAATAATCCCTCGTCTTCGACTCAGGATAGTTTTCCAAAATTTTGTGACTCAAAAAAATTTCCGGAAATAATCCAAGCTCTAGGGAGATTACAAGTGATAATTTCCACTCTTTGGTGTATTTAATTTAACACTGCTGTCACGGTTGTGTTCGTCCAAAAAAAGTGTGATTGCCATTATTCCTATCATCACAGAAGCCTATCAAGATTTTTCAGTCTTTAGTAGAATTTGAAATGATTTCTCAATTTCACAACATGTCCCTAATGTTTTTGAATTTTTGAGCCACTTAGACAAAGGTAACTGATGAACGGTTATATTTTCATGGGTCCTCAGACCGAGGATATACGTGGCCAATCGTCAAACCGTGCTTACATGGTTAGACCGGTTAAATACATAGCAGCCAAAACAATACACCTTTTATATAGAGTTTGAATATATCAACTACTTCCGATTATAAATTTGCCGTTTGATATTTCGTTGAAAGTACGCATTAGTAAAATGGTGCTTTTTTTCATTCCGTGAACAATGTTTATCTGTTAGTTTAATGTTGTGTGGAACTTACAATATGACGACGTTAAGTGTTTTGGACGCAATATACGACGCATTCTGAGCGATATAGAAAGTTTCAACCTCTTCCTCTTGGGTTATCTGTCAAATTTGACATTTAAAAAAGTTAATGGCCAAAAAATCCGTTTTTGGCAGAATTTTGAAAAACTTCATTTGAAAAAGTTGTTTCTTTTTTAATTCTAAGTTTGTATACCAATTTTCAGACATCTAGGTTGAATTGGCCATTTTTGACAAATAGCAGCCTCTTGTCAAAATAAGAGCAAACAAACGGATGCTAGTCCATTTGTTAATGAAAAATTTAGCTGATGGTAATAAATTCATTTAAATTTATCGATCCAATTAGCAGTTTTTAAGGAAAAAAAGCTGCGAGGACAATACTGCAGAAAAATAAGTTCCGCCCATACAAGGCAAAATTTCTAAAGGTTTTAAAGGAACGGGATTTCGAAATCAGAATGGGTTTTTCGTTTTGGTGCGAAGGGATGAAGGAAGAAAATAACCGTTTCCCTTATCAAATACTCTAGACTGACGAGGCAACTTTTAGTTCGAATGAGACCGTGAGTTCACAAAATTGCCATTGGTGGAGTCAAGAAAATCCGCATTTTACAATCTGATGTCGCGACCAATATTCTTTTAAAATAAACGTTTGGTGGGGTATATTGAACAATAAATTAGTTGGACCATTCTTCTTCAGGGAGAATTTAACTTTTTGCAGAATGAAATAAGTGACTTTTCAGACAATGTACCTTTACTTACTAGAAACGATTTGTGGTATCAGTTCGATGGTGCGCCAATATTCCAAACGAATGCAGTTAAACATTGCTTGAATCAAATATATCGTGGGAAAGTTATGGGGCGAGATCGTGAAAATTATTGGCCATCTAGGTCCCCAGATATATGACACCCCTGGACTTTTTATATAGGGTTACCTTAAACAAGATGTCTATAAGCATAGGCCATTCGTAAACTTAGAGCATTTGAAAGAGACAATTAGAAACTGTTGTGTCAACATTAAGCCTCAACACTTACAAAATGCATAGACCGTGAAGGCCGTCATACAGTGATGTAGTTCGTGTTTGTTGTTCTAATTCGTTCCTTGTCATCATTATCAGTAATATTTTCTTGTTCTAAATTGTTTTGTTTTGTATAATTATTTAATACATGTTACTTATAAAAAGTATGTGTTTTATTGCTAAATACAAAATATTGGAGATTACGTAGTTCTAAAATGCAAAACATGACATAAACTTTTGTTTTTCATAGCCTACTTGTACAAATTTCAGTGCCTACTTTCTCCTTTATAATTTCTGATCAAATTTAACGTTTTGCATTAAAAAAGTGGGTTTAGAAAATTAACTATCATAGCGGAGCCTATTTTAAAGCATCACTAAATTTTCAGAATGTGTTTAGAATTTAGGATAATACAGCAATGATGTAACTTGGAAAAAATGGGACAGTTATTCAAACTTTGCATCACTGAACTCAATACTTTTACTACCAAATATTATTTTTCTTAAAAACCAATAATTGGATCGATAAATTTAAATGAATTTATTACCATCAGCTAAATATTTCATTCACAAATGGACTGGCATCCGTTTTTTTGCTCTTATTTTGAAAAGAGGCTGCTATTGGTCAAAAATTGTCAAAAAATCAAATTTAACCTAGGTGTCTGAAAATTGGTGTACATACTTAGAATTAAAAGAAACAACTTTTTCAAATAGTTTTTCAAAATTTATTTTTTTAAACGTCAAATACCCAGGAGCAACAGGTTGAAATTTTCCATGTAATTCTGGATCAAATTCCAAGCACCAATTTTCCTATATTTTATTACTTTATTTGTATATATATATATATATATATATATATATATATATACAGCGTGTTCCAGGATTGATGTTATAAGAGGTATGATGGACTAAACATTTTTGAAATTTATTTTAAGGCTGGGATTAAGCCCTGTTTGGTTTGAAAAGAATTTTAAGAATGTTTTCAGTTCTTGAAAAACAAGGCGGCCTTAATAGTGAAGGGAAAACTATTTTTAAAGAACCCTTTTTGTTTATGATGTGGCAAAATTTTACTAATAAAAGTTGTTCATAATCAGGAACTATGACCTTATACTTTGATTAAACCGCTATTTTTTAGATTAAACAAAATACATTGTTTTTTTAAAAGGGCCATGAAAAAATAATTGACTAATCTTAAGTACTGTCAGATTGCAATTTGAAGTATCCTTTTGTTCAACTTTCAATTACTCCTACATTATGTTAACGTTACAGCAAAGAATCTACGTTGTTCAGTGTTATGGGCTCGGAAAAATTGTAATACGAGAAGTGGTGCGACAGTTTAACGAGCGATTTGCCAACACCAACCTTACACGTATGACTTGCATGCGAATAGTTAAGAAATTTCTTGAATTGGCAGCGTTCTTAATGTTAAGAAAGTAATAAAGAAAGATAATTAAAACGATGCCGCAACTATTGTTGCTATTGATTCCGTGGAAGAACTTCCCAGATTATCATTGAGGGAACGTTCACGTAATTTTAATGTTTGTAAATCGGAATTGCAAAGAATTTATAAATCCAACAAAGTAAAGTCATTCAAACCCAAATTTGTACACACTATCGAAGAAGGTGATGCAGGCCGTAGATTATTTTGTCTTACCATCAGGGAGAAATGTATTGTAGAACGAACTTTTTATAAAATCATCACATTTTCAGACGAAGCAACTTTTACTACAAATGGCGTTATTTCGTCTCAAAATTGTGGCTACTGGTCTACAGAAAATCCAAAGTTTCGGATGAACTGTAGAAGTATTACCAAAAAGTGAATGTGTAGTGTGCGGTTTCATATCGTTTTGGAATTCTTGAACTTTTCTTCATAGAGGGACGATTAAATCAGACTAAGTATCTACAGCTACTTGACAGATTCAGGGAAGAGTACTTACATGACTTGCCGCTAACGGGAAGACAATCAATTTATTTCCAGCAAGACGGATGCCCCGCACATTCGACAGCACGCGTAGCTGAATGGATAAATTTGGTGTTTCGAGAAAAGTGGATAGCTAGAAAAGGTCAGATTGCGTAGCCTTCAAGGTCGCCCGACCTGACGATATTAGATTTTTTTTATGTGGTCGCCTCAAACAACTGGTTTACTCTCAACCAATACCCAACAATAAAGAATACTAAAAGAAAGGATAAGGTACGGAGTACACCAAATACACATCGAAGCAATTCGAAACAGTTTCAAAGAATTCAGACATCGCATAGAACGGTGAGCAGAAAGTGGTGGCGGTTATGTTCAATAAATAATTTATTGTAGATTAATGTTATTATTACTTTTCGTAAGTTAAATTTGTTGTAAATACTATTTGTTTCGTTCAATGTTCTTCAAATAGAATTTTTCAATACAATTTATTTTGTTTAATCTAAAAAATAGCGGTTTAATCAAAGTAGGTAGATCCTCCTGAAATTTGTATTTATTTGTATAAGGCCCATAATTCCTGATTATGAACAACTTTTCTTAGTAAAATTTTGCCGCATCATGAACAAAAAGAGTACTTTACCTTAAAAGAAAGTAGTTTTCGTTTCACTGTCAAGGCCGACTTGTTTTTCAAAATCTGAAAATATTCTTAAAATTCTTTTCAAACCAAAAAGGGCTTAATCCCAGTCTTAAAATAAAATTAAAAAAATTTTAATCCATCACTCCTATTGAAACATCAATCCTGAGACACGCTGTATAATGTATATATATATATATATATATATATATATATATATATATATATATATATATATATATATATATATATATATATATATATATATATACCGCTAGGAACATTCTCTAAAGTAATTAAGCAGTGGTCTGTTGGTTCTCTTCAAGCTTTGTTCTCCTGGTAACTTTTCTGGCGCTTGGGACATTATAACTGGTGCTACTAAACCAAATAAAACAAGTAGACTAATTTCGTTTTCTTATGAACTGCGGCACAGTAGACCAAAATGAAACGACTTAACATTATTGAGCATGCTTTTATAAAAATATCTTGAATTGTGTTTGTGATGAGGTTGTATCGTAGTAGTTTTTCATATTTTTTGCTTTATGTTCACCTGCCATTTTTCATGTAATAACTTACATATATCGGAAATATATCACAAAAATGGTTTAATGTGGCATCTTTAGTGTAATTAAGGACCAGGTTATATTTCGTTTATAACTAATTTGTGCCTAATGTTTTTGATATGGAATGAAATCCACATGGTGCCTAGTTTACGATTAAACCTAATGCACACTCCGCGATTTATAAGAGAACCAGGCCACCATAATATAAATAAATAAAATTAATAAATAAAATAAACTGAACAAGATGTAACAATTTTAACATAAATATTGAAAGTATTATCTGTTGAAAAATTTCTTAAGAAACGAATACGTCAGTCGCGAGAACACAATTGCACAACACAGATCAATGAACACTATTGTACACCTTCTGCAGCCAAGGCCGTTTTTCAGTGTTCTCCACTTCATCGTTATCACTAGAATACGTTGTATAATTTATCAGTATCTGTTGTACTACACGAACCTCCAGCAGTAGTATCATGTGTTCGACAAATTAGCCTTGAATGTCGTTTGCATGGCAGATCTAGTATTCTTAGACTTTTTGATAATTCTTATATAACCTTGTATAGGCGATTCGTAAGTAATGAATCTCATCTAAGTATTCTTGATTTTTGTTGCCATTTGATTTCTTACTTTACGCAACAATTAAAATTTGAAGGCGATATTATTGATAATAAACATTATTTAGATAATCATCTCGATAAAAGTGAGTAATTTTATGTATTCCAGGTTGCCCTTATATTGGGAGTACTTGGTGCATGTAATAGCAATTAATTAATGCAGTTAGTATTATGTTCCTGTATTAAGACGGGCATTTCTGCCGATTTACATAATAGGTGGCGCCACAATCAAAATGTAGAGCATAAGGAAACTATAGACCACGCTCTAAATACACAAGCTTTAGCGAAAAAACCTGTCTTAACTGAAAGTTAAAAAAATAAGCTTTTCGCTAAATACTTTTTTATAGTTCTTAAATATATAAATCGAAAGTTATTGCCATTCAAATATCAAACGTTTATCAAAATAGTGTATAACCAAATATGAAAACGAAGTACTTAGATAATGCAGCAAAAACAATGAAAATTTGAACACCCTCTAAATGCATAGGCATTATTGCAAATTGTATATTTTTCTAAAAAAAAAGTATAACATGGCGGAAATGTAACAATCGGATATGATCTAGGCTAATTATTTAATTGGTACACTCCCTGACAGACGGCGCCACTTGTAAAAGTTAAATTTATAAAATGTAAGAATCTCCATTGTATCAACCTGGAATTTCAACGTTGCCAATAGTCCGACGGCGTTTTCTCTCTGTTTATATATGTGCATCATTGTCTTGCCAATGATTGCTAGCATTTAAGGTGACCGGACATTAATTGAATTTGTGGGTGAGGAAAGACAAACGTAGATCCCTGTACATTGGAACTGTTAGGTTAAGGGTGGACAAATGGATCTGTAGATCTAATGCGTAATGCTTATTTCAATTTTAAAAAGAGATGTTGACATTACACTACAATCTAGTTTATTTAATGCCATGTCAAATTATTAAGACCCTTTTTTTTCTACTCAGTGTTGCAAACTTATTTTTTGTGTCTTCGTTCTGTAATAGAGCATGTGCAGACCGCAAATACGGCCGAAAACTACGCGTTTACCGGCCTAGGCCGGCAAAAATGATACTAAATTGCGTTATTCGTTGTAGTAACAGTACTAATCGCGTTACCATGTACGCATCCGTTATTATGTTCGTATTAGTTGCTTATAAACTACAAATTAAATCTATAAATTATTATAAAGTAAACAAATTGGTAGGTACCTACAAAATTCGAGTAATGAATAATTTCGCAATTGTATGTTTTAGGTTATATGGATTACTGTTAGTTGTCAATATTGCCAACTTAATTTCAATAGGTAGGAAATTTTAAAAAGTTTATTGATTTTAATAACAATTGTTGACATTGGCACAAAAAATCTCGTGTATCACTCTGCTACAAATAAATTTGTAAAGTTTACTCATGCTCGCAAAAGTGGAAATGAAGGACCTCAACTTTTACTTTTTGTGACATCACAAGGCCGTCCACGTGGAGGGTGGGGGGTGGTTTGCCAGAATCAAATCTACTTTAGTCAAGTTCAGAACCTAATCTACTCAGCGGGAAATTTGAATTTATATTCTTATAAGGGGCCATAATGCTAACTTGTAATACAGGTATGGAAACTTGCGTTAGGGTCTGCGACCACTTGTCGTGGCTCCCTTGGAACGAAATTTGAATTTGTCTGTTTGTGACGTAATCTAGTGGTGTATTTCTAGGACTAATGAATGTTTTCTGTAATAAAGGTGACTCCACCTAGCGGTATATTTTTACGCGAAATTTGAATTAATTTGTGTCACCATCTAGCGGTGTATTTCTAGGACTAATAATGTTTTCTGTAATAGAGGTGGCTCCATCTAGCGGTATATTTTTTCGCGAAATTTGAATTTCTTTGTGTCGCCATCTAGTGGTGTATTCTTAAACTAGCGAATATTTTCTCTAATAGAGATTGATCGTGACTCCACCTAGCTTTCTAGATTTCCCAGTTATGTACTCAATGAATGGACGTTCGGAGCTGTGTATAAATCTAAAACCATTTTTTGACCGATGTATTTCCATTAAGAGATGTATTTTCGCTAAGTCAGATCTTGTATGTCAAATAGAAACTTAATTTCATGTTTAGTAAGGGCACTCTGTCATCATCCTAGCTTAAATACTAGATGAAAACGTCTGCGATCACCGTTATATTCTTCTTTTTGTCGTGCTTATCTTTTAATATCACAACCGAGATTTGTTTTTTAGAATGTAAACATCGAAAATTGACAATGAATGTCGCTTATTTACCATTTTTTATTATAAAAACGAGTCCTATTGTTTTCCTTTTAAATATCTACTAAAACCAGCACGTGTTTAAATCGTGTATTAACCATAACAGTTATAGATTTTGATGTATAACTATGATAATACTAACGAGCTCTTTTAATCCCCCATTTATTTTTAAAAGTACGTATAAATTTTGAATGTTGATTTTTACAATCCTAAGGTGAAATTTTGTATGCTATACACAATATAAACACTGTTGAAGGTTGACTTTTACAATCTCAAAGTGAAAATCATTTTAAAGTATGTTGTAAATAAAAATCGTTTTTTTATAAATTCATATAGGCAATGTCGCGCTAACGATGCTGTAATTAATTCGAAGGGATAGGTAGATCGGAAATTACAATAAGTTTGAGAGAGATAATTAGATGTTTGCTATTCGGATCTAACTTCAAGTCTAATTATATTTGTTGTTGTATTGTATTAGTATTTAGGTGGTTGAGCATTTTCAATAACGACTTAGGACGTTCAGTCTTGTTTATAAATCCAAGCCCCTTTCTGACTGAGATATCTGATAAACGAAAAAAGAGTTTTTTGTACTTTAGTTGTTTTAATTAATTAATTAAGACTGAAACGTGTGATTCTAGCATGAAATTTGTTTTAGCTAGAGGGAGATAGATACAGAAAACAAGATACAAATTTGATATTGATGTGATACAGAATTCCTATGTCGGTACCATATACTATTTCAAATTCCCCCACAGTTTCTCAAAACAAAGTTTATATAAAATTTGTAGCATATTATCAAAATTGGAAATGAACATCAGCTTATTTATCTTTCGCGTAATTAATCGGTTTTTCCCTGATATGTTAGAACTGTTCGCGGAAGTTTGCTTGTTTGTTATTGTGATTACATAAATGGGAAATCTAGAAAGCTAGGTGGAGTCATGATCAATCTCTATTAGAGAAAACATTCGTTAGTTTAAGAATACACCACTAGATGGTGACATAAACAAATTCAAATGTCGCCAAAAAATATACCGCTAGGTGGAGGCACCTCTTTTACAGAAAACATTCATTAGTCCTAGAAATACACCGCTAGATGGCGACACAGACAGACAAATTCAAATATCGAGCCAAGGGGGCCACGACAAGGGGACACAGACCTTAACACAGGTTCCTATACCTGTCTTACAAGTTAGCCCCCTTATTAGAATATATATTCAAATTTCCCGCTGAGTAGATTAGGTTCTGAACTTCACTAAAGTAGATTTGGTTCTGAACTTGGCTAGCCCAAGGTCAACTCCAAGGGCAGGATGAAGGTCAACTCCAATACCATAACCCAAAGTCAAACCACGCCACTCCAGTTGGGTGGCCGGGTGATGTCACGAAAAGTGAAAGTTGAGGTTCCTCACTTCTACTCGCAAACACCCATTTTCTGGCCTTCTAATACAAATAACTATTGTAATATTATTTGAATAGATATTAATAAGGAAAAACCGTTACTTTTTTAATGATGAACTAAGATTTCCCATTTTTCGAATACTTTTGTGACCTATTAAATATGTTGCAAAAGAACGCACTTTTTGTTGAAGGTTTAGTGCATCTTTTTATACGAAAATAATTAAAGTATACTCACTTTTCAAAGTATTCGTACTCTCTCCTGTGATATTATTATTATTTATTAACCAATATTGGACCGTAAGCAACATTATCATCTCATCCGAGAAAAAAACGTGACTCCTTCTCTAAATTGTTTCGTGCCATAATAAATGGTTTACATGTCAGACGTAACAAACGTTAATTATTCCAAGCTACTATCGGTTTCAAAAAGCATGATAAGTCAGTTTAAAAGCTTATAACTTTTTATTGTAAGCCCAATTGATCTTCCCTGTAGACATATAATAACACTCAGAAAATTTAAATTTTTTAGACGCTTAACTTTGTAAATTAAAAATTCAATTATCATAAAAAATGTAGTTTTGCGGCCCGTGTTTTACATACGATCGGTTTCAGTGCTCGTAGCTTCCTTATTTTTGTCTTAAAATGTGCGAAATTTTAACCAGTAACATATAAAAGTAATATAAACGTAATTGCAATTTAAAATTTTAAACAAAATGACATGTAAAAGAGACGAGGGAGAGACGAACACGATCAACCTCTATTACCGAAAACATTCATTAGTCTTTACACAACTAGACGGCACCACAAACAACCTTAATTAGTCCTAGAAATATACCGCTAGGCGGCGCTGCCTCTATTACAGAAAACATTCGCTAGTTTAAAAATATACCACTAGATGGTGCCACAAACAAAACCCTGATTAGTCCTAGAAATATAACGCTAGATGGTGCCACATTTATTACAGAAAATATTCAGTAGTCCATACACAACTAGATGACGACACAAATTCAAATTTCCCAACACGGGGCCGCAACAGGAGGGCGCAGGCCCTAACACAGGTTCCTATGTTTGTGTTATAAGTTAGCATTAGGCCTCCTTATTATTATTATAATACAAGTTCAAATTTTCCCTCATAGATGGTGCCACAAACAGCAATAACCTGCAGAGACTTAAATACAAATACATATTCAAATTTTCCGCCAATGGGGCCTCGACAAGGGGCAAAATCCCGAGAGCAAGTTGCGCAACCCTACACCTCTCTTACAAGTTAGCATTAGGCCTCTTATCATAATACAAATTCAAATTTTCCGAAGGCCTACGAACAAGTTACGATCACAAGGGGCGAAGACCCGAGAACAATTTGCGACGCGCTACACCTGTCTTACAATATCGGTTATATTCGGGGAGGGTTGGTGTAGGGATCGCCGAAACAGTATTCGCCGAAAGCCTCGCGTCGCGAAATTTTACATATATGAGAAATGCAAATAACGGTTTCTCGAAACATCAAATATTTGCAGCGATCAGCAAACAGATTGAGACGATTGGTCACGTACACTAGGCTTTATTTAATCAGGAAATGTTTCTCATAAGCGGTGTTGAGTTAAAGGTTAAATTTTTACGATCAAGAGATACCTTTAGTCTAATGGCGGCGCGCGTTTCAAATTAGAAAACGCGAATTATGGACGCTAATTTATTGGTGAGACGCATGCGAATCAATCTCACTATTCTAACTGCGCGCGCGCTAAAGCCTTAGAAACAACTGAAGTAGGCAAGGACCGAAGTAAAAGTGCTAACTATACCTGTGGGCATACAGCGAAAATCATTGGATAATGTCTTCCTGGGTCAGTTACCTAAACTATGCATCGTAGGTTTTACCGCTAATAAAGCCTTGAGAGGTTATTGACTTTCGCATTAACTGTAACCCCGTTAGTGCGATTCTCACCTGTATGAAAGCATCGCATCGCTAAATTTTGCCTATATGATTAGATTTGATGTTTGTTAAAGAATTTCTTGACACTTTCGCAATAAAGTCCTTGCCCTTATCCGTCTGTATACTTTGAGGTATCTTTTCGCATCTTTGAAAAATAACCGAGAATACGTCGACTATAGAACATGCAGTTTTTCAGATTAAGAGCTCATGTCCACACCATCTTGCTAAATACATTGATAACCGTCAGTATATAATTATACCCGTCATTATATTTACTTAGATTTCTCATACCGCAAAGACCCCGCCTGTCATAACTCAAAAAAAAATGTTACCCACAATGTACCTATTTCGAGTAAATTTCTCCCTACAGGTTTATATATAGTGTACGCTACTTGTTTCTGTAACCGCGCTCTAATATCTTCCCTAGAGGCCTGTTTATAAATCTAAGTTCCTTTTTGACAGGTGTATTACTGCTAAGGCAGAGCTTGTATGTAAAATAGGCTTATGTGACGGTATGACAATCCCATTATCGGTAAAACGCGAAAATTTAAAAATAGTACTCTAATAAGCGGTCACCATGCATGCTTAACCTGATTATAAAATCTAAAGCCGTATTTTTTGACAGAGGTATTTCTTATGAGACAGAATTTTTATGATATAAACTAATATAGAGGTGAAATCTAGCTTAAAGAAGAAGACACAGGCAATTCGCTGTATACATCACAATATCAAATAACCTGTTTGCGCAAATATATCATAGTGATAATCCACCTTCTATGTCAAATCAATAAATTAAAGCTGAAATGGCAAATTCAATCAACAAAGACATTCAACGTATTCTCGAATGGGGAAGCAATAATCTAGTTAAATTTAATGCTAACAAAATTCAGTGTTGCCTTATGTCCGCCAAAAAAGATCGATCATTTCCTGTTGAAAGTATGAATGGCTCAGTTCTTAAGTTTTCAGACTCTATTACTCTGTTGGGTATGACTGTATCTTCAAATCTCTCATGGGTTGACCATCTTCTGTCAGCTACCAAAACAGCTGCTGTAAAATAGGCTTTTGTACAGATCTAAGCAGTACTTTACCTCTCGACAACTCCTTTTGCTGTGTAAGGCCCAAATTCGGCCTCACCTGGAATATAATTCTCACCTTTGGGTTAGTGCTCCCCAATACGCTCTCGATATCGTTGATCGTATTCAAAAGAGAGCGATTAGGCTTATAAATGACTCGTCCTTAACTTCTCACATAGTCCCTTGAGCATAGAAGGATGGTTTCAGTTCTTTCTTTGTATTATCGTTATTAAAACGGCTATTGTGCTGGTGAATTACATTCTTTGATACCATCTCCGGCTATCTTTGCGAGAAACACTCAGTTCGCTCATTCACATAATCAGTATGCAGTACAAATCTCCACTTGTCGTACCAAACGGGCGCAATCCACATTTTTCTACATGGCTTCTAAACTCTGGAATGATCTCCCTAGTTCCTGTTTTCCTCACTTATGATATGAGAAAATTTAAGGTAGCTGTTCATAGGCATCTATTGGCAATTCATTATCCCTCTATCCATCCTCCTAAGTGTTCCTGGGTGCTTTAGCACGATAGGCCTTATTTAGCTTGTTCAGGTCCACAATCATAATAATATATATATATATATATATATATATATATATATATATATATATATATATATATATATTGGTTTGGCTGTTGACGGTTTACACGAGGAGTTTGATAGATATTTTATTCTGAGTTAGTAATTTGATTTAATTAACAAAAATCCAAGATAGTAAAATTAAAAAATGTTCTAAACACATTAATTAACACGATGTCGACTGATTGCCACTTTCCAATTCATAATTAAGTTGTATAACTGTTTAATAATAAATACTTATTAAGAAGCCCGCGAACAGATCCCCATCTTACAAGACTACGGCCACTTATTAGAATACAACCTCCAATGCATAAATAAATTAGGCCACAATCTGTAGATGGGATTAAAAAAATGTAATAATAACTGTGCAGCCTCCTTTGATACAAAAACGGATCCTAATTAATACACGTGGTCATGTAAAAAAGTGGTGGGGAAGGTGCCCCACAAAATCCAAGATAGCGGCCAAGGTGCCCGTGTTCTACTCTTGTTAACCATCTGCGTGGGAAATCTTCAACTTCGTTATTTAATCTGGTGTGCACTTTTTTACAGTAGGAAACTTTCCTTCAATGTAAACACCATCGATCTAATAACATCCGGAAAATACTCTTCTATAGTAATAGTAGGGCGTCCAGTACTGGTCTCAGACACACAATTTTCGTTTTTTCTTCAGCCAATACTCGATAAACGGAGGGCTGGGAGATGTTAAGACACTTTGCCGTGCGTTCAATAACTTTATTTATATCTTCAGATAATCCACTCGATTTCTCTTCTTGAAAATATTTTTTGGCAATTACTATTAGCCCCTTTTCCGCCAACGTAAAAGCTTTTGTCATTTTGAAAATAGGTTCACCAACACAACCGAATTTCTACAACAGTACTGTGGTAATTAATAAGTAATTCGTAACAATTTCACGTTATTTCCGAAAATATATTACTCCTAAGAACATTATAATTAGCTGCAATATAACAGAAAGTGCATTAAATGGTCATTATTGTTACGGTATTTTCCAATTTCACATTCCATTTGCTGATTTTTGTAGTTTACTATATATAGTGTTTCTGCTGTTCTCATTTAATATATACCTTAAATTGTATAATATAAATAAAACGGCCGATAAAGTAATATCATTCTTTAATGAACGTTTATTTTAACAGTGTGAAGCTCGATTTCGTGCATCGCGCATGCGACGGCATTCGTATTGAGTCGTCGATCGGAAGCTCGTTCAACGTAGCCCGTTCTCTCTCTCTCGTCTGAGAATTTAATTATTTATTAATTCGGATTAATCTACATAATAAATGCGTGTACTTTAATACGGAACGTTAAAGACAATTAAAACCTACGTGTCGGTCCACTTAAAACGAAAATATTTGCATTTAGAGCGAAGTTTCACGTATCGAGAACACGTCATTTTTTTTCAAAATTTAAATATTTTTCCAAAATTTGAAATTGCAGTTACCTTTATATTACTTTGATATGTCACTGGTTAAAATTTCGCACATTTTAATACAAAAATAAGGAAGCTACGAGAACGGAAACCGTTCGTATGTAAAACACGGGCCGCAAAACTACATTTTTTATGATAATTTAATTTTTAATTTACAAAGTTAAGCGTCTAAAAAATGTATATTTTCTGAGTGTTATTATATGTCTACAGGGAAGATCTCTGCCAAGTTTCACATCAATTGTGCTTACAATATAAAAGTTTTAAGTTTTCAAACTGACCTATCTTGCCTTTTGAAACCGATAGTAGTGCTTTTTGTCTTCCATGATTAACGTCTATTTTCAAGCTTTATTATTTGTCATGAACCAACAGTTATATTATAGATCTCGACTTCGAACTTCGATTAATCAAAAATAAATTACTGTTTTAAATTAAAAAAGAAACCAATAGATTTATACAAAACCGTGGTGTTTTTTAGTACAAATAATCTCTAATAAGATATAAACTTTTACATGAAACTAACATCATAGTCATCTTTAATGTTTCATTTTCAAAACTGAAATACAAAGATTTTTTAATTTTAGATATAACAATTTTAGCAAATCTAAATCATTTTTAAAACAACAGACATTTACCTACATATGAGATATTCTCTTGCAACGTAATTACTGCAGAACATACGCTTCAACGTGAAGAATATACCATAAAGTTTCTAATCTCAGATAAAATACCAAGCAAACTACCATAAAAGTAACATAAATATCGTGATTAGAAATATAAACTTTGCAAGAAAAGATATCATCAAACTGAATCTATCGTGGTAAAAGATATTTATGAGAAAGTGGTGTCATTAAAACGCAATTGAGCGTTTGTAATAGGTACTCACTTATTGATATTAAAAATTGTTAATGCTTTTTGATCCACGATAAAACACACAAATAATAAAATGAGATTTGTGATTAAATGATTGTAAGTAGGTCAAACTGAAGTCAATCTAAAATATACGCTTCATTAAATTAATTAACCAATGAATGATCGTTCAATTTACCTCTCATCGTGTTTTATTAGTATTATCTAAAGTGAAACGTATTTGTTTTTTGTTTTCCAGTTCAAAGGATAACTGTACTTTGTACAAAGCATATTGAATTGGAACCGTACCTAGCTATGTTTGTTCAAAGGAGCCTTGGTAGGTATGTGAGAGAAAAATAATTTTAAATTCCTAATTCCCACACAGAAACGTTAAATCTGTGTCTTCATTATATTACACAAATAAGTGTAGGAAAACTTAAATCCTAAAAACCATAAAATGTTATTTCATTCCCTTTTACCAAAAAATAAATATTTAAATTAAAATTGGATAAATTTTACATAGTTAAACATAATTTAGGACGTTCACATAAACTTCGACAAATTGAAATTATATTTTAGTTAATTAGCTATTCGTACTGTAATTAGTTATTCCTAATGTCAATAAGGTATTAAAACGAGTATTACTGCAGTAAAGTTCTAACATGTAAACGCCCTTTAATCAAGTTAACCGACAATGACGTAACCCTGCGACATTGAGTAAGAACGCTTAAGTATTTTGTGATATGGTCGACTGTTTCCCCTCTTGCCTATGCGTCCCCATAGATTATTGATTATTACTCAGCGCGCGAGGTTGACACAGTTTTTGTGTGGACATTGTAAATATTCGTCGATGATATATACAATTAAACAAAGGTATTCTTTGCCAATTATTGAGGATCTAATCGACAGATTAGCCGGACAAAAATATTTTACAACATTAGACTGCAATTGTTTCAACATCTTTAACAATTTTAATACATATTACTACTGACGAAGATAACTGTAAGTGTTATCGAAACGTTTAGATTGTATAATTTAAAATACACCATTAAAAAAACCCAAAAAAGATAAGTATTTTATTACGTGTGATAATGGTGAAAGTTTACATTTTCATATTTCACAGGAATCCATACCTATAACTGCCTTTGTCACACCAGAAGGAAAATATGAATATCTAAAAGTTCCTTTTGGGTTAACCAGTGCCCCCTACGTTTTTCAGCGCATCATAGATTCAGTTTTAGGAGACTTAAGATTTACCAAAGGAATATGCTTTCTGGATGACTGTTTAATATTCTCAAAAACTATAGAGGAGAGCCTTGAGCCTCTGAAGACTATTTTGGCCAAATCTACAACTAAAAAAATGTAATTTTCTTTCTGAACAAGTAGAATACTTGGGCTATGTAATTAAAGATGGTCAGATAATGCCAAGTTCAGCAAAAATTAGAGGCCATAGAAAAATTTCGTGCGCCAAGAGATATCTATCAAGAACGTCAATTCTTGGGATTAGTTGGTCATTTCAGAAAATGTATGCCACCGTTTGCACAAAAATCCAAAGCACTTCTATCTTGCTCGAAAAAGACACAACTTAGTTTAGGGGCCAAGAACAACAAAAAGCTTATCAGACTCTTAAAAACTTCATGACTATATCACCAATATTAACTCTATTTGACCACAAAAAGGAGACAATTTTATACACGGACGCTAGTCTATTGGATTGTAGGAATGCTGGTAAATATTGAGGATGGAAACGAAAAAAGTTGTAGGATACTATAATAAGACAACTTCGCCAACAGAACAGTTCTATCATTCATGTGAGTTAGAAGCTTTTGCTATAGTTAAATCTGTACGATTTAGGCACTACCTGATTGGAATAAACTTCAAGATATGTACAGATTGTTCTGCTGTAAAAAGTGCAATATTAAAAAAGGATTTAAACTGTCGCATAGGCAAGTGGATTCTTGAGTTGAAAAAATATCAATTTGAAGTAATTAATCGTCCTGGATCTATCATGTACCACATTGATGCGAAACCATGTTGTTGATTGCACGAAAGGTGTTTATGCTGCCTTGATAAGTGAAAATGATTGGCTTCTGGCAACGCAAGAGGATGATAAAGTTATTAGCAGTATAAAAAGAATATTACAGTCGGGAGAAAGAAGTAGCAACAAAGCTATTTTTAACGATTATGACTTGAAAAAGGGCATAGTCTATAAACGCACTGAATACGGAGTGCCTAAGAGAATTATAAGTGACAGACGAAACGTGGTCATTTCCAAAAAAATGAAGGAATTTTGTGAGCAACGACAGATTCAGCTGCATCTCAATGCTGTTGGCATGCCCTATGGCAATGGTCAAGTCGAACACTACAACTGGATAGTTCTTGATTCGTTAGCCACAAGGGGGCAGATTCTGAAAATGATGAATGAGACAAAACATTGTCCATATCCAGTTAGGCCTTAACAATACCTTAAATAAGGCGATTAACTCAACTCCGGCGGAGGCTCTTCTTGGATATCGATCAGGCCCCCAAAATGTTGGATGGATGGAATCTGAGAACAATCTATTAGTCGACAGATAGAAGCTACTTTTACCTGATGTTTACATCAGGTAAATGTTCATTATATGCTGATTTTAAGCTGTTGGTAATAAACATTCTTCCTGAGCTTTGGATATGCCGTAGGAAAATTTTTCCTGAGCTTAAAGCTTGTGCTGTTGGAAAATATTTGCCTGTGTATTTATTCACTATTGGAGTATTTAAAGCCTGAAGAATTTATTGAGCGTTGGCGTTAATACTCCCGAGTGTCTGAAAATCCGTTGGATTGCGCATATCCTTAACAGTATGTGTTCCTGGGTTTTAGTACGCTGTCGTACGGTACTTATCTTCATTTATGCTTATCATGAGAAAGTCGTGCCATTCTGAACAAATTGATGTGTTTATGATGTATGTGAAAGTAAAAAAAAAGCGTGCTTTACTATTTTGGACATACCCTGACCTGCTTACCGAGGAATAAGAGTTTGTTACAGGTAACCGACCCATATCCAGTCAGGAAGACCGAATTTAAACGTCGTTTAATCAAGTTAGCCGACAATGACGTAACCCTGCGACATTAGAACGCTTAAGTAGCTTGAGCATATGGTCGAATGTTTCTCCTCTTGCTGACGCATCCCCGTAGATTACTGATTATTACTCAGCGCGCGAGGTTGACAGTTTTTGTGTAGGCATTGTAAATATTCGTTTGTTTAATGATCTTTTTACTTAATATATTCGAGTTAAAATATATTATCTAAAATAATATGTGTGTTCTTTTATAACCTAAACTGGTGTTGCAATTACTTATTAGTAAGCTCGTTACTGAATTTTATACAATTACAATATTACTTAGAAACAAACAATAACAGTACGTTCAAACCAACATGTTATTGTAATTATCAGTATTAAGGAACTCATTTATACCGTAGAATGTGTACTTTGCTGCTTTACTATCCTACAAGTTTGGAAAAACTGTGAAACGTTACGTTTTTGTTTAAGAATAACAGCAATAGCTTTCTCTACGTATAAAAGAAACTTGTAATAAAACTAACTCTCCATTTCTGTTACAACCTTGTAGATTTTGTTATAAAGTTTATAATTAATTGTTAGACGGTAAGACTATAGAGGTTTGGTCTGCATATATGTCAGTTTTGCTTACTCTCGGTTAATTTCTGGTAGATTATTTAAAAAAATGAGAAAAAGTAGCGGACCAAGCATGAATTCTTGCGGAACACCAAATACAATTTGTTGCTTGACTAATTTATATGACTTTATCACATTATTTTGACAGTGATTCATCTCTTTTGTTGTGTGTCTAGTTGTGAAGTAATGGCAAGAACAACAGAACAAAAATTTGATTGTGCCGAATCGAAAAATAGATATTTAGGTCTTAACCATTTATTTCAAATCTGAATGCAATCCATTTCAAGTGTTGGGGATAAGCACGCACCCATAAAGCGCAGATATACACCCATCAAACGCACGCACTCACTAACCAGCTAACCCATCCTGTAGGTAGAAATATTAAAAAAGTGATAAATGATCGAAATACGTGTATCAAATAATTATGAGGATTCACAGAGAGTATTACAATAATAATCTTTATATATTTGGAATTATGGTCAGGACTAATTTGAAAAATAAAATATTGAAGATGAAATATATTTACAAAAGACTACTGTATACTGATTAAACTAAATACTCTCAATGATATAATAGATTATTTTATTGAAAATTGCGAAGAGATCTTTATTAAGGATAATAAAATTTTAGATAAATTTTCTTTATGAAAGTATTTTGTAAGAAACACCGAACTAAATTTTAAGGAGATACAACAAAAATTGTGTTTAAGTGATTTGTTCCACCTTAATCGAATAGTGATCAAACATTTTAAATTTACACGACCACTGAAATACGAGTTATTTAAGTATCTACAAAACTATGACCTTTAGAGAATTCTTACCTTATATACTTTTAAATTAGCTCTTTATAGTGCAAATGTGCAAAGATATACGTATGGAGAGTTCGATAAATGGTTATGAAATACACTACGCTCGAAATGACTTACTTGACCAACATTTGCAATATCTCGAAATTATAAGATTTAGGTACGGGACATGCTCAAGAAAATTATAAGGAGCATTTTAGGTTATAAAATAGCGCAAAAAATTAGGGGGTTTCCAATTTAAAATATTGTAAAAATTCTGAATCCACAAAAAGCGATCCCTCGGTTTAATGCAAAATTACAAAAGCAATTTATCATCAATAAAAACTTTATTGTAACGACTATTATTCCACTTAACACATTGACTTGTATGAGTATCTTGTACACAGCCATCTCTATCTGCTACTTTTTAATAATAAAATAACTCTAAAACTATAATATTCAGAGCAGTGGCGTCTTATACATTTTTGAAAAGTCTTTTTAACTACGTTCTAAAATCACCAAAATATATAGGGTGTAGCGTTTAAAAATATATAACTTATTAACGACACATTTTTGGACACCCTGTATGTTTCAAAATATTTTTAAACTTAGCTAATTTTTGAGTTTATCCAATTAAATGTCTTACATTTGTCAGTTTGAAGTTTAAACCCTACGTATACAACTGTCCCTAAATGTTTGTAAATATGACTGTTGTTTATTAATATAAAGGACCCACTGTTTTCACTTTCAATACGTTGGTAATAAAATACGATACAGTAGAATAAATTGGTTTATTAATTAGTTAAATAATTTTTAGTTAAATTAGATTATATAATTTTGGTTTACTTCTAAATTCTTAATTCATTTCTGAATAAATGGAATTCAGTAAGATCAATAGAATGTTAACATATTTATTCGTACATCTAAAAATTATGTGAAATAAGATAATAAATAGAAATCCCCAACAATCCTGTTTTCATATTACCTATTTTTGTAAGTTTTCTAGTATACAATTAAATATTTGTTTTATATCACCACTAATGGTGTTATTTATTGCAATAGGTAAATAAATTTGTTTCTGAAATCGTCTTTTTGGCCAATTACTCAAATATTTTGGAGAAGAAAAATTGGATTTTCCGGACTAGCCATGAAAAGAGAAGCTATGAAGATTTCATTTTTATTTTTATCGTCTTTTTGGTCAATTACTCAAATATTTTGGCGAAAAAAAATTGGATTTTCCGGACTAGCCATGAAAAGAGAAGCTATGAAGATTTCAATTTTATTTTTATCCTCTTTTTGGTCAATTACTCAAATATTTGGGAGAAGAAAAATTGGATTTTCCGGACTAGCCATGAAAAGAGAAGCTATGAAGATTTCATTTTTATTTTTATCGTTAAAACTGATTGATATAAAATCTAAAAGAATCGTACCATATAGGTACAGGATAAACCATAAAGCAGTAATTCAAATGAACAGTAAAGTACCGTTATGTTTGATAATACAAGACAGGGTCGTACGCAGAAGTTATACCAGAGGCCGGGGGTGGTAGTAGGGGTACCACGAGGTGACAAGGTCCTCCCCTGGAAAATTTTCAAAAATTTTAACTCGAATACACAGTTTTAGCTTTAAACGGTCGAGACTGAGCATGAAGCCAAGGAAATAATATCATTGTCTTCGCTCGAGTTAATTTCATTTTTGGATTTTTTAGGTTGAATCAAAAATCATAACGTAGATTGTCTTTTAGTCATTATTCGTTTTATAACGGAACTAAATAAGTCAGTAATGAATAAATTAGGTAAGCGTTTACGTTACGTTATACTTACAAAATGAAAATATTGTAAACTAACGTACACTAGACAGTTTACGCACCTATTTACAGTACACTTCACAAAACTGAAATCACAAAATTTACTATCTCTAATAGATCAAGTCGTTTTTTATGATTGTGGTCTAAATTCATTTCATTCATTAAAACTTGTCTTATGTCTTATGAAAATTTGCATGCTCGTGTTTTGGCAGTTTATGTGTTTGCTTACAGTAAATGTTATTTTTGTAATTATTATAATGGAAAATAAAGACTAAGAAACTAATTTCGAGGGGTGTTTGGACCCCCCCCCGCGTACGGCCTTGATACAAGAAAATGTTACTTAGAAAAGTTATTTAGAATGAAAAGTTATGCATAAATATGAAATAACAGCCCATTATGTTAACTTTCTCGAAAATTTTGTATATACCCTAAAATACCTTAATCTTACATTATTTACCTTTTTTTTTTCAAAAGTTTGTTCAAGCAATTGATTTAAAATTTCGTTAACATGAGCTACGCTACAATCTGCGTTATCGATGAGTTTTTTACATTTAAGCCACTAAGGGTTCATATGAGAAATGAGAAATTTTCCGGAAAAAAAAAAGAATAAACCAATGTAGAAAGAAAGTTACGTTTAATTAAAATACAACGGTCTCCTTCAATATAAAAAGATTATGGAATAATGTAAAATTCATAACTAAAAACATAATACAGGAAACAGTTTTTGGAATTTGAATTGAAACAATCTCTAAACTATCGCCTCAACATATCCACCTTTTCTTTACATGCAAGTTACAGTTCTTGTTACAAATTTTGTTAACACTTTTTTATTAACGTCTGCAGGTATACTTTCAATCACTTACCTTACCGTTCTTTGCAGTGGTCGATGTTATTGAAAGGGCGCTGGGAATACACTCTTTCCTTTACATAACTCCATAGAAAATAATCTAAGGGTGTTATTTCAGGAGATCTAGGCGGTCAAGGAAAGCCATTAAATCGTCTAATTAATTTATGGTTAAAAAATTCTTGCAGGTACCCTCGAATCACCTTTGTGCTGTGACACGACGCTCCATTGTGTCGGAACCAAATATGCAGTCTTTCCTCTAATGGTAATTCGAGACCAGACAGTTTTGAACGAATACTGATCACGGGGCTGTCTTGAAAAAATTGGATTTGTATCACTTCACCAACGGCAATTTTGGGAGCTTACTTTTCCATTAGAAGTAAATGTGTATTCATCCGTAAACAAAATATTTCTAGCCATGAATGGTGAATCTTCCAGTTCACCTTGAAACCATGAACAAAATTCAAAGCGTCGTTCACAATCTCCAGCCTTTAAAGTATGGGTAAATATTAGTTTATACGGATGAAATTTATTCAACCTCAAAATTCTTCCTATTGTGGTTTTGCTTATTTCAGCAGGCAGTCATTCTAAACTTTACTCTTGAGTCGAATTACTGTTTTCTGGCTTACCCTGTAGATGGTCCGATTCTTTTAGATTTTTGTGAGTGTATTTTGGGTGTTGGTCAATGCAGAACCTTTCTATGGGAAAAGTTTTTTCAACAATTATCATATAAAAGAATTTCCCATATGTATAGAACTTTATGGGACACACTATATATATATATATATATATATATATATATATATATATATATATATATATATATATATATATACGTTTTAGTCGCCTCGGTAACCAGAGCAGTGGTGAATGGCACTACCAGATATTTATAGAACATTTTATCCTTAAAAGTTTTACAATAAATTTTGACGATAATTAGCGATTTCAGAAAAAATAATATGCCTGAACTAGTCAGTAAAATGTCTTACTTGACTCGGAGCCTTACAACACTCGGCACAAAGTTCCTCGTATTTTAATATGGCTCCTCGACCTCGACAGTAATTCAACATTTTCCTGTCATGTGAATATCTATCAATTACTGTAACAAATGTGTTTACTAGGCCATACTTACGTTACTGCTTTGTAGACAAAATTTACAAAACTTGCTGGCAAGGTTGACCGTATGGGAGAAAAAAATAATATAACAGACAATCTTTTGATAACAAAAAAAAAACAACTATAAACCTTTCTGATAATATTTTTTAAGATACTGCTATTGAAGCGCTTTCTAAGGGCCGAAACAAAGAAGGAACTAACTAACTCTGAAACTCTTTCACCAAAACTACATACAGTCTTGCAAAATATTTCTATTACAACCCCATTATATTAAAAATTCTGCTGACTTCATTGAAAAAATACATAATTTCAAAATTGAAGAGTGTGATGTTGATGTGATGTGATGTTTCACTTTTTACAAAAGTTTCTCTAAGAGAAACTATTTAATATATTAAAATACTTATCTGTTTTGGGTTTTAATGGTGTATTTGTACATTAATGTAATATAATCTAAACGTTTCGATAACACTTAACATAAATATGTTTTAATTTTCAAATTTCACAAAATTGTTTCAACATCTTTAACAATTTTAATAGATAATATTACTACTGACGAAGATAACTTAAGTGTTATCGAAACGTTTAGATTTGTATAAACATTAATACAAAAATACACCATTAAATACCCAAAAAGCTTAGTATTTTAAATATGCCTAATAATGGTGAAAGTTTACATTTTCATAAAAAATAATAGTGCTACAGTAAAAAAATACTTAGAGTAAGACGTAACAAGCATATGGAGCCTAGATCTGTTCCCGGTGGACATCATCGTAACTGCCCATTCAGTGGTAAAAAGCACATTCTATTCATTAACATTCAAAGGATTAAGTTCCATATGAAATGTTATGCTTAAGACATGTTCGTCGTGCTGTTATTTTAGTATTTTACCGTTTAATTGTTGAGTATAGCATAATTACTTAAAAGAATTTAGAATGTAGACAAAATGATTTCTTTTATATTGATATTCTATGCTACGTAAATTAAAATTTTCTGGAAATATAAATCATGCTTTGCAAAATTCTTTTGGTTTATGGTAGAAGTAACACAAAATTCTTCATAGAACATTTTCACAATGTTTATATAAAGTCAGTCTTTTGGAAAACCTGTTGTGTAATTGTTGAGCCAAAGGGTCACTTAAAATTCTCATACTACTCATTCCCATTTTATTGCAGATCGAGGGATTTCTTGTCCAGAAATTTCTGTAGTTTGCGGATATTAAAGTTCAGTTTACATATATTTATTGATTATAATTCGTTTTGCTTTTGTTTTATTCTAATCGTGTACGCCTTGGTATTGCTTACTGCTGATTATAAGCTGTTGATGCTTCTTGTTACACCCTTTTATTCTTACTTTTCGTCTTTACATAAATACATTACACTATTTTTAAATTTATTATTTCAGAAAAATAATTTTAAACAAAATTAAAAATTAGATATGGCGGTTAATAGTACCTAAACGTTTTTATGGCTAAAGTCATATAGATACCATCCTAGTTGTATGTAGTTGCGAAAGACAATTCGTAAATATAACATTTTTAGGCATACCACCAGACGGTGACGTAATGAATATTATTCCTCGAGTATTACTACTCCCATTCCCGACACCATACATTCCTTCTACAGTTTTATCAACACATTCATTAGGAAGGATTCGGTAAAAACCCATTAATCGTATAATCCTGTTTTAAGACCGTGAGGTTTGTTCGCGTACATGTATCAACTCATAGCTACTACGATTACCTAGTTTATACAATGTACCGCTCTCGTGCTGGATATAAAAAATTCCTTTTCTACATCCACCTACTTACTACCAATCATAATTTAAACAGTTGGTTAAAATTGAAAAGTGTGACGTACCTATGCACAGAGTGGTTCATTATCGATCTTTTCTTATGAGAAGTACCCTTTCTATTACAGATAGACAAAAACTAATATGGGGTCATTCTGCTCGATTAAGATCCAATAGTCATAATCAAGATATCTGACCGTTATTGCGCAATTAGCCAAAATTGAAAAAATGGCGATTTTGAAAAACTTGAATAACTTTTTATTTCTAAATGCATCGACATACTGTAGAAACATTCTTAAGGCACTTTTTTAAGTAGAATCCGTTTGTGCATTCACATTTTTAATACCTCCTTAATTTAAAAAGGTATGACATAAAGTTGTATTTTTTATATAGAAACCATAGTTGGCTACGACATTTTTAAATGACATTTTTTTGTGCTTTTCAAAAATATATAACACTTCTATGCTATTTTAATAATTAATTGATTTTTAACTTTTTCTTATTTACGTTTTATATTAAGAATACACAATAGGCATATGAGGCTGTGATTTATTTAAGTAAAAACAAATGATACCTATATGTCAAATAATAAATTAAAAATTAGAAGTGTGCCACAAAGTGATCTTGGAATTGAGTTATTAACATGCCTAATTATACAAATTCAGAAACATTTTGCATGTTATAGTGTTTTATATTACCCGAAGGTGGTAAGAATGTGGCATCGGAATTATGTTTACAAAATTTTCCTGAAAGGCGGCTGCCAAATAAAAATATTTTTGAACGGTATAGTTAATAGAAATTAAAATTTTTGCTAGCTCAAAACAACATCTTAATTAATTTTAGGTTACAGAAAAATTTAATTGAATTCGGTTTTTTAATAATCCCAGGCCAAAACCTTACTTTAAACGAAATTTTGAAGAAAATTCAGTGGTCGTCTTAGGATAAGGGAAGCAGAGCCAACAACTTCATCTAGACAAATGGTTAATCTAGGCGTGTCTCGAAGCAAAGCCTTTCGAATTTTAAAGAAACATAAATACCATTGCTATAGATTTCGGAAAGAACATTTTTTGACTGTAGACGGCGGCGTATTGGGTTTTGTAACGTCAGTGCCAAAATATACCTAATTTTTCAAACTTTACTGCATGGTCAGACGAGGCGCATACCAGTAGTGATGGCTCTTTCTCACACACAAACAAATCAATCTCAATCAATCAACCAAAATCAATAAATCATGTCTTATAGTTTGCGGAAACCAGCTTACAGTTCAAAACTGAATACATTAAATATTACGTGAAATAATAAATAATTTCTACCTTAATGCAATGGTACTTTTTATAGGAGCAGATTTTCTTTCTAAACAGTCATCACCTGTACATTCGGAAAATTATGTCTGATTTATTTGCATGTTCAATTACATACACACAAAATTATTTCATAGAAATGTGTTCATTAACAGTTATAAAAACCTCATTAAAAGGACTGGAAAGCAATAATTACTTAATATATAACATAGGGTTAAAACCTTTGGTTTTTAAAATTTTTTTTAGATAAGTGAAGGAATTACGAAAAAAGAAAAACCCAAAAATCGCATTTTGTTTTAAATCTCGGAAACGATAAACAATTATGAACTTTGCAAACTACATGTGAACATGCCCTAAATTATGCAACTTTTCTCTAACTTAACCGCCTTTGTGTCTCTTACCGTTTTCTATATTCCCCATACTATTCATCCTTATCTTGGGCATGTTGTATAGTATCCGAATTTAGAGACTCCACAATATGATCTCTGTTATACTATGAGATACCAGATCTATTAAATTGGGGAAGAGTTGTTAATCTTAGTGCTCTCCAAGTAAACCGGAACAAATTTTAATTTAAAGCTATGGTATTCCTCAACTCTAGAAAAAACAAATCAAGTTTTAGAAAAACAGACATAACTTTTTCAATTCTAATATATTCAATTCTGAAAAAACATTTTTATGGCAACTGTTTATTATACATTAAGTGGTGCTGTAGGTATTTTGATTAATCGATTCGTTTTTTTTTACATTAACAACTTTTTTAATTTTTATATTATGTTTATACAAATAGAAAGAAGAATGTTATGGCATATCTACATATTACTAATTAGAAAATATTGTTTAACAAACATGTAAAAATGAAGAACAAAATTTATGTACCTCTAAAACTATTTCTAGACAAACTACGATTTAAAAAGGTACCTACGGGGTATTTTTAAAGTTCAATATAAATTCAATTTAATGAATTTATATTGAACTTTAAAAATACCCCATAGGGGTACACCCATAAGAAAATAAAAAGTTGATGGTAATAAAACAAAAATGAATCGATGAATCGAAATACCCACAGCACTACTTAATGTGCAATTAAAAGTTACGGCTATTTTTCTAAAAATTGATTCCTCAGTTTGTTCAAATTTTCCGGAATATTATAATATTAAAATCTGTTTTCGTATGCTTGAAGAGCACTAACATTAACAACTACACGAATTTAACTGGTTTCGTATCTCTTAACCCTTTCAGGACTAGTGGTACCTACTGAAGCCACATTTCAATTAGTTTTACTTTTTTTCCTACTGGTACTTTTGGATGGCCATGATGTAATATGTGTTGTCTAACATTAAAACTAACGTTTCCAATGTTCTGTGCCCTTCCAATACTATTTCACTTATTGTGAAGCTTACGTTAGACGCGAAGTGTCGAGCACAGTGAGGTTAGCTTTTTATTTTGATTAAAATTATTAGCTTTTTGTGAAACGTGTAGAAAAAATGACAAATAAGTATTCCTTGAAGCTAATTAGACTACTTAGTATATAAATATATGTTAAATTCAAAAAAATAATACATAAAAACATGTTTTTTTGTATGGTTACCAGCAGTAACCACAAGGCACTTTGCTTGTAAAATATAAAAATTTTGTTTTTATGCATGGTTATCAATAATAACCAGTAGGAATTTTCGAAATATTAATAGTTTTTTGTTGTTTCAGCAAAAAAAGCATGGACATTGTCCGAATTGGAAAAACAGAGCGAAAATGATATATGGGCCCTAATAGACGAGATTCCCAGTGATAACGAATCCGTAGTGGAAGATATTGAAGAAGTAATGAATGACGAAATACCTCTGGAGGAAAATTATGAAGTCACGACAGGTGAGACAAATGATTTATTTGATATTGTAAATATGGAGATTGTGTATGACGACGGTGACGTAATAAACGCAGAAAATCCTCCAGAGGATGACACACTGTGGGATAGTGATGATGACATTAATTTGACAAAAAGGCTCGAAATCATTTCACCACCAGTTTGGACAACCAAAACTCAAAGTGTGACGAAACCAGACGAGTTTCGACAAGAAACAGGCCCGAACGATCCAGATACAGTGGAAACTCCTACGGAGGTATTTCTTCATCTGTTTCCTGAAAGCTTAGTGGAACACATTGCATTTCAAACCAATCTATATTTTATTCAAAAGAATGGTCCTGAAAGAAGGTATGATCCCACTAATGCTGATGAAATAAAGATTTTTCTCGATGTGAATATATTAATGGGCGTGAAGTGGATCCCTAGTTTTAAAGACTATTGGTCGTCTCGAGACGATTTACGAGATAATTTTATTAGTAGTGTCATTTCTAGAGACTGCTTTGCTTGGCTGCTGTCAAATGTACACCTGAATGATAATTCTGTAGATCCAAAAAAGGAAGAAGAAAACTATGACAAGTTAAAAATTATTATTAATTTTATTAAATACATAAACAAAAAGTTTACCTCGAGTAGGATTTGAACCTACGTCCTGTACTTTGCTAGAGTACCGCGCTAACCAACTGCACCACCAAGGTTCAAGCCCCAATCGATGCAAATTTTGTCTTTATGTATGTAGAACTCGCAGGCTCACATTCCATTAATATAAGTAATTTGATTGTAATCTCATTATATTTAGAATTTACATCAGTTGTATATACATAAAGACAAAATTTGCATAGATTGGGGCTTAAACCTTGGTGGCGCAGTTGGTTAGCGAGGTACTCTAGCAAAGTACAGGTCGTAGGTTCAAATCCTACTCGAGGTAAACTTTTTATTTATGTAGGTATTTAATAAAATTAATAATAATTTTTAATTACATATTTAACTTTGAACTTATTCGTTCATAACAAAAACTTTTAGTAACTATGACAAGTTGTTCAAAGTGAGGCCCCTTCTAACAAAACTTCAAGATACTTTCTACAGTTCTATGAAGCCTAATGAGTATCAGGCCGTGGACGAATCAATGATTCGGTTCAAAGGGCGTAGTAGCATTCGCCAATATATGCCCAACAAACCAATCAAACGAGGATATAAAATCTGGGTTCGTGCAGACTCGACAGGATTTATGTGTCAATTTCAAGTATATACCGGCAAAGTTGGTCCAGCTGCGAAAAAAAATTTGGGCCAAAGAGTTGTATCAGACTTGACAGTAACGTTAAGAAGAAAAAACCACAAAATCTTCTTTGATAACTTTTTCAATACAGTGGAGCTCCAGAAAAAATTATTGATATACAAAATATATTTATGTGGCACAATGAGAAAGGGACGAAAGAATTTTCCTAAAATGACTGCAGATACAAATTTGCGAAGAGGAGATACAGACTGGCGTGTTTTAGAAGATGGCTTAGCAGCGGTCAAATGGATGGACCGTCGTAGTGTATTCCTGCTAAGTAATTACCATGACCCTTCTTTAGTGGACAAAGTTTCAAGAAAAGAAAAGGATGGTACTACACAAGAAATAAACTGTCCGATTATGGTTAAAGACTATAATAAAAATATGGGATTTGTTGATAAGTTCGACATGTTAAAAAGTCTATATGAAATCAATAGAAAATCCCACAAATGGTGGCACCGAATAATGTTCTATTTTGTGGACGCGTGTCTTATAAATTCGTATATTTTATTTTGTGAAAGGAGCTGTTCAAAATCGATGACCTTTAAAGAGTTTCGTATATGTGTTAGTCAGGGGCTAATAGGAATACCCGAACGCCCCAAAATGAGTAGACTTTCTTCAAGTGTGCCTGTCAATAAATTAAAAAAATTTGTACCATTGGAAGTACGTCACACAAAAGTGGCTCAGCTGCGCCAAAGAACAACTTCCCTTAGATGTGCGTTTTGCAGTACAATAAAGAAAGTACACAGAACAATTTGGAAATGTTCTGCCTGCAATGTTGGATTATGTCTTAATAAGGAAAGAAACTGTTTTGCACAGTATCAGACAACATAAAATTAATGAACATGTCTCGTCCTCTTACTGTTCGAAAGTACCTAGTGGTTACTCTCAGTGACCACATCCTGCAGGATAATCCTTGGATTGAACTTTTTGTAATATGGTTTTTTTTTCTTAAATAAAGTATAATAAACCAATATTTCACAATCATAATTTAAATTTCCTCAAAAAAAAGTCCGGCCTCAAAGGGTTAAGACAACGGAGATCACTATATAGAGGATCCAAATTTGGGCATAGATCGTAAAAAGAGCAGGACCAACTATTGTTCCTATTCAAAAAAAAGTGTTTGGGTTACAATTTACCTAATACTTAAAATTAAAAAAAAATAGTGCTAAAATTAGTCTAAACAAAAAGTGCCTTTACAATCTTTAATTCTTTTTTTCATAACATCGAGTTAAACGAGTTAAATGCACTTGAAAAAATCCTGATTTTCCAATTATTACCTTTTACGTTGAAACAAATGACAATTTCTGTTAGCAGCATAAAATAAGCGAGAAAACCTAGGACGTGAGAGCTGAAACATCTTGATTTAATCCCATCGCAATTGGACCACTCTGTACACGAGCCAAAATATTTGTACGGATACAAATATTAATAATAATAACGCTGGAATGTTAGTAGAATTACTAAATTAGTGTGACTTTAGCTTCTGTATACAGTTCTAATATTGGTACATATTCTTACTATTGACAATAAGAATAATCATGCAAAATATACGTATGAGTAAGCACTTTATGATGTGCGCGCTAAATCATTGCTTCTGTAACAGTATTCAGCAAGAGTACAAAACAAATACAATTGATTGATTTTATGAGTTATAACTCTACAAATTAGAATTTCTATCGATGCGTTGTATTTACTCGATTTTCTAATGGACTCTACCCGTTATACTAGTCGTTTCCTATTACTTTTCTACGCAGAAAATCAATTAGTATTCAACATTGTCATTTAAATTAACTTTGGATGACATTTCTTAAATTACAAATGCACATTTAATGTATCAACTAAGATTTATCACTTTAAGGCAAGATGAATTTTACCACGAATTTTTGTTTATGACTAGTCTGTGCGTTTAAATTAAAATGAGCAATAATTCGCCGTTTTATTTGCACGTGAGAGCAATATGAACGAGGAATCCGACATTGAAAATCTTTTACATAAAGCTAAATAGGTCAAAATATACAATAAAGTATTCGGTATAATGCGTCTTTTCGGTACAGAATTTCAAATATATTCTCTTTATATGCGAATAATGTAATTTACGTGTACAAAATGGGATTAACTTTTATACTACAAAAAAATATTCAAACCTAAGAAATTACGAGAAAAAATATTAACATGGGGCAGCAGAGATTTCTTAAGGGCGCCAGAGCCCTTTAAAGATGAAGTTGAAAAGGTAGATTTTACTTAATGTCTTCAGGACCACTTTTGAGTTTCTCTATGGATTTTAGTATGAGGCGTACCAACAGGGAGACCACACCAGTTGGTCAAGAATACCGCACGGCGCTTTTCGTTTCGTGACTTAGTAGGTAAGCGCTCGCACCTCACAGCTGGTGGAGTTTTGAATCTGAGCACTCATTTCAAAACGGCACTGCACAAAGATGCTGGCATAAGGAAACTGAGCTGGTTGCCACAAGACTATGACTTTCAGCTCAATGCGGCCAATTCGCAGTCAAAACGGATTCCTTCTTTAAGTGAAACACACAATACGCTTAATTTCTGGACATATCTCATACATTTTTATTCAAAATTTGCAATTACTGAGATTTGCTTGTGATTTTGAAAAAATCCTGCTTTAACTAATCTCCAGTACTAAAACTAAACAAATGCAATTAAAGAGCTTGTGGTACTATACTATACTATAATGTAAGTGGTGTAAATGGTAAAAATTTTAAATAATATAATAAAGTAATAAGTGTAAAAAGTTCTCCAAAAACAAATCGTTAAGCTAACTATAGATACAAACCATTCACCACAAATAATGCCTTTGTCCCAGTCGGTAAATTAAAGTAGGGCCGATTCAATCGCAAAGTTATTTTTTATAATGCTCGGAATAACTAAACCGAGTTCTACACTAAAAATTTTATAAAAATGAAAAATAATAAAAAAAATACAACTATGTTTATTAACAGTTAAAATGATAGGGTTAAATAAAATATATCTTAAAAATAGCCTTAAATTACTAATTAAATCATAAGTACCTGTTACAAAATATTCTACATCTTCTTGAGAACCCCTGGTAATATAAAAAATAATGCAGAATTGCAAACCAAGGTGACGTAATCCTTGTGTCAATGTTGCGCAATATATTGCAATAACAATGCTTTTATGTTGTCAACCACACCCAAACTGGAATTTTTCTTCTAATTAATTTATCTTCTTGAAATTGAATAATCCGTTTAATGCATTTCTTGAAATTTTCAAATAAAAATTGCAATCATAAAATGAAAGCGTACGCAACAGTAAAACTAAATGCGTACTTAAAATGTAATTAAAGTGTAAATCCAAGCAAAAATAAAAGAAAGAAAAGTGCCTGAAAACAGCAAATGTTTTAATTTTTAGTATAATGCGTTAAAATATCTTACCATCAAATCAATGGCACTTTCACTAAATTTAGGTGGAAAACCCAAAAAAGCTTCCTACTCAACATAAGGTTCATTAACTACTAAAATGGACGCCTAGAATATCAGACGTGTGCGAAAAATTTGCGCAAAGAATTAAGTCAACGATGACGCATTGCGCGGACATATTTGGACAGAAAAATAATTTAAAGGGGGAGTATAAACCATTAAGAAGAATATACATTTAAGTTACACCAAAATGCAAATTAAGTTGCCTACCTCATAGCTATAATGCAAAAATAATTAAAATTTTCCTATATTTACAACTGAATGAACGAAAGATCTAATTTACGGTATATTTTAATACAACTCCAAATGGGTTGTTACAGTACAGCTTAGCATATTAAATTTAACTTATGCAACTAGATTTTAAAATATAAAAACTTTAATTCCAAGTGCTTTTCCAGTGTTTCTTTAAATTTTAAAGAATTAAAAATAATGTGTGCAATATAACTGTTCATAGTGATATAAGAATAATTCTGTTCGTATAGAAGTTTTGTGTAATATAGAACTACCGATTATCTACCTACATTCATATTTTTTAACGTTACTTCGTGGACTTCCATATTTAATAGCACTAATGGTTTAAACATAATATGTAGGTACTATATTACACTATTTCTTTTATACAATTATTTATTTTTACGCGTTTCAATACGTGATTCACTATCAAGAGAAAAATAAATAAGTAAAATAACAAACAAGTAGTTATGGTAACAAATCATTAAGATAAAACGGCAAACTTGATACAAATTATAATTCTACATTTAAAATACCTATTAAAGGTGAGTCTATAAGATCAACCAGTACGTTCATTAAAGGTACTTTCTGTTTGTATAATTAGTCTTTTTTATTACAAAAATGTAAAACTTTAATGTTGTTTTGTGAAATCATAAGGTGGTTATTTACTATTAAATGTTTCGCATAATTTTAGTTACGTGTGTTTATATTTGTAACTACTTGTTATTTTACTTATATATTTTTTCTCTTGATAATGATACATGTATTGATACGCGTTGAGAAATAACTAATTATATAAATTTATTTATTTATTATTTAAAACATTAGTGCTATTATTTATTATCTACCTACTTACTGTTTAATATTTCGATTTGGACACGTACATAAAACTTCTAGTTTTAAAATTGAAACCATATACATGTAATAATACTGGAAAGGAAAAGGAAAAGGTCACGTATCATTCCTAGAGCGTGCTCGAGCTTTCGAACTCCTACAGCCACAATCATGATTCAGCATGCATACATACATTACGTATATATGCATGGTGGGATTAAGATTGTGGTCAGGATAGGATCGGAAGGAACGGAGTTAGGGTTCTGAGGGGAAAATACTACCAGCATTTGCCTAAGCAGCCGCACATGTGTGCATATACGCAGTGACCATGCGCTACATGTGTATGAGGAAAACCCCTGAAAAAACCTCATACAAGGTAGACGGTAACGGGAATCGAACCCATTACCTCCCGAATGCTAAGCAGATCGTGTCACCACTACGCTACCAGCTCAGTGTAATAATACTGAAATTCAATTCCAATCTATTATTTTCTGTCTCCATTTGCTGTACAATCTTTACCATCAATGTTGAAGTGATGTAAGATAATACCATTTTACCTATATTTTCAGAAATGCCATGGTTACTGTTAACATTTCAGAATATCTATTTTCTTTCCAAATGTAAACTTATGCTCGCAATAAAGATAAAATTACATTGCAAAGTTAACCGCAATTTGAAAATTTGGCTAGCAAATTATTAAAAGGTAGTGTTTAGTAACCTGTATTAACATTGAATATCAACTATATGTGCATTAAGTTAAATAAGACTGCTATTTAATAAGACATTTAAAAACCAACTTGAACTCAGCTATATAATTAATGTTTACTATGCAGTAGTCTACTCCGACTACCATGCTATGATACCAGAACCAAAAACAAAATAGTAGAAAAACATAACTTACTAACTGTAACTTCAAAACTGTTAAATGAACATCAGAAAAATTTTTCACGATAATATTTTATTATGTACAAGAATTTACTTAATATTATGGTTCATTTGAGTCTTCTACATTTTAGTCGATATGTGTTCAGTAATTTGTCTATTAAAATAGTATGTATGTAGTATTAATGATCGTGTTTCAATAATTGTACATTTACAATTCTAAGATTGATTATTATTATTATTATCAAGTTTTTACTTTTGGATGCAATTAGAGAACCAAAAAAAAATCGTATCTGACCTGAAAAGTCGATTAGCACTCTCCAGTCAGCCTCAAGTTTATATAAAGCATCGATTGACTCGCATTGCCCTTGTGGATAAATTTCACAGTTAGAAATTCCATTTTTGGCATAATTGTTTAACTGTTCCGCTAATAATTCCATTCTCGTATCCTAAATAGTTCCTAAATTTTTAGCAATACATCGGTAATCATTTTTGTCAACTTACCTTAGCGTTTCCAAAAAATCCAGACCACCTTTGCTTTCCTTGCTTTTTGCTAGCGTCTGAATCTGCTACTAATGACGTGTTAGGAGTATTGCTTTCTTCTATACTCGAGTTAAAGAAACTACTAGAACGTGATTTAGCATTCTGCAAATTAATGTTAAGTTAGCTTATTTGTAATAAAGTTGACAACGCTTCTTACGGAATTTGATGGTTTCCTTGAATGACTCCCATGAGTTGATGAATATTTTCTATTGCTTGATACATCTTTAGCTAAAAATTTTAAATTCACAAAAATACAAATATGAAATTATAACTAACCTGTAATTCTAATATGTTTTCCTACAAGACCGGCAGTATCTTGTGTAAATGCAATCCATGTATTTGTATTGCTACCTTTATCTTGAAGCCAAGCATCGCAGGCAGATAAATCGATATTTCGAAGTTCGCATAATTTTGACAAAGAGTCTCTGCAAAAAATTAACAGAACTGTTATAAAATGAACTAGATTTTCTTACATGTAGAATAAAAAATATCATGCAAAATATAATTAGGATGCGCATGTGTAATTAGTAAAATAAAAATAATTTGTACTACTTAACTCTAATAACTAAATTCGCGTGGTACACCAAAAATAATGGTTTGTTAACGGATAAAATAAAATTTTTGTGTACGATGAAATAAAATAGTATACTAAGAACTTTAGTAGTTACCATGTTAAGTTAGTCATACTTGTGGTAAAAGAATTACCTGTTTATCTAAAGAGGGCCGGTACGCACGTTTTGATAAACGTTTAATAAATACCATTTGAGTTACTTAAACTATTCCAACAAGAGTATATTACGTACCAAGGTGGAAAGTTATACGTTTCTCTCGAGCGAAAAACACAGTTTACCGAGGCCGTCACAATCATTTCTCCTCTTAGAGGGTATTCTGATTTGTCATTTTTAAGGCGGATTAATAATATTTAATTTATTAAAGATCTAGCTATACTAAAATAAAAATAGGTTCTACAGGGTGTTTCAAAAAAGGTGGCCTGTTGCTAGGATAGGCAGAACACTTAAAAAAGTGGGGTTTGCTTAGTAAAAATTTTTCGAAACGGCATTATACACATTTTTTACGATTATGTCGCAACTACTGGCAATATTGTGTAATGAAATTTTGTATGAATATGTTTTGGAAGCTGACACATCCCATGTATTTATTTTTATATCTGGCTCTCATAGAAGGCGTTAGTTACACGGTTCGTACCGAGTAGTTTTAAACATAACTTTTTTGAGGTTAGATGTTCTAGTCCAAATTTTAAGTGAACTTAAACATCATTCAATTTTACACCAAAAAGGTACTATTGGTAAAACTCGAATATTTTTATTTGAAAATGATGAAGTAATAACTGGAGCTGGTGTAAAGTACGTATTCTTATTAAAAACCAAAAACAATAACATTATTCTAAGACTAAAGTTATTAATTAAACAAAGAATCACAAGAAGAAAATTAAAATAAATTTAACTAAACACGTGAAATATTCAATCAGTTAGAGTAAGTGTTCAAAATGTCCTCCGTTTTCGGGAATATACAATTCTATCCTTTTTTCTAAAGAATGCAGTAATCTTCAAAACCGTTGAGGATCAGTTATGAAGTCAATTAAGTGATGTTCAATTCTGTCTTGCAACTCTTGACGTGAATTTACCTTTGTAGCATAGACTTTTTCCTTAATATACGATTAAACTGTAGCTCAAAAGATTCAAATTGCATGACCGTGGAGGCCAATGAATCGGAGCTTCTGCACCTTTAAATGATTTTCTAAAAAGTCGATGTACACATTACCATTTAAATTTCCAAATAGAATGTGATAACCAATTAATTTGTTATCTAAGTTGCTGCCCAAACATTGACTTTAAACAAGTGTTGGTCATGTGGTACCCTTTTAGCATGTGGATTCTCATCACACCAGTAGTGTGTATTATGAGAGTTAAACATTCCTTGTCGCGTAAAGGTAACCTCGTCGGTAAAAATGCACATTTTAAAAAATTGGGATCGAGGGCGGTCATTTCTTGTAAGGTTTCACAAAAATCCACTGTAACCGGTAGATCGTCTGGCAAGAGATCTTGGACTTGTCTGTAGTGATAAGGATGTAGCTGCTGCTCCTTAAGTATACCGTGCCATATTCCTTACGCTAATTGTTGGATCTTGATCAACTAAATCTTTCTGAATTGTTCTTGGCCTACAAGAATTAATTTTTTTTTGTTCTCACGTTTCCAGTCTCTTGACAACGTCGTTCCACGGCTGTAAACGCTTTGTATTTGGTAGGTTTCTTCTGGGAAACTTTTCTACATAAGGTGTAACCTCTGCACTAGCGTTTCCTAAACATTCGTCCAAGTTTAATAACATATCGGTGTATTCAACATCTGAATACATTTTGATTATTAATTAACGTATTTATCAACAATATTAAATGCTATTGACCATGGTTAAATAATGACATTTTGAACACTTACTCTAACTGCTTGAATATTTCATGTTTTTAGTCAAATTTATTTTAATTTTCTTATTGTGATTCTTTGTTTAATTAATAACTTTAGCCTTAGAATAATGTTATTATTGTTTGTTTTTAATAAGAATACTTACTTTATACTAGCATCAGTAATCACTTAATCATTTTCAGATTAAAATACTCCGAAAATGGTACACAGTATCGAGTTTTACCAATAGTACCTTTTTGGTGTAAAATAAGTTCACTTAAAATCTAACCTCAAAAAGTTTTGTTTAAAACTACTCGTTATGAACCGAGTAACTAGCGCCCTCTATGAGAGTAAGATATAAAAACAAATTCATGGGATGTCAGCTTCCAAAACATATTCATACAAAATTCATTACAATGTTGCCAATAGTTAGACATAATCGTAAAAAATGGGTATCAAATTTTTTTTAAACCCTGTATCTTGAATACGGATGTCGTTTGAAAATTTTTACAAAGCAAACCAAACTTATTTTTCAGTGTTCTACCTATCCTAGCAACATAACCACCTTTTTTGATACACCCTGTATAATTGGCTTTTTCATACACGTTTCCTAACTATTATAGCAAACATATTTGCGTTTTCAGCTTTAACATATCAATTTTTTAAAACTATTATCATTTACTGAGGACGACAACTATACCTATTAACGAAACGTTTAAATTAGTATGAAAAATTAATAAAAACACACATCCAGACCTACAAAAACGTTCTGCGTGATGTTTTGTTAGATTTTGAATTTGGGAAAATCTAAATATCTTTGAAACTCGTAATATAAATTTCTATGGTCACAACCAGTACCGTAAATTGTTGGCTTTGGATATCTCACATTGTGATATTGTCGTACCTAACAGTTTTTCTAATTTCAAATTTTTCTAAGATTAAATAGAGCAAGGTCTAATAGAACAGTAGATAGGGTCACAAGGATACGCAGCGGAAGTCGCCATTTTATACTTCTCCTTGCGGTGATCCCAGTTCTATATTGTAAAGCGTGATAATATGCAGTCATTTAGAAGTTAAATGTATTATGCATGAAAATATGAAAAACTTCAGTATGTTGCAATAAATAGTTCCTTTTATTGAAATATAATATCCGTTAAATTAATAATCCAATCGTAGCAGATAATTCCCAGTGTTAAGTAATCAAAGCATATACCACTTTGATTGTTTCATACCCACACTATGGACACATATTCACACTTCCGTCGCATGATTTTGATAAATATACTCTTTCCTTGTGTATCTTCTTGTAGAAGTTTTTCAACTCAGCATTGCAAACATATTTTAAAAGATATTAAGGAATAAAGGTCCTTTGTTTGTTTTAGTATGTGTTGTTGGTTTTAGACAAAATATTTGCTTCGGCTCTTATTCAACGATCTTTGATTCGTAAGTTTAGGTCTAAGCTACACAATTCTGCTTCCCTCATTTTCAGTGCAATTATCTGATTGGCATAAAACTGTTTTTTTCCATTAGTACAGAACTAACGGCTTACTTACAGGCGCCTCTGCTTCAAACTCCTCTGAGTTCAAACGAAGTCTCATTGGTGCGTCATTCCTTAAACAGGGTTGTTTTAGAAACCTAGGTATTTTAACATGCCCCTTTTCATTAATAACTATCGGCGAACGATTGCTCCATAAGAAATTTGTGGGTGCCTTGGTGAATGTTGTTGCGACAAATTCAGACACATGCCGTACTCTCATCCCAATATTCCTACAGACCACCGTAAAGCGTTCTCAATCAATTGGTCATAAACTAAGTAGGACAACCATTTTTAATTTTTGCAGCCTTCCTTTTTGTCCTACTTAATGACTTGTTTTCTTATTTTATTGTATTTGCTTTCATAATTCAACCCTTTTTTGTTCTTAGATTTCTTCGTTCTATTGCTTTCGAACTTTTATTATTTTATAAGATGTTTAAGCAATGTTTTTTCATTCAGTGAGGATCGTTACCGTTATCCCCGCGCCCCATTCTTTTCTGAACCACTGAAAGGAAACTTGGGGTTCTACTCATCCTTAATTCAATCCCAAATTTCACAATAATCGTTTTTAACTTGGAAGGAATTTTATTGTCACAAAATGGATACCCGGATTTTTCTTTTTGCTTTTAGACTTGCTATAACCATGAGTGCAGCAGTTGAAAATTGCTGCTGTTGTCGTGATTTTTAACGTGTTTAGTGTTGTTAAACTGAATTTGTAAAATAGTTTAAAACCATTACCTATTAAAAGGGCCCGATCTTTAGAATATAAGGTAGAAGAGATTTTAATTTTTGGCTAATCGTAATTATCATGCCGCTGTTCGTCTCTTTAATGGATGTTTCGCTGAACGGCCAATATGCTGAAAATATCTTCAGAAACTAGTTTCAAAATTCCAAGACAATGAGACCAGTGAAGGATGCGCCAATATCGAGAAGAGAAGAAGTGAAAGTTCAGGTCGTTGCTGAAATGGTTAACAATCTCCAACAAGTTACAGAACACATAGCTATTTCATTGCGACATTTTCGTTCATCGGTTAAAAATCTTTTAAAGGTGAACAAATTTCACGCCCACAAAATAAAAATAATTCATGAAATTGCCACGAATGATCCTGACAAACGACTTCGATTTTGTTAGGTAAAGGCAGAAAGAATTACGACAAATCGGGATTATTTACGTCACATTTGTTTTAGCGACAAAAGCATCTCTTCTACAATAAAAGAGTTTAATACTTAAAATTGTCGATATTGGCCGGAAGAAAACCCCTATGTTTTTCTGGAGGGACATACTCAGTTTCCTCATAAAATAAGTGCTAGAAACTAATAATGCAAATGCTAGAAACTAATATTACTCCACAAATCAGAAATTTTGTTTCCCGAAGTCACCTTTCAACAAGATGGTATCCCTCCACATTATTTTAGGGGTGTGAGAAATTCCTTGAATGCAACTTATCCACGGCGATGGTTGGTCGTTGAAGTGCTACAGAGTGGCCGCTCGATCACACAATCTGTCACCGCTCGACTTTTTTCTTTGGGGTTACGTCAAATCTGAACAACCAGATTCGGTAAATGAACTATGTGAACGCATTACAGACGTGTGTGCAAACGTAAAATAGTAATTATTTAATGTTTTCCCTACCTATTTGTTATTTTAGGGACAAACATTGAATATTATTTAATAATTAATTTATCCAGTTTGTGAAAATAAAATTTGCCAGTTAAAAACAACTCACCCGATTGTTTTGTATTTTGAAGTATGAATTAAGGATACGTAAACCTTTTTAATAAAGCTTACATGACTCCCCCCTCCATTTCATAAGAAAAATATGTACCAAAATTGAGTAATTTTGACATTTAGAACTGTCATTCGTATGTAATAAAATAACTCACTTGTTTTTATAGAACCCCAAATTTCGTTAAAAACCTTTCACTGGTTTAGAAAGTATAGGAGGTGGGGGCGGTAGACTATAGGGCCTTACTGTATAATCTTCAACATATAATTTATGAACCTATATTGTTATTTACTGACCAACTTATTAACACATCAGAACCAGAAGTGCTTTAGCTATTCTCCGTTTTTGGTAACACTAGTACCTCATGCCGCTTTGAATATACACAAAATGCACATAAACCAAGTTTTGACATTTAGAACTGTCATTCGTATGTAATAAAATAACTCACTTGTTTTTATAGAACCCCAAATTTCGTTAAAAACCTTTCACTGGTTTAGAAAGTATAGGAGGTGGGTATAGGTGGGAGTCATCTGAAAATTACATGTATTGAAACTTATGCATAAAACTTGTAATCCTTGGATGCAAGGGTTGGCTTTTATATTGTTACAAATGATAACGAGATGGTGCTATTGCAATATGTATTCTCATACATGTAAAATTTCAAGTTTGCTAGAGTTCAATTGGCGAGGACTTAGGAATTGACGAATTTGATTGTTCACAGTGAACATTTGAATAAAGTAATTTTGTGAAAAAATGAAAATTAATCGTGAAGGTTTTCGTTGGATGATTTTTTAATGATTTTCCTAAAGGCCTAACTCAAGAATGCATAGAATCGATTCGTTGAACTTTTGCTAATGAAACAACCCCATAAAAAGCTGTTTATAATTGGTTTTTTGAGAATTTCGTTGCGGTCGGGGAAACTCGTGCAACTCGCTCAAAATCGGTTGTGATTCAAAAAATATCGATATTAACATTTTGTGATACACGTGTCTCTTAATTCTAATTGAAGAGTATGTTTACCAATTTTCGAATCAATCGACCCATAGAATAACAAGTTAAAAAAAAACCCTTTCTTAGCGGATACCTACACTTCACAAAGAACACACCCTCGATCGATAAATCCCGACCGATGCAGCAGTTAAATGACATTTGCGGCGCGAACTGCCAAATGCGCGAAGTTTAAATAGTCGTTAAGTTTTCTTAAATTTTCTACGCAATTTTATTAATTTTTCTTTCCGTAAGAACCTTGTACAAAGTATTCTAAAACTTAAAAAAACAATGAAATCTATAGTCGTTCTCAAGTTATGGCGTGACCAAGGACAATAGGCATTCATTTATATATATATATATATATATATATATATATATATATATATATATTGACATTTAGATTTGACCGTTGGTGGGGTTAAATAATACATAAATACCCATATTTTGATATGAGTTTCATTTGTTTTGTGAGACTGGTGTTTATCAGAGCAAACCATCTTGATTTTTTTTAAATGGCAACCTAGGTTGAGTTTGGTGTCATTTGGCAGGTAATTTATTTAGAAATACAGCACGGTATATTATAAGCTTGTTTATTCTAAAATAACGAAGAAAATTTAAATATTAAACAAATAGTTCAAGTGAATAAAACAAAAGAATTGAACAAGAAAATGTCAAATCTAAATGCCAAACCGTTTCTACATAATTCTATTTGCACACCCTGTATATATAGATTGTACCTGTTTTTTAATTAGATCATGTGTACTGGAACAATTAATGGTAAGTTAGTTAAGTTGGTTTACTTCAGTTACATTTTGCGTGATCTTATATATACGCAATTTTTTATAAATTTGAATTCACTCAGTTGTATTTTAATAATCCATTTCCAAGATATTTATCTACCGGACAAATACTAAGTTAGACCTATTAGATCGTCTGTGTATAGGGTGTCCAGAAATTGTCCTGACAAACGAAAACTACACATACTAGATATGATTTTATGTCGATTCAACCTAAATTACCTTAATCCAAAATTGCCTCCTAAGGGAGCTAGAGCCCTCTGAAGATGGCACGGTCAAGTCACTTTGTGTTAAATATCTCAAAAATATCGCGACATAACAAATTCAAACTTGGTACAACGAATAAGTCGATAATGACAAACCGGCCACTGAGAAGCTTATTGCCATCAGAAGCCGTCCATCTGAAGGGGGGGGGGGGGGGGGGTGGGAAGAGCTTTGTTAACGAAAATTTTTTAGTTTCAATTTTTTAATGGATTTTACATCAAAGTTAAAAACTTTACGGTATTTTCCATACATAGCTGAAATCGCTATCTCGTACCGTTTGCGAAAAAATTTAAACTTTTTGTTTCTGGCAAAAAATGCCGTTTCATTACTAAATTATGTTTTTAATGCCAGGTTGGCTGTAATAAATCAACAACAAACTTATTTTAATTATTTATTTAATTTGCTGTAAAATTTTGTGGAAATCATGATTCATAAAACAAATCTTTTATTTTCTAAAGATAGTATAATACAATTTATGTATCTAACATAAAAAAAAAACATTAAGGGCAACTAACAAGTTTTATTCTTTTAATATGATAATAATTGTTTCACAAACGGTACGAGACAGCGATTTCAACTAAGAGCACATTTTGTATGGAAAATATCTTAAAGTTTTTAAATTTGATGTAAAATCCATTGAAAAATTGAAAATAATTTTTTTTTGTTAATAATAAGTTGTCCCCCCGTTTGGACCGTTTCTGATGGCAATAAGAAAATAGTGTGTTCAGTGGCCGGTTTGTCATTATCGATTTATTCGTTGTACCAAGTTTGAACTTGTTACGTGGCGGTGTTTTTGCGATATTTAACAAAAAGTAACTTGACGGGGCCATCTTCAAAGGGCTCTAGCTTACTTAGGAGGCATTTTTTGGATTAATGTAATTCAGGTTAAATAGAATCATGTCTAGTATGTGTAGTTTCCGTTTGTTAGGAGAGTTTCTGGACACCCTGTATACTTAATATCACGGAGTTAGTAATTATTAATATACGTTTGCAATCAGTATCAGTTGCTTAGTGACTCGGCGCTTTGTATTAATAACTTCTTTAGTTTTCTGAGAGACAATGCTGAGTTTGATTGTTCTCTTAGTTACTTAACTACTACCTTAATCGTTACCCTCTCTCCCCCCTCTCTCTCGCACACTCTCCCCTTTCCCGCTTCCTGCCCCCCTCTCCCTCGCTCTCTCACCACCACCCCCCCGCCCTTCTTTGGCGAGTGTTTTTAAAAGATCTGTTTACCAAATTAGAGAAACAAAAGTCTAGGAGTTATTAAAGAATAACGGTTTTCATTTTTACACTTTAACCCTATTATTTCAAAAACTAAGTTCTCGGGAGCCTTACATTCTTTTATCACTTCTTTTTAATTTTACGAGCATCTGTACAGCGTATTTGCTTCCTTTGCTGTTCATTCTTGTTTGATTTGCAGTGTTATGATCAATTTTATAAATTTACTTGTGAAGCTTTTCTAAAACATTGTGTTTTTACAAAAACTAAGGTATATTTGTTGTTATTTATATAAGTTTACATTAGTTTTGGTGATTACTAAATCGTCTAACCCCCTGATTCGTCATATTATGGGATTAGTTACTTTAATTTTCTTTTATGACTCCATTATATCAAAATTTTGCTTTGTTTAGAATTTACTAAAAGTGTAACCTGATGTATTAGGCCAGTCATATGGTACATTAAGGTCGCAAACCACCGGCTAGTTCTGATTTTTTAATATGTTGTTAGGACCACTACCAGTAGTGTACATCCAAGTTTGCAGCTTCAAAAGCCCTGTGCTAACTTCGTAGGACTTGAAAAACCGCGTAATTTTCGCATTTTTTTCGGGCTTTTCACTATATCTTCTAAACTATGCGTTTTTCATAAAAGGTGTTTTTACGATTTTAAAGTAGATTACATTTTCTAAAATCTGAGACCAGCTCTGTACATACAATAGTTACCAAGATGCAGCCCTCCAAAAATTGGCAATATTTTTCAAAAAAGTGTTAACAGTTGGTCAACTTTCGACTCCAAAATCGTGGAAAATACTCATTTTACGGGTAAAGACATAGGAAAAGATGTTGTAGCGAATGCAATTAGCTTTAATGTAAGCACAGAAGGACGTCGGTAGGCCCGATAATTTCCTCACAATACTAATAAATCAAGAAAATGGGAAAACTGCATTTTTCGCAAATTTGCTCTGTTGAGTTCTCACAACGATACGGTTTGAGAGTAGTTTGAAGGGAAACCCTTTACATCCACAAGAAATATATATTTAGCCTATTAATAATGTATTTACAATACATATATACAGTGTGTACCAAATATATGGAACCGGCCTTGTTATTTAAAAACTATTCAAGCTAAATCGATAAAATTTAATATGCATGCTGTTTACAAAGTGTTCACAGTTTTGCCACAGTTTTGTTATTTTTTTAACTGATAAGGTCGAGAGCTGCACAGCCAACTTGATTTTTTCTAAATAGGAAGGTATACCGGCATACCGTTTGGAAGGTATTTTCAAGAAGAATTCAGCGACATGCCGCTTGCCATAGTTATCTCTAAAGATAACTTCGCTATTGTAAATTAAAGATTGGAAGTAGGTATTAACTGGATAACTGAAGATTTAGTAGCGCTGAAAACAATGGCAAGTTTATGTTGTTTAACGAACGTCAAAAGCCTAAAACTGTGCCTGAAGTGCTAAGTCGTATTTACCTCGATAAACCAAATAACTTGAATGAACTAGCGCAACGAATTCGAGAAGAAACGGCAAATATTCCTCGTGAGTTCATTTTGAATTCAGTTGAAGGATATTCTAATCGAATGTATTACAGCCAAGAATGGAGAACAGTTTGAGCATCGCTTATAAATGATTCTTGTACTAGATGAACTTCATAAAGTTAAAACACGGTTACAACAATCAGATGTTACATTAAACACTATAAAACAATTCATTTTTCCCTATGGTAACTGGATCTTCAGTTATCTAGTTAATAGCTACTCCCAATCTTTAATTTACAATATCGAAATTATCTTTAGAGATAACTATGGAAAGCGGAATCTCGCTGAATTCTACTTGAAAATAGATAAGCGATTTGCCCCCCTCCTTGCTATTTAAAAAAAATCAAGTTGGCTGTGCAGCCCCCGACGTTCTCAATTAAAAAAATAATAAAACCGTGGAAATAATAGAAGGCTTTGTAAACGCGTGCATATTAAAATTTATCAATTTAGCTTGAATAGCTTTGAAATAACAAGACCGGTTCATTTGTCCGCTTCCTGGGTGGTTCGAAATCGTCCGATTCCGTAGTGGATCGTGGTCATCGTCTTCTCCTCCTTCGGAAATTTGAATTACGGTACAGTTTTGGCAAGAGACGCCTGCTTTTAGGCAGGTACAGTTTCCTTCGCTACAGCATTCGTTCATCATTGTTATTGAAATGAGCCCCTGGTCTGCCTTCTTCTATCCTCATTGATGGTAAGTTCGGTAGGGGTGGAATGTTACACCATCTTCCATTGGAGGCAAACGGGCGAGGTCAACCTTTTCGGAAGCGGCTGTTTTCACAAAAGTTTTATAGCACAGGCTCTGGAGGGTGTCCTCAGTGTAGTCTCCTCCATACAGAGCTAGTAGACACGCTCCGGAATCTGAATGGGTCTCCACAGTTTAATCTTCCCATGCCCGAAAAGGGCAGAGTGATGTCGCATCCAGTGAAGGCGTGAAGAAACAACTCAAATCCTAGGGGGACTTCCAAAACTCCAGCATTGAATGAGATTGACAAATATTGTAAGGGGCTAGAGTCAACCCTGCCACTTTTCTGTAAAAAAAAACGTTCTTCACAGCCGATCCACACCATTGAGAAGGACAAAGGGGTCCACATACTCTCCAATCAGTCAGCATCCTCGACTGCCTGCTTCGCTTCAATTCCCTGGCTTTGGAAGGTGGAGCATATCAGCGCAATCAGTCGTCGTTTGTTGCTGTCGTTAGTCAGCAATTTCTCCTTGGCCATTTTTTAGCATTAGCTGCAACTAGGTCATTTACAGAAGCAAGAGATGTATACTTTGGTGTGCCATTCATCCCCTCAACGCCCAGCTGCTTCAATGATGGTCGCCCCGACGCTCAGAGATTCAACTGTGTGGACCACATTCCGTCGAGGCACTGGCAGCTTTCTTTGGAGCTAGAGCTTGAGAAATTCCTGTGATTTCGTCTCCACAGTGAAAACAAATTTATCGCAGGTTACAAGACCCTGAAGAGCCTCTTGATTCTCTGTATGTCGATGGTTGAGGAGCATCACCACCACGGCGAACTGACGCTATAACATTACTTTCGACCTGCATGCGTCGTGAACGTTGACTTCCAACTCCTGTAGAAATTGTTTATTCTGCACTAGGCCACGTTTCTCACTAACTTGAATTAAAGAAAGAAATCCGAGTGTTTTCAACTACAGCTTTGCCTTCCTCGAGTGTATTGCAATAAATAAAACAACATCCCGGCGGAGACGACATTATCTCATTCGTGCAAACCTTCGAAGGACTAATATAAACTGTTTAGTTCATTATGCTTTGGTATTTATTATCATCCGTAGTAAAAAAACAAACACCTTTAATACACAAAAATTGATTATCTGCTAAGTTGAATTACCTGTCAGCTGTACAGCTGTACATTCCAGCTCAGCAGGGGTACCAACACAAATCTCAAAACCAAAAATCAATAAAATAAAACAAATTAGGGATACTATACTCAGTAGGAGTGAACTTTAGGAACATGTGCTCATGTGGCCAGCGTATTATGGTTTTTGGGTTATGTTAGATATGAAATATGAGATATCCAGCTATTCAACTCTTAAATGAAATTACTGATGCAGCTGAAAGGATGCTGCCAGAAAATATTGATCATGGTCCAGAAATTGTAGAAAATTAAATATTTTCAGTGCCTACCTAACTTTAGTTCATTTCGTTTGTTTCTTCTTTCTTGACTTGGATTAAATTCTACACATGTACTTATTTTTGTTAGTATATTCGTTTCTTAAAGTATTTTATATATTTGTATGTTTCATTACAATAGACCTGCATTTCCCAGGTTAAAGTGGATTAGGCTTATTGGGGATACCACTTAAAAAAGAGCGCGCCGGGAAACTCTACCTCTATAGTGGTGAGATTACTTATAATCTAGATACATTACACCTATAAGTAACTTATTCAAACTGATTGCAGATAGGTATGTAGATAAATAACATAATAATATTTGCGTCTTCGGATATTTGGCTCTCTAATAATATTTGCGCCTTCGGAGGTTTGGCTCACTATTAATAGATTATTTGTTGATATTATATGTTACATATTATTTGTTTCCTTAAACAAGTAACGTTAGAATCACATAAATCATGAATGATTAAATAAAATAAAAACATTTATGAGCTCAGGTATAAGCGTATACTTTTTGACAGGCTTGTCATCACAAAGTCGATATAAAAAAACTGATCATAGTAACTTCGCAAAACTTCTATAGGGGACTACCAAACTCAAATTATAGACAATAAGAAAAAAGTAGAGAAATTAACGGAGGAAATATTAAATTACAGGGTGATTCGCAAAAAAAATCAATTTTCGTAATTTTCTACCTTAAATATCTTGTGAATCACCCTATATTTAATTTATAAATGATATATTTTTGAAAATGGTCCAATGTAGACTACTGACTTGTATTACAAAATATATAAAATTGTAGTAAAAATAACCTGCAGAGTCGATCAACTTTTTGACTCACCCTGTATAAAACGTTTTTATATCTTGTTATAATAAGTCCAACTAAAGTAAATTCAGACCAAATATTAATATTTTCATATTCCTACTGTAAAGTAGAATACACAGCATCAACAATTTTTTTTGGTAATTTTTGAATCACCCTGTATCAAATAATACTTTTTCTACACAAAGCAATATTATTTGATGTTATTAGAATACTATTGCAGCAAAAAATTCTTAATACATTATGAAAATTACATTTTAATACGTTTTAAAAAATGGCCATTTTCAACTTCATCACCCTGTAAATTGAAAACTGGCCATAGGATTGAGTTGTGCCCATGGGCACTATTGTTCATGAAGTCGATATCTTCATTTCTCCATAAGCCGGCTGCCTGGTCCTTTGTTTTCCAAATATTGATTTTTATGGCTTGAAAACTGGTTTTTGGGCGCCATTTTCGAATATGACGGCCATAGCATAAGTTTTTTTTCGACGACTTTTAGTATGTTCTTCCGGAAGTAAAATTCAACATACACACCAGGTCTTATGCTTATACAAGTATTTTAAGGTAATGGAGAAATTTTGATTTAAAACGATTACACTACTAGTCAAATAACCCTCAAACCGTCGTGAGAACTCAATAGAGCAAATTTGAGAAAAATGCAATTTATTAGCATTGTGAAGAAACTATCGGGCCTATAGACTACAATTCTATGCTTAAATTAAAGATAATTATATTCGCTAAAACATCTCTCCCTGCGACTTTATCAGTAAAATGAACATTTTCCCCTATTTCGGAGTCGAAAGTTGACAAACTCTTAACATTTTACTTTTTTGAAAAAAAAATGCCAATTTTTGGAGAGCTGCATCTTGGTAACTATTGCACCTACAGAGCTAGTTTTGGTCTCAAATTTTAGCGAATGTAATCTAGTTTAAGAACGTAACCAACATAGTTTATGAAAAATGCATAGTTTAGGAGAGATAGTAAAAAAACCGAAAAAAACGCAAAAATTACGCGGTTTTTTGACTGCTACGAAGTTAGCACAGGTCTTCCGAAGCTGCAAACTTGGATATACACTACTGGTAGTGGTCCTAACAACATATTAAAAAATCAGAACTAGCCGTTAGTTTGGAATTTTAGCGATTTTTAGTGTACTATTTGACTGGCGTATATGTTTTTTCACAATAAATAATCATTGATACATTACCAACGCTTTTAAGTGTGCATTAAATTTGAATTATGACTAGGACGATGATAAATGCTATTCATATATATATATATATATATATATATATATATATATATATATATATATATATATATATGTATATATTAGTGTCATCTACTCCAGAAATGAATAATAAAAATAAAATTTTAAGGAATAAATTAAATAAACTGAATATAAAATTACGAATATTGAGATATTTCACAAAAAGGATACAATTAGACTCTCACTCCAGATATTTTTTAAAAGTAACATAGGGAAGTAAATATAATGCCATAAAAAACAGGCTCTCAAAATAAATACAGGTATAAAAACGTCAAGTAGATTTTATGAGTCGTTAATATACGCATTATTTAGTGTACATTAATAATTTGTTCAGTATCCCAGTAAAATTTACTATTAATAAACATAAATATAAGTGCCAAAAAGCAAAAAGAAAGAATGTATTGAAAATGTACCTACTTTATAGTAACGCCACGAACTGCAGGGAAAAATAATTCGTTATCCCAAGTAGTTTCATCTCCAACTTCAAAATTAACGCTGTAACATTCGCTGCTAGATTTCTGAAACAAAAAAATATTACATTAGAAAAACTCAATTTCAAACTTTTTAGAGTAAGTCGATAAAGGAAATGCCAATTTAATTTTCTGGATCGCGATTTCATAAATTACAAAATCAAACATCCGTCATTTTTACTTCTTTCTCATCAAAAATATAATATCGCGAAACTCAACATTTTTTTCCTTTTTCACGCAATCTTATACCTATTTATCATACTCCAGTAAATCAATTAAATGCCAAGTATAAATCTGAAAGAAGGAAAAAATGTTATGTGTGCTAATCTATTTTCTTATTTTATCAAATTGGATACATCATTTAGTAAGCAATTGGGTAGAAAAGCCTGACAATTTTATTTTAAGATACCTACACACATTTATATACAATACGAGAAAAATTACAAAATCATTCTATTCAGAGAAAAAATATTAACAAAACTTTTCAACACAAACTTACAATTTGAACGATCTATATAACATTCTATAACCAAAAGGTCGCACTCGCAATTCACATGTTTGTGAAATTGAAAATAACGATTTGTGATAAATCTTGTCATATAAATACGCATGAAACATCATTTATTATGCCACTTGTCTTACTAGGTAATTAATCAAATGTTTTATCTTTTGTACTATACTTTTTGATAAAATTTCGACAGCTACACTTTATTTCAGTTAAACATTTTCAACATATATAGAAAAAATATGTGTTGCAGTTTTCAGTGTGAAGTTACTTTAAATGTATATTTAAGATTGTAGGTAGCGGACGGCGAAAATTTTATTATTGCAACAAACATTATTTAAATCAATTAACTTATATATATATATATATATATATATATATATATATATATATATATATATATATATATATATATATTAAGTCGGGATATTTTATTTTTGTAATTAATATTTGGCTAAGGGTTGAAAAACATGTTTGAGGTCTAACTAGCAGATGTACGCTTAAAAGCTGCTTTACTGAAGAGGCGTAACGAACCATTGGAAATTCTTGATGTAAAAATGTCACTAGTTTAGTAAGTAATTACGTCAGTACACACTGCAATCACAGACGTTTTTGTTTGGTAAGTCGAAACTTGAAACCTAAATGTAGCGCTTGTTACGGACGAATGCATATTTTTAAAATTAAGATGTCGTTCAATAATTAATGTGAAACTGTCCCAACATAATAATTTTTTGTTTTTTTATTACTTTTGAAAAAAGGGAGTTGATTGCGGGAGTAAATATAGTTTGTTTAAAATCGGGGGAATAAAGTTTGTAACAACCTTTTTTTGTGGTTGTATTAAAAAATACGTTAATCTAAAATCATTAATTTATTTGGCATAATATTAGAAAAGTTTTAATTATTAATGTGTAGATTTGAAAACTGGCAATTTAATTGGCATTTCCTAGAACAAATCTTTTGGGTGTAATATTATATAAATAGTAATAGTTGCCTCTCTTAAAAAAATTGGATTTATATTATGTAACAGCGCAACGCAAGAAAACTTTTACACTGGAGTTATTCTAAAAGCTTTTGGTAATTCAGTTAATGCTGAATGGTAACAGCAATCAGAATGATTTTTAATTAATTTTTTATATTCGTGCCATCAAGAAAATTTTGGTGGTAAGTTATTTTTTTAATTCAGTATAGTTTAAAGTAAGCATTTGTTTGTTTTTTAGGCACGTTAATTTTTACGTTAATTTTCACGTTGATTTGAACGTTGATTTGAGCGTTAATTTATACGTTAATTTACATGTTAATTTACATGTTAATTTGCACTTTTCAAGTATGCAATTTTTTAAGTACCTACTTTTTTAGTACGCCTTTTTTAATTAATTACCTTGTATACTTAATAATTTTTAATGGCAAGTTTTACTTAAGTACTTATTTTCGCAAGTTTCTCTTCATTCAAATAACAAGAATACAATAAGTTATTGGATTGAAAATTTCTACAAAGACATAGTTGATCGCGTTATTACAAGACTCGCAAGGACGTTGTGAAACGCTATCATTCTAGCTGACCGTTCCTTATCCATATTAAACACTGGAAGCTGTCGTTTGGAAAATTGTTATACAGAGGTATTTATATAGTGGTGAATTTTTTAGTTTTAAGCTTAGCTTTAAAAACCTTTTTTCTTTCCTCTCCTTATTATCCATAAATTTGGTAAATAAATTTAATTGCATATTGTTATTTTTGTTATTACTAGAAAGCTTTTAAAGTTCATTAAATAGGTTTTGTTATTCCTGTCAAAGATAACATGGTGCCGAGAATTTATTTAATTATATTTTAAACTTAATACATAATTTTTATTAATTAGGCATAAGTGGAATTAATGAAGCTATTGAAACGCAGGCAGTATTTCAGGTGCGTAAATTGAACCTATCTCAATCTACTGATGAGTCAACGGCACTTTATATTAAACTTTAACTTCATTATTGTTATTACCATTTGGCTTAAGTTAAAGCATTGCTATACTTTGGCGATAATATAATCAAGTTAGTTTATAAGTTAGTGACAGTTAGAGTGTCGACGGAGCCAGGTCGGTTTGGTTAATTAAGACAAATACATTCAAGCGAAAATGCAAGTAACTTGGTTACGAAAGTAACAAGTTATTGCAACGAATGTCCTGGACAACTAGGAATGTTTTTATCTTGCTTTAATAGCATTCACAAAAAATAGTTCGTATTTCTGGAAATTAAGTGTTTTTTTTTTAATAGCTAAGAACATTTATTTAGTTACATATTTTTTATTTTCAAATATCATTTATACTAATAAAGCATTAAGAGGTCTTTTATGTTTTGTGATCTTATGGTCTAAAAAATAGCAAGCCATTTGACACTTCAAAAAATTTTTAAACGCGAAACCTGGTCATAAAACGGATGATAACAGTAAGTTCCTACCTACAGTTTTTATTTTTGAAAACTGATCTTAAACCGCTTTTAATGCCTATAATATGAATATAAAAATAGAAAAATTAATTACACCACTACCGGTCCCCGAAGACCGGTATCGCACTATATCCGCGTCAAGCTACCGGTCCCGGGCGACCGGTAATGCACAGTTCCGTGACTTGCATATTTTAGAAACGCAGTCAACCTGTTAAATACCTTCATTATAAACAGTTTGTCTTTAAAATATTTCTTGCGTGTACATTTTCTTTTGAATTAGCCAACGCTAATTTGTCTTTTCTTTCGGGTGTTAGTTTTAATGTGTTTTTCAAATATTAATCTATAAATAACTGTCGCCCTTTTTGAAGTTAAATCACATATGTTAACGATTTGTGTCTGTGATCAATTAAATCAAGTGTAAGTAGGTATTTTTATATAAATTAAGGCTGGCAAATAATGCTACAAGCCTATATAACGTATTAAAAATCGAGCATTGCCTTGCAAAGGTATCTCATTCACATGCGGGCTCATTAAGCTGAAATCTGCTAAAATAAAAGGTAGTACAGGGCTCCCTCACTCTTGTATTTGTGTGAATTAGCATTGTTGTTTGTTGTTTATATTTATATTTGTGTAGAGATGGGCCTGGAGAACGGGTACAGGATAATCCTTGGTTACTAATTATAATTGGCAATAGCCAAGTTGTCACATACTCCCGGTTCCAGATGAACATTAAACACCTCGAATTTTATTTTTATTGTTGTGTAGATGAATGTGTAACCTGAGAAAGGGGCGAAGTATTTTTCTAACGTACTCAACCTTACGTATCGGTCACGATGTTATGATCTATTTACAACTTACCCTTGTAAGGCTTTGTTTTAATGAGATTTTGTCAGTTTGTTAAGTGGAATTGTTTGCCTGCGAACTAATTTCTCTTTATATGTAATTTAATGTACTTTACGTATGTATTTTGTGCTTTAGTAGTCACTAAACAATTGTGTACGTGTAAATTCCTTGTCTATTTTCTTTTGTCCTTGCATTTACCTTATTATCACCCGTGCAATTTTACTGTTGTTGTATTTTATATGTGCCATAATTTACGTTACTGTTTTATGTGCTTATTTACTTAAAGACCGGCATTTTGGTTTTAAAGGGCCACATGTTTGGTATTACGATTTTTATTCTTATTATTTATGACATAACTGTGAGTGTGGCTACAGGGTTTTTTTTGTGTTTATGTGTAACTAAACGGCTTTGTATTTATTTTACTCTTAATGTTATAATTTTGTAAGCACTTTAACCTGATTTAATGGTGTCTTTGTTATATATTTAACCCTTTCATTTGTAATTTATTTATTAATGGACTTGTACAATTATTTATTTATGAATAAAGTGGGTTTTATTGGTGGTTCTTTCCCACAATAGTACATTAACGGGTTGAACCACCATTGTGCAAAGCTCGTTAATTTTAATTTGAAGTAGTTTCATTTTATACCTGCTCCACATGATGCAACACCTAGCCTATCTAATTCAAATAGCATAACGTACCTACCACTAGATGGCCAATTCGTTTGATCAGATTTGAGGTTTGCGAGTAATTAAATATCACACTTGTAAATAAATTCTAATGTTTTAGTTATTGCCAGGAGAGTCAAAGTAAGGCAAGCAATTAATTTGGGTAATAGTAACGTTATTGTCAGTAAGGTCAAGATAAATCACTTAGCTATTGTTTTGTTCTTGAATTTGCATTATTACAAATAAGTTCAAATTACACAAGATAGGGTACCTGGGGACGCTACAAGATATATACTAGTTCATCTTTTTTGAATTAGAGCAGGCCATCGAAATCTTGGGAGAGCGTGGTAGCACTGTCAAAAGAACATAAATTACTACCGTAGCTTGACTTTTATACAGTGCGATCATTATTGTTTGATCGTGCCGCTCCTAGAACAGTACTACTGTTCCGCATCCCTAAAATAAAAATTGTGCTATGTCCAGTGGCGTAAATAAAATAAATACTACCATAGATGACAAAAAACTTTTCGTGAATGACGAATTGCAAAAACTTGAAAAATTGTAATTTACGTTTATTTTGAATTAACACTTAATTTTTTTAAATTTAGCTTTTTTACATTATATTTATGTACATAATACACTAGGTATATGTTTATTATTACAGTTAAAAATAGAAAAAATAAAATCAAACTTGGCAATTAAAACAATTTCAAAGTGACCACCATTGTGGATTTTCTGTTGACCACACACGGTAATTCTACGAATTCACAAACCAGATAAATGGACCTATGCTTCATCCGTAAAGAAACCTAGGTTCAGTATTTCGTCATCTCTCAAGATGTTGTTGAACCATTGGCAATATTCTAAACACTTTTGAAAATGTAACACAACCGATATTTTGTAAGGATGAAAATGTAATTGATGTTTGACTACTTTATTGCATGTGCCATAAGAAAGACCTGTAACAATTGCTTATATTGAAATATGCACAATGTTGTCAATCTAACTTTACTTATTTAATGTTTTGGTTTTTAAGATTCTTTTTATTTTATTGCTTAAACATACAAGTCAATCATGTTTTGTAGAATGCAGAATTGCCTATTTGCTGGGCCAACTTTTCTTAAAGGTTTTGTCGGACTTCTTCCCAAATGTGTACATACATTTTCCACTACTTCCTCTGTAAGTACAGTTGTGCGACCCGTACATTTTCCCTTGCGAACACTACCATGCTCATGAAAACGATTAACAATTCTTCGAATGGTCGCACTCAATTCACATGTTTGTGAAATTGAAAATAACGATTTGTGATAAATCTTGTCATATAAATACGCATGAAACATCATTTATTATGCCACTTGTCTTACTAGGTAATTAATCAAATGCTTTATCTTTTGTACTATACTTTTGATAAAATTTCGACACCTACACTTTATTTCAGTTAAAATAATATATATATATATATATATATATATATATATATATATATATATATATATATATATATATATATATATATATATATATATACATACAACGTGTCCCAGATAACATTTAGCATGAGGATCTGCTTATTATAAAAGATACAGATTTGGTTAAATTACATGAATTACTTAAGGATTAGTGAAATTATAGGACACTCCAATTTCCAAATTTCCATGTATTTTAAAATTTATGGCAAGAAAAAGAAAAATGTCAAATTTCTTTTTTGTAATATTCTTTGTTATATTAGACATATAAATTTTATTTGCACTTTCTTAAGATATTTTTATGCAGAATTTAAATACCAATTTGGATTTTTTTTTGCACTTTCTATTTTTTAGTTTCAACTAAATTAAATTTTTCTTATGGAACGACAAGTGCGTTGAAATAATTGATCGTGTTTTTACCTCTTTACAATGATATAGCACATGTACTATCTATTTTAAAAACAACAAAGAAAATTAAAAAATGTATTTTATTAAAGACTTAACAATAAGTAGGCCGTGAAACATGAGAAACGACAAATAATAGATAACAACAAGAGTTAAGCAGGTAATAGTATTGGAGATAATTATCCAATTATAAAAGATGTTCAAACAATTGACCATTCCGTTCTAAACATAATTGTTACTAGTGTCGACGTAATTGCTCTGCGTAGTTTTGTTTAATGCTACCAAATGCTGCAAGAATAGCTTCACGAACATCTTCGGCATTCTCAAATGTTTGCACGTACACTCGATTTTTACGTAGCCCCAAAGGAAAAGTCCAACGTTAAGTCTGAGATCTGATGGTCATAAATTGGCCCTCGATTACCAATCCATGAATTTGGAAACCGATTATTAAGATATTCGCTGATGATGTTTGAATTGTGGTAAGCCATCTTGTTAAGCAGATATTAATATTCTCAATCACTGGTAAATCATCAAGTTTATTTTCTAAATCAGTTTGTAGTAAATTCAAATACCTTTCACTATTTAATGTTTCGTTAAAGAATATGGGCCCAATAAGTTTAGCGCTTAAAATGCCACACCAGACGTTAAAACCAAATCTCATTGATGCCGACTTTCTTAACAACGTGAGGATTTTCACGGTCCCAAAAGTGAACATTGTGTCGATTGAAAAGGGCATTATTTGTAAATCTGCTTTCGTCAGACCACAAAATCGTAGCTGGAAAATTATCGTTATTCTCACATTGATTAACATACCATTGGCAAAATTGTAATCTTCTTGATCTCCATCTCTAAGTCCTAGAAAGTGCTTATACGGATGCAAAGTGCAAATAAATTTATATGTCTAATACAACAAAGATATTACAAGAAAAGAAATTTGACATTTTCTTTTTCTTGCCATGTCTTAAAATACATGGAAATTTAAATTGAGAGTGTCCTACAATTTCACTAATCCTTAGGAGTAATTCATCTAATTTAACCAAATCTGTATCTTTTATAATAAGCAGATGCCCATGCTGAAATGTTATCTCATATTGATATATATATATATATATATATATATATATATATATATATATATAGAAAAATATGTATTGCATTTTTGATATTCATGTAAACTACTTTAAATGTGTATTTAAAATTGTAGGTAGCGGACCGCGAAAATTTTATTATTGCAACAAACATTTTTTAAATCGCAATTGTTACCGCGATAGAAAAGTTAATTAATGTTTAACATATTTTACTAAATATTAAGTCGATATTTTATTTTTGTAATTAATATTCGGCTAATTGAAAACATGTTTGATAACTTAAGTGTACGCTTAAAAGTGCTTTACTGAAGGCGTAACGAATCATTGAAATTCTTATGCGACATTCTTATGTAAAATGTCACTAGTTTAGTAATAATTACTGGTAACACTGCAATCAAAGACGTCTTTGTTTGGTTGAAATTTGACACCTAAATGTAGCGCTTGTTACGGACGAATGCATATTTTTAAAATTAAGATGTCGTTCAATAATTAATTGAAACTGTCCCAACATAATAATTTTGTTTTTATTACTTTAAAAAATTGATTGAGTAAATATAGTTAGTTTGAAATCGGGGAATACAGTTAGTGACAGTTAAGAGTGTCGACAGCCAGATCGGTTTGGTTAATTAAATACCTTCATTGTAAACAGTTTGTTTTAAAATATTTCTTGCGTGTACATTTTCTTTGAATTAGCCAACGCTAATTTGTCTTTTCTTTCGGGTGTTAGTTTTAATGTGTCTATAAATAACAGTCACCTTCAGTTAAACCACGTATGTTAACGATTTGTGTCTGTGATCAATTAAATCAAGTGTAAGTAGGTATTTTTATATAAATTAAGGCTGGCAAATCATTCTACAAGTCTATATAACGTATTAAAAATCGAGCATTGCCTTGCAAAGGTACTCATTCACTGCGGCTCATTAAGCTGAAATCTGCTAAAATAAAGGTAGTACAGCTCCCTCACTCTTGTATTTGTGTGAATTAGCATTGTTGTTTGTTGTTTATATTTATATTTGTGTAGATGGGCCTGGAGAACGGTACAGGATAATCCTTGGTTACTAATTGTAATGGGCAATTACCAAGTGGTTACATACCCCGGTTCCAGATGACCATTAAACACCTCGAATTTTTTTCCCCAAATTGTATTAATTAATTTAAAAGAGCACGTAGTTTTCATGCTATTTAGACTTTGTTTGCACGAAAATCGTTGAATCTCGAGTGACCTATTTAAGAAATAGTAAATTTTAGTCCTCAAATCTATTACTTACATAAAACTGAAATTATACATTCTTTACATCGTGTTTTATCTAATACGATGAGATGTTTTGTTAACTTCAATAAATAATAAGACCTTTCTTTTTCCCTTAGAATAAAAAATGAAATATGTAATGATCCAATGTGAAGACTTGTTTACGTCATGAAATTGACCTTTTATTTTTTAATGATTGTGGACCTGAACAGGCTAAATTAGGCCTATCGTGCTAAAGTACTCAGGAACACTTAGGAGGATGGATAGAGGATAATGAATTGCCAATAGATGCCTATGAACAGCTACCTTAAATTTTCTCATACATAAATGAGAGAAAACAGGAACTAGAGATCATTCCAGAGTTTAGAAGCCGTGTAGAAAGATGTGGATTGCGCCCGTTTGGTACGACAAGTGGAGATTTGTACTGCATACTGATGATGTGAATGAGCGAACCGAGTGTTTCTCGCAAAGATAGCCGGAGATGGTATCAAAGAATATAATTCAGCAGCGCAATAGTCGTAATAACGATGATACAAAGAAAGAACTGAAACCATCCTGCTATGCTCAAGGGACCATATATGGGAAGTTAAGGACGGGTCATTTATAAGCCTAATCGCTCTCTTTTGAATACGATCACCGATATCGAGAACGTATTACACTAAAAAGGTGAGAATTATATTCAGATGACCGAATTTGGGCCTTATACAGCAGAAGGAGTTGTCGAGAGGTAAAGTACTGCTTAGATCTGTACAAAAAGCCTATTTTACGAGCAGCTGACCTACTGCATTTTTCTCTTTTTTTTCTTAGCTATTAAACTTGATGTAAAGGTATGCTTATATGCAAACTTGGTTCTTCGTTCGCAAAGTCAATAGGTAACCAGAACATCAATATGTATCCATTTAATTTAACCTATCCAGGAAACCCACAGTGAATGTATTTTTACTAAAATGTTGATGCCAAACAGTGGGGTCTTTTATCAAGTGCATTATACGACCAGAACAATTTGAATCCATATCACTATCTGAATCTGAATCGGATTCTTCTAGTGCTATAATAACCGGTGGTATATTTTCAATTGAAACATTCCTCATATGTTTCTCCCAACCATTTGAAATAACCTTTCTGTGCGCGCATAAAAATTGTGCCACATTACATAAAGCGTCAAGCCATCATTTTGAACCCTAGTGTTTATGACGTTGATACGCAATTGTAACACATCATGACTTCGTGTCACACTCAGGTGAAAATACAATGAAAATAAAATGCATGTTTATTGAACAAACGTTTACTTATTACGCTCTGAACATAATACCACAAACTCTCACTACTGACTGACTGATTACAGCACTGTTATTGCACTGGCAAGGCAATACAGGTCTTTGCAATTCACCACTTTTTACACTAGTTTTTAGAGTGACTGATCTTACTATACCATCAGCCTCAGGATGTACAGCGGTAACTAATGTCATCTTCCACAATTTTGACGGGACATTATGTTCAGATATTAAAATTACGTCACCGATTGAAACTACGGAACCCTTCGTCCTTCCTGAGGTTCTTGTAAATAATCCTTGATCCATCTCGACCAAAATTAAGAATGTAGATATTGTGCCATCGTAATAAGGTATTAAGAGGCTCATGTATTAAACTAACTTCGGGTAGAGCCTTCACGTAATCTCTAAACAAGAAATGACTCGGTGTTAAATAGGTCAGATCGTTTGGATCTGAGGATAGTGGTGTTAAAGGTCGGGAGTTCAGGGTACATTCGGCTTCAGTTATAAGAGTGTAACGTTCTAAATGGGTTAAGTGCGCATTACTAACTAATTTATAAATGTGGAGTTTAAAATATTTAACGGCCGGTTCCCATAAACCTCCTTGGTGGGGTAATAAAATTCCATTTAATATTTTGAGTGGCTAGTTCTTTAAATACACCCCTTTGAAAATCACCATTTTTTTAGCAATTGAGAAATATCATGGATTTCATTTTTTACTCCTACAAAATTTTTAGCGTTATCACAAAATATTTCCTGAGACAAACCGTGTATGACAATAAATCTTTTAAAGGAAGATGTAAATGTCGTCAATTGTTCAACTAATTCGCAATGAACAGCTTTTACTGACATACAAATGAATGCACAGCCATAAACCTTTACTATTTTGCGTGATCTACGGCAACCTTCCTTTATGTGAATATTAAACATTTTTTAATTATTTTTCGTGCCAGAAATTGGCCAATATTTCAGACAAACAACCGCCAATATACCTTGGGTAGCACCATGTAATGATACGTTATGTGTATGTTCGATTAACAAATCACCAAACAGACGGTTTGGTAGTAATACGGGATATTTGCTATGAATTTTTAAATCAGAGTTTTTCAAACGTCCACCCGCACATAATAAGTTTTCTTGGTCTAGAGGCTTAAACATAAAATTTTTAATTTTGAATTTAAGGGATTAAGGTTCACAAAATTTTAAATTCCATCTTTGAAATGAATTCCTTGTTCGAGCCTTACTAACGACCTTTCTTCATTGTTCAATTCTTTAATTGATAATTCACCCAAAGATTTTGCTGATTTATTTTTACAATTGTGATAAAATCTCAAGCAAAAAGAAGTGATTCTAATCAGTTTCGTAAACGAGGAGAAATTTGAAAAAATATAACTCCCGTATTCCCTCATTATTTCAGTCGATCCGGAATTTCTGCAAGTAGAACCTTAACCTCCGTACTAGTTTCACCATCGATTGGTTTAAAGGATTTTGGTTTGAATTTATGTTAAGAAGAAATGATGGTCGCTTCTACCACAAATCATTTGACCTAAGTTCAATTGGAGTAGATCCTCTAGATCTGCGGGACGTTCATGACTGCTAACATGATACCAGGACGATGGGTTTGATTTGGACTGAACTTCAGCCACTCGGTGAGAAACACAATCGGAATAGTAACTAACAAATGAAATGTTAAAATCCTTATAGTTATTAAAACCTTGTGAATTAAATCATTTAACACTAACGCTGCACACAATTACATCAACGTTTTTAACGGTGCAACTAGCGATTTTTCACTAATAATTCTGTGCCTATTTCCTTAAAGAGAACATGCTCTGTAAGCTCTTTCGCTTGCGTCCGCAAAGCCGTATAACTCCAAACGCGAATTTGTATGAAAAGTAAGTTTTCCAGGTACAGATAAAGTGGATAACCCATTCAACCCGTTACAAAACTGGGTCCATGTAGTTTGTAAGTGTAACGGTACAATCTCATCCCAACCACTAATTTTCCATAAGTCTTGCATTATTAATTTCACGACAATTACTACTGGTCAAACAGACCTAGTGAATCAAATATTGAAGAAATTTGACATATCGTTTATTTATTCTATCACCTTTGTAATTTATTTTCCAGTTATATTGAATCTTATCCATTACCGGTGACCAACAAATACCTAAAGTTTTTAATTCTTCTGATTCTTCACTTACAAAAGTAGGTAAGATTGGAGACTTTACACACACATACACACACCACCACATTTCCACATTTCCAAGGTTGCCACAAAACCAAGGTCCCCACCGTAACAAGGTCAAAAAAGCGCAATGTGTGACCTATCATCACCACAAAACCAAGGCCCCAAACCCCGCTTTCCTGTTCCACAATTACCAGACCATCCGTGCGACCTATTCCTGTTCCACAATTACCAGGCCATCCGTGTGACCTATCATTACCACAAACCCAAGGCCACAAACCCCGATTTCCTGTTCCACAACTACAAGGCTATCCGTGCGACCTATTCGTGTTCCACAATTACATCCGTGTGACCTGGTTGCTACTCTAGCCCACTTTTTGCTCTCACAAAATAAAAAAAACGATATGTTAATATATTTAATTAATGTAGAAATACGTATGAATCCTGCTGCAGCAAGCGATGAGGGTGAGTGAACCCCAGACCATGCTCTATACGTTAGTAAGCGTTTATCGAAACAATACTGAGGATAATAAAAGTTTGGGTCGCACATGTTAACATCAACGAAAACAGTATGATACTGACAGGAAATAATTTATTCTATACAATATATACAACATATATACAGTATGTACAATATGTACAATATATACAATAGATAAAATAGATACAGTAAAAAAAAGATTACTCGTCTACGTAGCACACCTCATCACACAGTATACTAAAGAAAAAAATCATTTTTTGTTCATTAATGTTGATTAACTATTCAGGGAAGAAAAATAATACTTATTAGTTATACCAAATTATGAAAGCGTTTAATTTTTTTTTTAATTATTGTATAATGTATAAAAGGGCAAAAATAATATTTACTGTAAATGTTAGATCATTTTAATTACAGTTGTTAACCTCGACGATGGATAGATAATCTGTAAATGCAAAAAAAATTAGTTCTTTATTAACTTAGTCATAAAAAAAATTAAATATTTATGATGCTATAAAAATTCTGATAAATAAGTGTGATGAAACAAAACTGTATTTATTAGCAAAAAAAATAAGAAGCGCGTTTATTAGTAATTACATTCATTACAGAATAAAATAAAAGGTTCAAACTTTTAATGCCATAGACATGAAGATATTTAATGTTGAAATGATTATAAATATAATTACTGAATGCAAGTATGTATTTATGTGTACTGAATACATAAGGTTGTTATTCTTTCTGAATATCAAATACAAAAAAAAACAGTCATGAAAAGAATAAAGAGTTAAGTCACGTCTAAATATGCAAATAAACGGTGATCATCATTGAAACTTATTTGGGTTATTACACTTTCAAGTGCATGAAAATGTGAAAATCTATTCAACATACTATTGACATATAAAAAAATGTACACTTACCTAAAAAATGAAGTAAATAACAATTGTTTTGCACTAATAGTAAATATAAAAATACTTTAAGTGATGTATGTTTATCTAGGAATAGAAAATGTAACTGACAATAAGTGTTGAAAACAAGTTGTATATATAAACAGCAGCATTTTTTATGTCTATTGTACGGGGGTAATTTACATATTGCAATGTAATCTCGGCATTGAATGTAACTTCTCCATATATGGTGATATAGAATTTATTATTCTGTGTAGCCTTGCTTTTTTTTGATATAAATAGCAAGCGTTTTAGTGTATTGTTAGTTCCACTTGAACATCAGTAACAATAGGGTAAGAAATATTTTTTATTAATTAATAATTTATTTTAAGATATACTATTCTGTACACGTTATAGTTTATTAGTGCAATAATTATTTTAGGGATGAACAATTAGAAGAGTGTCCTGGAACGACAATCTCAATCTCAAAAGCATCATGGTGGATAGCGTAAAATGTGAGTAGAATAGATATTATTCAATTATTTTTTTACATAGTTTATTGATTAAAGCAAATTAATTTATGATCACTATTATATTCAAAAAAGTTATATTCTTTTCCACAAAAATTTGGTGGACAACTTTACGAATGTTACAATGTTTGTTTGTTTAAGCAATCCACAAAGATGTGCAGGAAGCAGAAGCTCTGAGAGCTCTAAGGAGGCACTAAAGAATATTGGTAAGTGAAGATTCATATATATAAAGTGAAACAGATCCATTGTTATGTACGAGTTAAATATAAAGTTTGTTACAAAAATCAAGTAATACTTTTAAATATATATTTAATTTTTACATAGATATTTAAATTCGAGTATAGGAGATTTACATAAAAAATTCGTTGTGAGACAATTTATAAATCATGCATTTTATTACTTGTAAAACAACTTAAATCTTTTCAATTTCAAATTATATATTTGTGCAACTAAAAGAGCAGTGTGATAATTTTTATTAGGTAGTCGAAATCATTGTGTAGAACTATTTTTTTTTAAGTCGTCTAATGTAAATTGTTTTCTTTATAATCAATTCAGTTAATACATTTCTTAATTTTTTTTACATTTAAACAGATCAAATTACATACAGTTTACGGTTATCTAACAAAAGTTTACAAGCAAAATCGAGTTTCTTTATAGGTTTAATTCTTGTTACGTACCTAGTAGATGCATTATGAAAAAATTTTTTTTATACTTACATATTATTAAAAAGATTTCACAGTCTAAAGCAGGTTTATTAGTTTTAATCCTTTGAAACTATTCATAATTTAGTGTATCTCTAAATCTGGAAGTGTATATTTGCAGATAATAATTTGATACTTATTATTTTTTATTCAAAATTTCACATTATGAAGTGATTGACAGGTTTATAGTCATTTTGAAGTAATACTTGTTAAAGGAATTTTATTATAGCACTTTTCAGTTTAAATATTAATGCGTTTTAAAATAATTTTTCATCCCAATTGAACTATATAAAAAAAAATTATAATTGGTTATATTCGAGTTTAAATATATATCCTTTGCTATGTATTTAGGTACATAGTATTATGTATGAATATTTACATATTAGTGACTTAATTGGATCAGACTATTTAGTAGGCTAATTGCAGTATATATGATAGTTAATACTTATTGTATTGTTTATGGAAAACAGATATCTGTTTTGAACTGTATTTGAGCTGGTTTGAGCTGTATTTGAGCTGGTTTGAGCTATATTTGAGCTGTATTTGAGCAGGTTTGAGCAGTATTTAAGCTGGTTTTGAGCTGGTTTGAGCTAGTTTGAGCTGGTTTTGAGCTGGTTTGAGCTGTATTTAAGCTGGTTTTGAGCTGGTTTGAGCAGGTTTGAGCTGGTTTTGAGCTGGTTTGAGCAAGTTTTGAGCTGGTTTTGAGCAGGTTTGAGCTAGTTTTGAGCTGGTTTGAGATGGTTTGAGCTGTATTTAAGCTGGTTTGAGCTGTTTTTGATCTGTATTTAAGCTGTTTTGAGCTGTTTTTGATCTATATTTGAGCTGGTTTGAGCTGTTTTTAGCTGTTTTCAGGTGTTTTGGATCTGTATTTGAGCTGTATTTAAGCTGGTTTGAACTGTTTCTAGAAAAAAAACAGATGCCTGTTTAAACCCCCCCCTCCTTGCTATAATACAACACCCGCATGGAGTCCCAATACCTACTATTTTTGATCATATATTCAATCCCTCTGAAGTGTCTCGGTAGTATAATGTAGTAGGGTATTGTTACGGACGCTCTTTTTGTGTGGGGTGGGGGAAGAAGAATGAATTAATATCACGCGCGCGGTGTGTGTGGAGGTGTGCTTGCGCACACTGAACACTACGTTTTTACTTTTTTACTTTTTATTTTTTTTATTTTTTTATTTTTAATTATTTATTTTTTTAATTTTTTTTTCATGCGTGCAGGCGTGTACGTGTACGTGTACACGTCAGCAGACATTCTAAAAAAAGTACCTCCCCACGCGATATATACCACACCGCTTCTTGTGTTAGCACTCATAATCTAACTCTGTACCTGCACGTAGCAGCTTTATAATAGTCTGAAACTATCTTGTCTGCAATACAGGGTAAATACATAACCCCCTACCCAACATAATAATTAGAATATTTTGTCTTCAATGTTATTTCAGGTGTAAATCGATTCCGTTGCGAATGCATGAAAGATTTCTCCAGGAGAGATTCCCTCCTTCGCCATAAAAAAACTGCGTGCTGGATGACAGTATCTAATCCACCATCTGGCATGCAGGAGGTTTCGTTGCAAAACAAAACCACAGGGAGCAATGTGGTGCAAGGAATCACTTCCGACGATAACAAAGCAGTACATAGACACGATACTAATTCCTTTGCGCAACCAGGACCATCTGGGGTAAACTACGCGAAGGATAATGCGAAACCCTGACCATCAGGGTTGAGCAACTCAAGGAATCGGAAGTCTGACCAATGCGATGAACCGGAACAACCTAAAAAAATTGGCGAGAGTGTCCACTGCACTGATTGTTCAATGGATATACCTCGGTATGCGTTCCAAGGACACCTCAGAAGCAATAGGCATAAATCTAATATCTGTTTACTAGTCGATACAGGGGTCGAAGTGATTCGGAATGCGTTTAAACAACGCATTGTGTCGTATCGACTGTCACCATGCAATACGCATACTGATGTGTCCGCCTTTATGGCAGACGTTAAAGGGAACTTATTGAAAGTAGTACAAATTCAGTTGCAGAAACACTACTCATTAAAATGTAATGTGGAACTATTTGGTTTATACTTTTTGAGCAGTAAGGAAAGCACAGAACTGAAATACTTTCAGACTAAGTATGACATTGTAAGTATTGGGACGGTGTTAGAAGAGTATTTCCAAAGACTAAGTGAAATAGTGGATGCAAAGTAATCTGAATTTCAACATAAAGATTCGAGTAAGTGTGAGTAATGGTGTAATCGATTAGTAACAACTGTTTTTTAAGATGGTCCCTGGTGCAATTCGTATATACAGAGGTCAACCTGTTAAAATTTGCGCCCACCACGGGTTCAGCATATATGGCTGTCCCCGCTGAAATCGCACATAAACACGCCATAGTCAATGTAAGAAATAATGACAATTGCTGCTTTGCATGGGCTGTTGTATCGGCACTAGTGACACCAAAGGGTCTACCACAACGGACAACGTCTTACCCTCATTTTCAAACGTTATTCAACTGGAATGGTGTACAGTTCCCTGTTAAGCTGACGAATATTTCAACGTTTGAGACCAATAACAACATTTCCATTAATGTTTATGGGTTAGACGATACGTATCGAGATGGTCACCGTGTCACGGAGGTAGTGGGGCCTCTATACTACACCAAAGCCAAACAGGCAGTCCATGTTAATTTATTATTATTAGTCAGTAACCAAACAGATAATCAGCATTATGTATGGATAAAAAATTTTTCTCGTTTACTTAGCAACCAAATAACTCGGCGGAACGGAGCAATGTATTTTTGTGATGCATGCTTGTATTACTTTAGACCCGAGGAGCAATTAACCCGACACGTGTCACACGACTGTAACTTCGTACATACAAAATTACCGGGCGTGAAACAAAAAAAAGATATAACCGGGGAATTCTACGCGGAAAATATACTCGCGTTTCGCAACTATCAGAAACAAATGGTTCTACCATTCGTAATATATGCAGATTTTGAAGCGCTCTTAGTACCGGTAGATACGGCTGAACCAGATCCCGAAAAACCGTTCACGATAAAAACGTGTAAACACGAACCATACTCGTTTAGTTATTATATTAAGTGTAGTGTAAACGATGCGTGGTCTAAGTTAGAGCTGTATAGGGGGAGTAATGCAGGGGAGATATTTATAAGACGACTGGAAAGTGATGTAAAACGAATATATAATGAACATTTCAAAGCTATTGTTCCAATGACACCATTAACGGATGAACAGCAGGTTACGTATGAACGCAGTGTATGTTGTTACATATGCGGCAAGCACTTTACGGGCGATCCGACAAATCCGAAAGTACGAGATCACTGTCACGTTACTGGTAAGTATCGTGGTGCAGCACATTCAACGTGTAACTTAAACTATCAGGTACCTACATTTCTCCCGTTTTCTACATAATCTCAGTGGTTATGATGTTCACCTGTTCATTAAACAGTTAGCGAGTGAAACGGAAGAAATTACCGTACTTCCGGTTAACAGTGAAAAATATATAACGTTTGGTAAGCATCATTTTTGTTGATGAATATGTAAACAGTCATGGTCAACTTAGTGAGAAAGAAAGGTAGATTTCCTTATGCGATATGTAGATTCATGGCGCATTTAGATAATATTAGAACGACGTCACGGTGCCATCATATGATCGAAATTCTACGATAAAATGCGCGAATGCAAATATTTCCGATGACGAATACTGTCGCGTTCTACTGGTATGGGATCACTTTAAGTGTAATACACTAGGTGATTATGCTGATATTTATTTAAAATCAGATGTGTTGTTATTGGCTGACGTGTTTGAAAACTTTAGGAGATTATGTATGGGTGTGTATGGTTAGAACCTGCACAGTATGTCACTTTGCCTGGATTGGCGTGGGATGCCATGTTGAAATGTACGAAAGTAGAGCTAGAATTACTGACGGATATGGATATGTATCACTTTTTAAACAAGGTATTCGGGGTGGAGTAAGTACTTGTATCAAGCGGAGAAGCATCGCTAATAACGAGTTTGTTCCAAACTATGATCCTAAACAACCGAAAGTGTTTTTACAATATTTAGATGCCACGAATTTATACGGATGGAGTATGAAGCAATACCTGCCCCACGATGGGTTTATGTGGTTACCTCAAGAGGAAATAGATCACTTTGACGTATTAAAGATTGATGATGACGCCGATGTTGGATTTGTACTGGAGGTTGATATACATTATCCCCACCATCTGCATGACGAACACAACGATTATCCGTTTTGTCCTGAAATGATCTGCGCACCACATTCCCAGGAGGAGAAGTTAATCCCTAACCTGTGTGATAAGACCAACTACGTTATACATTACCGCTATTTAAAACAATGTATAGAGCATGGCTTAATTGTTACTCGTATTCATAGGGTTTTACGCTTTCGTCAGAGTCCGTGGCTAATACCATACGTAGACCTTAATACCGCTCTCCGCAGCACAGCACAGAACAAGTTCGAAAAGGATCTCTATAAAATTATGAATAATGGCGTGTTTGGTAAAACAATGGAAAATGTCGATAAACGAAGAGTTATTAAACTGTTAACACATTGGGAAAATAACGGTCGTCGGGTAGGTCTAGCACGGTACGTTGCAAAACCGCAATTTAAAAATTTTATTCAATTCACTGATAAATTGTTTGCGGCGGAATTGTCGAAACAGGTAGTTACGTACGACAAACCCGTCTATGTCGGATTCAGTATTTTAGATCTTTCCAAAATTATAATGTATCGGTTTTTATGATATCTTACGAGCTCATTATGGCAAGAATGTCACGTTGCTCTATACTGACACGGATTCTTTGATTGTTGAGATAGTAACTGATGATATGTATGCACATGCGAAATAATTTAGACGAATATGATACTTCCAACTATCAAAATGAGTTGCATGGTATTCCTACGACTGCTTCCGTCGTTGGACGAATGAAAGATGAGTACGCAGGAAAGCGATTCATTATTTATGGTGCTGGATCGAAGTCATACTGTCTGAAGCTTGCTGATAATGAAGTTGTTAAGAAAGCGAAAGGTGTTAAGAAAGTTGTTATTCAGAAAGTGTTGACGGAAGTAGACTACAAAGCGGTTGCGGAGGGTCTGATAAAACAGTAATGTGTAAAATGCTTGTGTTTCGATCAACCTTACATGATATGTATACCGAAATGTTAAACAAAATTACCTTTAGGTCTCAGGATGACAAACGATGTCGACTACGTGATACGTGTTCCACATTGACGTGGGGGCATTGGCGAATACCGGAATTGGAGAATGCTGATCCGTTGAGCGAACTATTGCAGGTTGCTAAGCAAATGAATTTATATTAACCGGAAGAAGAATAGTTTGGGTACTGACACTTGCTAGTTTCTTTCCTATATTCTCTCCATAATGAAACTAATATTAATAATAAGTTGTATTATTCCTTTAGTTGTTTAACATATATTAATAATATGTACTAATTCGTTAGTAGGAGAATATATGCTATACAAATACTGTGTGATATAAATAAAAAAAAGAATGACTATTTACTATTTTTTTATTAAAAAATGTGTACAAGACTTATTGCATTATATATGTATTATATAAATGATATACAGTACTCAAAGCACAGTGACATAATGATTCACAATGAAAGTAACAAACGGGTTGCATAGCAGGAAGAGGTGGACCTTCCTCAAGTTCAATAACAGGCTGGGTCACAAATTTTCTGATGTAATCTGCTTTCTCTGCCCTTGACATAGACAGAATCTGTTGGCTGAATCAATCTCTCGAGCATTCTTCGAAAGTGGTGTGGTGGTGTATACCCTTCTTCCCATTTAATACAGTGCTGGTTATGCATTAACCAAGTAGCTTGACGACGACTCTCTGCATCCAACGTATGCCAGGGATACGGTGATTTAAAAATAAAATGGGCAATTTGTTTCCCATTATAAATGGCGAGTTCTTTTGGTATAAAAGCTTTTGAAATTTTAAACCCTTGTACATCGACTATGACGGACATTGTATTACAACTGTCGTACTGCTTTGGTTAACGCGTTGTATGTAACTAAACGATCGTGGAGTATAACACAGTATGCTGTCGTATTGGCAGCTATGTTTGCCGCTGTTTCAAACTCCACACGAAGAACTACTGCTTTAGAGTGTAATGCTTCTTTTTGATTTGAGCAATCTACGACAATCAACGGTGCAGCTGTGGTGAATTGCGTGGGGGTGAGTAATGGTTGCCCCTCTCTTTGGTAATACGACATTTGGAATTTAGCAAACATTTCATACAACCTAGCAAAGCAATTGTTATCATAATTAACGTTGAGATTGTTATACGGATAACGATCCGTGTTCAGGAACACGCGAATATTATTTAGTGCACATTTATCGAATCTGCTCGTATCTTGCATAACATTATTCTCTCGCCCAGTTTGAAATCCTATAATAATGTATCTAGGTGTTTCTATACTAGTGGATGTTTTGATTGCCCATGTATGCTTATCTGTTGCTGGAACGGCGGGATATATGTGGATTTCCCAACTTCTAAATGCTACTGGCGTATTTACATTTTTATCAATGTATTGCGTTAACGCCAACTCCTCTGCTAATGCTGGAATGATGTGTGGAACTTTCCAATATATCTTATCTATGTTAACTTTTAATGCTTCTTCTACAGTTGAAATTACTGCGTCGGTATCAATGTTACTACGAATTAATACCAGTTCTTGTCTAATTTTGAAAATCACTTTATTGTAATCTTCGGCAAAGCCAAGTAGCATTCTCAACGGTATACAAACGTTAAAGTATCCTTGAGCATTTGTTAGTGTACTGTTTGCAGTAGGAAACCAACCTGCATTTTCATGACGGGCTAGATCATTGGACGTCAATGATACCAATCCTTTCATTGTCGACGTTAATCCTACTTTCGTTACGGAATCTACTACTATTCCATTCATTTCATATCTAATTTCACTGAATAAAAATGCGATACCGTTATTAACGAACCTTGTGGTGTTAGAGACAGTACCATCCTGACGTAATAATAGTCCCTCTACGTAGACATAGCTTTCGGATGGTAGAGTGCACATGTCTTCCTGAATGGGTATCCTGATTTCATCATTGTTTCCAAATCTGGTAGTGTATGGCTGATGGGTGTGCAGTTCGGAATTAACGATAGCATTATCAACGACAACTTTTCATTAACGTTTAATATACTCATTGTAGTACTGTAAAGCCGAGACTTTCCAATAATGCTTTGTTCTGCGGTGTCAATGCTTTGGGTGCTGAACGCTTACTGACTCTCACCTTTCCACACTTTGATCTTTTATAGTTTGATTTGCACTGGGTACATGCACATGTGTTATAGCGCGTTACCATATTTTCTTTAAATGTAGTCCTATCGTTATGACTTCCCGTTAAAATTGACGAGATCTCCGTCTTGGTCTACTATTTTAAGTGTTATTGTCGAAATGGTAGATGTATTGATAGGTAGATAGATGACATGTTGAGGGGACTCTATTATTTTATACCCCGCTGGTACACTGGGAAAGAACTGATGAATTATGTGTGATGTTTCACCATTCTTAAAACTACCACTTGTTATATTGCACTCGATAATTAATGAGTTAATTTTGATAATGTTAATAGGAGTATCAGAGGTATGCACTTTCTGAGCCTGGTAAACAGTTTTATTAAATCCCAGCATAGGTCCTATCGAATTTTCCACATTGAAGTTAATGTCATGGGTTGCTTTCATACTTGCTTTCATAGTATTATTATTCGCTTGTAAATGCATAAATGCTCTCGATCTTTTCACTAACTCATTAATATATTTATTCACATCCGCGATTTCGTATGATCCTGGTGGTATTGTAATTTTATCGTTTCCAAATACGAGTTGGTTATTCTTTGAAGTAACATTCTGTATAGTATTGAAAGATTCAAAACTAGTCAATCCCATTACGTATTCCGACTCATTCTCAAGAAAAATCGGTGGATTAAAGGTTGCTTGCAAGATACACTTTTTGCCGGTAAATGTAAATGTGTACGACATTACGATCACGTAACGACTACTGAAAATCAGTACGAGTAGTCATATAAAAAGTGTAAGACTAAATGACCGCAGTTGTATGTATCAAAATCTTGAACCTTGGTAAAGTTATACTCAATTGTGTTTCTGCTACCATCACTTTTAAAATAGTGGAGTAATTCAAAGGGTGGTTTAATATGTCCTATGCTATCAAAATATGTAATATGCCTGTTACGCTTAATGTAAGCTATCCAGTGTGTACCCTTGTTAGTTTGATCATCCAGATTCACAATACCACATTCATTCGCATGGATTCGTGTAGGTAAGTTATCTCGCATATATATCCCTCTAAAATAGGGAATCTGTAATTGCTCCACAAATTTTGATAGCTCAACATTACTTAAGGCGTGACGTGCTAGCTTCAATGGGAGTTTTTTGAATACGGTTGTAAATATATACCTAACCCTCGTTTATATGGCTTTATGTATAAACCTTTTCCTAATGCAGCTGCTTCCATTGCTTGGTTGTGTCGTTTGGTTTCGTCTAACGTTTTTATCGCAGCTTTTGCGTCAGTTACCGCTTTTGCGACTGCCGCAGCACCGCCACCTAGAGACCCTAAAGCTCCTAATGCTGCAAAGAGGGAAATAAGAGGTATGAATCCCCCACGTTTTGGTATTGGCAATATTCTGCTCTTGGGTGACATAATTTTTTTGTGTTTTAGAGCGCTCAAGGCTTGCTGTATTGTCGATTTTAAAGATGATCGAAGTTTACCACCAACACGACGTCGGGCTAGAAGGACTGCTTTGTTAAACGAAATTGCTCTGCGAGAATGCTTCCTTCGTCGTGATTTATTTCCCATTCCCAATTTCTTTTGTCCTTTCCGTGATTTGCCACCCATTCCCATTGTCCGTTTTCCTTTCATTATACCAGCTATGGTTAATGCAGCTGCCCTTTCTCCAAAGGTAGCGTCGGTAGAACGAAATCTATTCCAAGCTTTTTGTTGTAAAGTCTTATCTGCTATGTGTCGTTGTCCTAGATCGTTTGACTGGGAGTATGCAATATCGTGTTCTTTACACGCTTCGTCCAATGCGTTAATACCTTTGTCGCCACGAGCTAATCGTTTTGTAAACGGGTGCCTGGCCCACAATATCGATATCCGGGTATATGCAACTCTACGGGTAATTTATTTATTAAAGTATTAATTAACCCTGAACCTTTTTTTTTCCTCTGACGCTGGGATGTATACTTCATACCACACTGACTGACTCTTCACTACTAAACTACTTTCTGCACGTGGTGTATATATATATATATATATATATATATATATATATATATATATATATATATATAGAAGCGTCATACAAGTCGTGGTTTAGTACCATAATGGGTGACATCCGTTTCATTCCGCAAGATACAGAATTACCTATCAAAAATTATGACATTACTCCTAACAAGGAGCAGTACTCTAAACACCGCGGTTTACTAAAAGGGGGATGTAAACGAGGTATAATCGTCGGACCATCCGGCTGTGGTAAAACCAATGCTTATTAGAACATCCAAATGGCTTACGTTTTGAAAATGTCTATATATATTGCAAATCTCTATACCAACCTAAATACCAGTACCTGCGGGAGTTACTGGCACCCATAAAGGAAATTAGGTATTTCGAATACAGTGATAATAGTGATGTTATACCTCCTAGTGAGTCCCGTAAAAATTCAATAATGATTTTTGATGATGTAGCATGTCATAAACAAAATGAAATTAGAGATCATTTTGTTTTGGCAGACATCGAAATAATGATTGTTTCTATCTGTGTCAAACGTATTCTTCAATTCCAAAACAGCTTATACGTGATAATGCGAATTTACTTGTTCTTTTTCAACAAGATCACACTAATCTCAAGCACGTGTACGATGATCACGTTAATGTTGATATGTCATTTGATAGATTTAAAGACTTGTGTTGCTGTTGCTGGCGTGATAAATTCGGATTTCTTGTGATTGATAAAGAAAGCGATGTTAAAATGGTCGTTACCGTAAGAGATTTGACTGTTTCATTGCAGTATAACTAATCTACTAGGACTTTCAACGTACAGTCGTAATGGAGGAGCGCTTAGTACAAGACATTTTGCGTGCTCGCAAGAGTGTGCAACAGAAATATGCTAGTTTGAAAGAAGATACTGCACTTACAGAACGTGCAATGGAGGCACACTTTAAACCTATTACACAACCATTAAAACAATTAATTACTAAAAATGATGGTTCTCTCATCAAAGCTGAACCCCTTACGCCAGAAGTCGGAAAAAAGGAGTCCATTGCACATGAAAATGAAGTATTTTTACATTATACACCGAAATCCTCTAGAATACGTAAGGAGCCGCGTACTATTGTTCCTGACACCATTCCCACACCTCTACAAGAATCTGTAATTGCTGACACATGACGACGAGGTGGAAATTCCTACTTTACAACAATTGAAATCGGAACTACTAGCTGCTGGATCTCAACCCGCCTTTGAAGAGTATCTTAATCAATACCAAGGATTAGCGAAATACTACGTCGAAGGTATCTTTAGAGATACCGAAGATGAATATGACTTAACGTATGGTGTGCATTTTATTCCTGAAGAAGAGAAATTTTTTATAGGCGATGCTGAACTAGATTTTGTTGGAGAAAATTTGCGAACCGCTCTTCCTGATGGATCATCCCTAGATTATGAGGGAACACCGGGATTATATGAACTACTTTTTAAAAAAGTTCCTACGGGATACAAAAAGAGGGATCTACAGCACTACAATGACATTTTGCATCGTACGCATGCTGCCCGACGTAATTATAACCCTGATGATCAAATCCGAGGAACTAATAGTAAGAAGTACCTTGAAATCATTAAACCATTACTTCAGCCTAGAAAACGTTCTGCCACATCGTCTATTGCACCTCCAGCCACCAGATCTCGAACAACTTCTATATCCAAAAGAGGTGGTGGACTGCAGCTATTGCGATACAATAATAAACCTATTGAATTTGTACCGTGGAATAATCCGAATAAGTTAGTCGATTGGTTAAGGGAATTATTAGGATCAATGTCGGCAGGAAATACTAGCAATCACAACGAAATAATATATATAATTGATGAACTACGTAACGCAAAAGTAATAAAGTAACAGAACTTGTTATAAACCTACCACTATAGTCATTTCCTTTCATTGTTACTACGACTATCACTACAGATAGTACTATATGTCCACCAGTGATGCCAATAGATAAATTTGGCGGTCATCTTCATCATCAAATGACAGTGGATAAATTTGGGAAACATATTGTTCATCATAGCGATCTGTCTTATGAAACTTTCATTTCATTTTCTGGAATCGCCGCAAAGAAGACAATTAGTGTATCTACCGGCGTAGGTGATCAATATACCTATCCCTGTAACGACGGTACTATAGTACATTGCAGGTGGAGTCATCCAAATCTTGAGCTTAACATAGATGGTACAAAATTTGAGCTGGCAAAGGATGTAATTGGCCAACCTATTAAGAGGAACGATGTAATTCGTGTAACCATACCGACGTTTGTAAAGTTTTCAACTGCAACGATATTCAACGTAGAGTTCGTAGTAAAATCCAAAGCACAAAAAAATGAGTAAAGCCGATGTTGTCGAAGAACTGCACAAACCTGCAAGAAGAAATTTTCCGCGGCGTTGTGTTGTACTAAAAGGTTTAAATGATCTATTTCAAGCTGATTTAGTGGAAATTATACCATATGCTCGGATGAATAAAGGATTTCGATACATTTTAGTAATAATAAATGCATTCTCTAAATATGTCTGGGCTTTTCCCATCAAACGCAAGAATGGTAAACTGGTCGCGGATGTAATGGATAAACTTTTGTCTGGTTTGAAAAGGACACCTACACATATACAAACTGATATGGGAACTGAGTTCTATAATGCTGAATTCAAAAAGTAATGAAAAATTTAATATCAATCATTACAGTAGTTATTCCACCTTGAAAAGTAGTATAGTCGAACGTGTAAATCGCACCCTTAAAGCAATAATGTGGAAAACCTTCAGCATGCAAGGATCCTATAAGTGGCTATCAATATTACCGCACATTGTCGCCGAGTATAATTCAAGAAAGCATAGAACAACTGGATACAAACCGGTAGATGTATCGGAAAAAATAGTGCATCTATTTCAAAACATTTAAAATGTCAAAAATTCTTGACCGTAAAACACCTAAATTTAAAGTGGGGAACATGTACGCATTAGCAAACATAGAAGCATATTCTCTAAGGGTACACACCTAATTGGAGTTACGAAGTCTTTCGAATATCAACAGTTAAACGTTCAAGCCCACTCACCTACACATTACGTGATAGTCGAGATGAAGAGATTCAAGGTCGGTTCTATGAGCCCTAACTACAAAGTGTTAAACATCCAGACATTCATCTAGTTGAACGTGTCATCCGACGTCAAGGGAATAAAGCTCTCGTTAAGTGGTTGGGTTTTGATACTTCTCACAACTCCTGGATTTCTACCAAAGACATTGTGTAATACGCTAATTAACCTTAATTATATATACTGTAATATTAATATGCAATAAACAGATCTTTTTTTAATTTTTTATTAATACTATCCTATACATATACATCACTACATACTACTAAAGCGTCTGACAAACACACACTCACGATGCTGTTTTTCGAGGATTGGTGAAATTATATTACCACAGTCATCTATTCTTTTTTTAAATCGTGCAGAATCTCTAGCTATTTGTTCCCATTCTCCTTTTCGCGCATGTCTGTGCGCCAACTCCCATACTACTATGTAGTGAACTACGTTTTTGGACTCATTAATGCACACCTTCTTCACTGGGTGAGTCGTCATCTGCTGGCTCAAAATTCGGTAAATATCTTTCTATTTCATGTATAAATTGCTCCAATGATATTTCTTTAATCTATTAATCTCTTTATACAACAAATACACTCTATATCATCTACATGCGATGTTAAGTATTTTTCACAAAGGCGTATTCCTCCCCCATACTTATTAACTAGATTATTTAAATAGTCATCACTAAATCTACCCATTCCATACACTTTTTCATGATCAGCATCGAATTCTAATGATTGTAACTGGCATATTAGTCTTTGGACTGCACTAACACAATCTACAGCTTTAGGCCACGACTCCGCACTATAACACATCCACATATTGACTAACATCTAATACTATCCACTATTGACTACAAGCGCGTTACCCCCCCCCCTTTCAGTTATAGGTTTGGCAAGATCCATATCCATATTAGTTTCTCCTTGGCAAATTCTTCCATTTCCAGAAGGCAGGCTATGTTGACCTCAAATACATCATGCAATGGAACTATAACCGCTGCCGACGTTATTAGGTTTTTATAAAACTCTGGAAAGTTCACAGTATCTGCCAACTCCAATCGGTAATATATTATCTTCAAAAGCTTCCATAACTGTTCTATAGACTCCCATCCTAAATACTTCTTCACTATCACAGAGGCGTATAATTTTTTTCTTGTTAATATTTTCGTACGAGACAATCTTCGATCCCAGTTTGGTAGGTAGCCATGTTCCTTCAGGACTGTAGAAATAATTAGTAATTACCCCTTGATTATCCATAAGTATACGCCATTCCTGCTTGTCAAACACCACTCCACTACTCTTCGATCCACCGAGTTTTACGACTGGCTCAAATCCAAATTTTGGTGATAGACCGACACTAACAAACTTTGTTTTACTTTTATTTAAGAAATAATGCACATTATTAAGCAAAATATCACAATATTTACTTGAACTTATAGCACCGATAATCTTCGCCTTTTCCATGGCTTGACGTAATATGTTATCCATTATATACGATACTGGCTTTACATACATTCCCTCTTTTATATATGACACTCTCCCCACTATGTGTCCTCCTTAAGGCTACTTACGTGACCTTCACGATTATACCACACATTGCTTTAGCGGTCTGGTCGGTTACACCTTTTCAAGGTTTTCTTTTCGTTCAAGGCTGTTACTCATTTTGTTTTTTTTCCAACCTTGTATTCACCACTACTTCAAGGATTCCTAGGCATACTTATTTCCAAGGTTGTTCCACTTTGCCACAAGTTCACTACACAAGGTTACATACCCCCACTCAGTATTATTCGTATACTTAAAGGGAGGGGTTTTTACATATACCATAATTACCGATCTTCACTATGTCAGTTACTCCAGTGCAAGAAGTTTGGAAGACTCCTGAAGTGTACCAACCACAAACCCTATTTCAAATTAGTGCGCGACGGACATGCCAATTAATTCCGAACTGGGTAAATTTTGAAAAGAAAGGAATACTACCGGCTTCCATAACTAAAGTGCTACGAAATAAATATGAAGATGTTCAGTGGAACTCTGCGTGGTTTGCCAACTTGAGCAAGGTAATACGCGAGCACTTTTCGGCAAGCCGTGTAACAGCATATGCCCACATTGTATCAATATATATTCGCTACCATCTGTGGTCATGATTTGTGTCACTTGTTTAACGTGTTGAGGCAAAGTGATTACCGCAGCATTGACCACACTCAATGGAGCGCTGGACGGCTTGGTACCACCTGTCAAACGGTGAATACTGGTGTTCTTCATGTAGAGCACCCCTAACACCACTTTTTGATGTGTACGATGACGACTATTGTATATTATGTGATGAAGTATGTTATGTTGATTATTGATATTTTTTTATGTATATATTGCATATAATAAATTATTTCCTGTCAGTATCGTACTGTTTTCGCTGATGTTAACATGTGTGACCCAAACTTTTATTATCCTCAGTATTACAACTGTTTCGATAAACGATTACTAACGTATCGAACATGGTCTGGAGTTCACTCACACTCATCGCTTGCTGCAGCAGGATTCATTTCCACATCTTCAGACGATACGGTTGAATGTTTCATGTGTGGGGTTAGAATAAACCGATGGCAGCCAGATGTCAATCCGTTACAGGAACATCTACGATGGGCACCACATTGCACTTATGCTCAGGTCCTCGCACCACGTCCGCGCAGATGTACTGAAACGGAAGTGGAGAGGACCTTCTGCACTTGTACTAAATCAAAATGTTTTATTCCTAAAGAAAATCATATATCTGAGTAATACATTTGTACATGTTTCTACATTAATTAAATATATTAACATATCGTTTTCTTTTATTTTGTGGGTGGGCAAAAAGTGGGCTAGAGTGGCAACCAGGTCACACGGATGTAATTGTGGAACATGAATGCGTGATAGGTCAGACGGATGGTCTTGTAGTTGTGGAACAGGAAAGCGGGGTTTGGGGCCTTGGGTTTGTGGTGATGATAGGTCACACGGATGGCCTGGTAATTGTGGAACAGGAAAGCGGGGTTTGCGACCTTGGTTTTGTGGTAACCTTGGAAATGTGGGACCTTGGAAATGTGGTGGTGTGTGTATGTGTGTGTAAAGTCTCCAATCTCACCTACTTACAAATACTATATTTTCTTTATTTGAATATAAGTCCTATTAGACGCCCATTTCCGCAACAAAAAACCCGGGACTATTTAGTGATTTTATTAATTTATCACCAATTGTCTTCATGCCACAAACTGTAATCAAAACGTCCATACAGCAATCGGGACAGATTATGCTGTAAAGTAAGGAATCATTGTCTTGAACTTCGGAAGCAAGTTGCTTTAGACAACCAGTTGCTATAAATGATGCTGGTCGACTCTTGTATGTTAAAGTTTTTTTTTCAAGGTCAGTCGTGTGAAATCTGTACAATATTTTTGGCTAACTTTTTTTCTCTTGTCGAGATTAATGTCTGTCGATATTGCTAACGTCTGCAGTGAAAATGAACTTATGCAATCGAAATAATTCCTAATACGGGCCCTCTCATCAATAAATCGTTCAGCGAATTTCCTGAGGTTGTTTCGCAAGAAGCATCAAAGACAACCCGGACTTTGAAAGTAACGCTTTCTTCCTTATAAACCGCGTGATGGGGTAACAAATATCCGTCGTCACAGCAATTATTCAGTAAACCTATTTCTTGCACATGATCGAGCTCTAAGTATTCCTTCATAAATCAATTGCAATCGCCTTTGGCAGCCGAATTGCGCGTCAGTTTAGGCTCTAAATTTAAAAATAAAAACGTCTTTTAGCAGTTTCTAATGAATTTCCGAGTAAACTCGGATCCACTTTCTAAGGTAATGCAACTACAAACCGCCTTGTGTTATCCCGTTGTGTATTATTTACAAAATGTTTCTCACATTCCATTTCTTCGCGCAACCTTATTTGATGATTTGGGATTTGTTCGGCTTTCCCAGAAGCTTCGTTATGAACGAATAAGTTCAAAACTAATAATTTATATTTAATTCGTTGAACGTGACTAAATGTAGGACGATACAGCATTGGTGAATTAATTGGTACTGGGTATTTCCCCTGAAAGTAACCAACCGAATACCGATTTTTGCAAAATTTATCCGTTTTGATTTGTGCGTACTTATCCGATGCATAATAGTGTGAAAGACGCCAATTAACAAATCGATTTTTCTTGCTTTACAAAACTCTGGATCTGCTAACCTTTGCGAGTGTTAAATTATTATTATTCCTGCTATCGATAAGCTAACCTGATGCGTGGGTAGTTGAAGTAAATCGAGCAACCCCTAACGGTCTGACCAGGGTATCGATTGATGAGTAAGTCAGTCAGTGACTGAGCAATTTAAAATCTTTATTATATATATATATATATATATATATATATATATATATATATATATATATATATTTTCGTGTTAAGTACAGGATCTGGATAAGTACAGGTAGAGATTCGGTTAAATGGACAACAATGAGCTTCGACTTAATCATAATTAAGATCACAAATCAAAATTTACAGTCATTAGTTTACTTGTTATCTAACTAACTTTGATTTTCTTGAAATATTTTGTATTTTCAAATGTATGCATGTGCTAATTAAAAGTTTATAAATAACTTCAAAAATAAATATTTTAATTATTATTAAGAATAATGCGTTGTATCATTATAAAATGAGCGTCGCCTTTATAATTAAACAATATTTGCGAAAACGATATATTAGGTGTGTTACAAAACAAACAAAAATTTACAAAGAATAAGTTAAATTATAATTGAAAAATATTCCAAATTAAGTTAAATAATCTTGGATTTAAATTTAAAGATTGAATTTAAATTTAGCACATTTATAAACGTTATTAGTTTACAAAGAACAAGAATTTTGATAAAATATAATTGAAATAATTGAAATATTATAATTACGAAACATAATTTCCATTGTAATTCTATTTAAAAAGTTTGCAAAATTTATGTCTTTAAAATTTAAATAACTTCATAATATGAAATTTTAATCTATTATTAAGAATATTGCGTTCAAACATTCAGAAGTCTAACCTTGTAAAACTAATGAGATCTCACCTATAAATCGTCTTTGATTTTCTGTTGACTAATATCGATGAATATTTCTATTAAAAATACCTTTATTTGTGAAATTAAATTCGCCTCTGGATAACATTTGTTTTAAAATCGTAGGATTTTTTCATATTCGTGGATACGCAATTTACTAAATTACATTGTTTTTCAGCGTCTCCTTCATGTAAACTATGCATTCAATTTATTTTATAAGAACGATATTTAGTTTTACGAAGTGTTTTCCAAACACTTGAATAAGGTAGATTTGTCATTTCTCCTATTTTTATTGTCGATAAGGATTGATTCTCTTCAATAGCATTAATAGCTTCTTGACGACGATGATGACGACGTAGATTTTTAATTTTTGAAAATGACCCGTAAATTCTCAAATTACTTTCCAAGCGCCAAACATCATGAGACATGGTAGTCTTCCTTCAGGATATCTTTCCGAATATAAAATATAAATCTCTTATCGTATTATCAAAACAATCCTCCATTTTATTTGCTCTTAAATGAACGAGAAGAAACAAATTTTAACCCGAATGACAATTGTTGAGGCGATTTTCACTTGTTTTACACGGCTAACTCGATATGTCAAAGCATTATTCTTAATAATAATTAAAATATTTATTTTTGAAGTTATTTATAAATTTTTAATTACACATGCATAAATTTTTGAAACCAACATTGTTGTGTAAATAGTAATACACAGTGGAAAATAGGTTGTAATTAGTAATAGTTTTTAATGTATTTGTTAATACTTTTTAGTTCATAAATTTTTTCTTTAGTTTAAACTAATAACTTTATAAGTGTGCTAAATTTAAATTCAATCTTAAGAATTTAAACCAAGATGTTAACCTTAATTTGGAACATTTTTTCAATTATAATTTAACTTGGTCTTTGTAAAGTTTTGTTGCTCTTGTAACACACCTCTAACTTATCGGCTTTGTCGCAAATATTGTTTAATTATAAAGGCGACGCTCATATGTCAACGCATTATTCTTAATAATAATTAAAATATTTATTTTTGAAGTATTAATAAATTTTTAATTGCACATGCATTTTTTTTTGAAACCAAAATTTGTAGCTTTTTATAATGGTCTAAAAACCCAAAATAGTTCCCGTAAGAAAAACAAAAGTTAGTGTAGATAACAAGCAAACTAATGACTACATTTTTTTTGTAAACGTTACTTAAAAGTACTCAAAAAGTCGCCTGAATAATGTATTTTCAGAATTTTGTTATTTTGTCCCGTATTTCAATAACGGCAAAGTAAATGTAAATTTTGATTTGTGATCTTAATTATGATTAAATCGAAGGTCATTTTGATCCATTTAACCGAATGTCTAACTCTGCTAATAACCGAGATCCCGAAATGTGCTACATATACAATGTGACCATTTAAGTCCGCACCATATGGGATTTTTTTTAAACCTCGGCTTTAGCATAGATCTGATTATCGCACCCATTTTTGCTTCAAATAAAACCAAAAATGAAGTATAGTAAGTTGGTTTTACAACCGGCGTCATCTGTCAAAAATTACATTTTTAAGAAAAAAATTGAAAAAAACGCATAAATTGGCCGAATTTCGGAAAAAATTATTATAAAAAGTTGTTAATTTTGTGCTTTTAGACTTATTTACTGAATTTCAATGACCTAGTATGATTTTGAATTTTTGACAGTTTTTTGATATTTTACCAATTATTTTTCATCTTGATTGTATGTAACCTACGTAAAATTCTTTATCTAATGAAAACTCAAAATGCCAAGTCTATTTAAGTTAAAAACAAAATGGCTTTCAAGATTTTTTTTTAAATTATAAAAATTTATCCACCATCATGAGTCATGTTTGGTGCAAAGTTCGTTTAACTTTTGTTTTGATGCAAAAAAATATTTTTTGCTTTTCTAGTTACATAGAAAACTCAATTCATCAATTCAAATTTGGTGGGGTATGTTAAAACAAGAGTTTTCTTAGCGTTGAATTAAAATTTTTAACAACGTTATGTTCTTTATTACAACTAAATTTAAAATTTGCAAATGTCTCTTCTTTTAATAATTTTGCTAAACGTATTTCAAAAGGATAAATTTGATTTATTATGATAAATATCACATTTTACATTCTAATCAGAATCTGTAATGATTACGTAATATATATTAATTAAAAACAAAAGTTATGCAAACTTTGCACCAAACATGACTCTGATGATGGATGAAATTATATCATTTTTGAATAATAACAAAAACATTTTGTTTTCGGCTCAAATAGATTAGATATGCTGAGTTTTCATTAGATAAGGGATGAAAAACAATTGGTAAAAAGTCAAAAACTTGCCAAATTAAAAATCAATAGTATGCCATTCGAAATTTGACACAAAGGTTTAAATGACAAAATGAACAACTTTTTAATATTTATATCCATATGGGAATTTATGGTTTCTTCCATGTATGCGTTAAATGTCACAAATTATTTATATATATATATATATATATTATATATATATAATATATATATATATATATTATATATATATATATACAGGGTGTCCATAAACTCTTTTCAGAAAAGAAAACTGCAGATTCTATGATTTACGATTTAACGTAAATTATCTCAATACAAAAATACTTCCTAAGAGAGCTGGAGTTCTTGGAAGATGGCGCCCTAACGTCGGTTTAATTAAATATCTTCAAAATGGCTAAATATGCGTTCTGTAAATTTATTTAGTGGAATATGCCGAATCGTATGGCGTGAATATGATTTTTAGTTGTACATAAGCGGCCGTTTGGGAGGGCATTGGACATTGTTATTCATAAGTTTTGTTTTTCAAAATTTCGCAATTTTAATATAAAGTTTAAAAACTTTCGATTTTTTCATAAAAGAATGATACTCTTGTCTGAAGTCGCTACGACGAAGCGTTTTCGAAAGAAATCGCTTTGAACTTTTCATGTGCTAATTATACTTTTATAAAATTAACTTACGAATTCATTTACAATTATGAAAGATGGCGATGGAAAATAAACAAAATAACAATTCCATGATCGTCAAACTGCTCTCATGCCATAAATTAATTTTGCTTTAGAAAGTAAGAAATAAACTCGGGTAAAAAATAATCGTTTTTATACAAAAAAATGTTGCTGACACAATTAATAATAAAAAAAATTCAAAATGACAAATGAAACACAAAGCTGAATCTACTGATGCTCCACATGACGACCATCCGTTTCTATGCAAAATTTTGTTTCAGAGATTGAATTTTGCAAAATTCTATTGTTCTAAATTCGTGCAGGCATCCTGAATTCTTACCAAAACTGATCGCGTGTTATTGGTATGGGAATAAACCATTGATTTTTAATATCAAACACAAAAATCGCAAGGATTTAAATGGATCGCCAATATTAATGCTAAACCTTTCCTGATGTTCTTCCTGTTATCAGAGTTTCATCAACATAGGAGTAATAGTGTCATTATGCATTAAAATTCCATCTTTTGTAGCGGCTTCATCACAAAACAAATGCTAAAAAAAATCTTGGTCTCTTTATTTTGCATCAATTGAAAACATCAACACGAACAGGAAAATTTTATATGCAAGGCCTGGAATTTTTGTATGAAAGGATACAAGCCTTCCTTGGTCAGAAAGTTCAACACAGGAATTTTGATTACATTGGGATACATTGCAGCCAACCTTCGTGCGCTTATTTCGGGATTGTACTCAATTTCCATTAAAATATCCTGATATTCTTCCATTACATCAGCATGTCTTCCAGTTTCATTATTTTTAAGAATTACCGATCCTGTTTCCCTAATTCTTTGATGAAGAAGCGTAAATGATTTAGGAGCAGGATGTCTTCTACCTTGAAATTTATCATCTACGTGGTGCTGCTCGAGCGTCCCATTTCACCGTACACTAAATGCATATCGGCATATTCTTCGTTACTAAACGAAACCATTCTAACAATATTCAACTTTTTGTATTTACGGTAATGTAACTAAACAATAAAAAGTCTTTCACTTAAAACTTATATGACACTTTAAACTCAACTAGTATCTGTGATACTAGTTATTTTGACGTTCACGCCATTTTTATTTTGTTTATTTTCGATACTTAATTTTATAAAAGTATGATTAACACATGAAAAGTCGATTTATTTCGAAAACGGTGCGTGGTAGCGACTTCAGACAAGAGTATCGTTCTTTTATCAAAAAATCGAAATTTTTTAAATTTTCTGTTAAATTTGCGAAATTTTGAAAAATAAAAAACTTATGAATATGTCCAATGCCCTCCCAAACGAGCCGCTTATGAGTACAACTAAAAATCATATTCACGCCATACGATTCGATATTCCACTAAATAAATTAAGAACGCTATCATTTAAAGAAACCATTTTGAAGATATCTAATTAAACCTAGGGCGCCATCTTCCAAGAACTCCAGCTTCTTAGGAAGCATTTTTTATTGAGATAATTTACGTTAAATCGACATAGAATCTGCAGTTTTCTTTTCTGAAAGAGTTTATGGACCAATATATATATATATATATATATATATATATATATATACATGTGATCATTTAAGTACATAATGGAAAAAAAAGTTAAATTGTTTGTTTAAATATATTAGAAGAAGTTGTTCATTGTCAATTTTAAACCTTTGTGTCAAATTTCAATACATACTATGATTTTTTATTTTGGCAGTTTTTGACATTTACCAATTTTTTATCTATCTAATGAAAACTCAGCATATCTAATCTATTTGAGCCGAAAACAAAATGTTTTTGAATTTTTTCAAAATGATATAATTTCATCCTCATCAGAAGTCATGTTTGGTGCAAAGTTTGCATAACTTTTTTTAATTAAAATTTATTATTACGTAACTGCATTACAGATTCTGATTAAATATAAAATGTTTATTATATAATAAATCAAATTTATCCTTTTGAGAAATACGTTTAGCTGAAGTATTAAGAGAGAAACAGCAAATTGTTAAATTTATGTCTGTAATAAAAACATAACGTTGTTAAAATTTTAATTCAACGCTAAGAAAACTCTTGTTTAACATACCACAAATTTGAATTGATGAATTGAGTTTTCTATGAACTAGAAAAGCAAAAATATTTTTGCATCAAAAAAAGTTAAACGAACTTTGCAAACATGACTCATGATGGTGGATAAATTTTATAATTTAAAAATCTTGAAAGCCATTTTGTTTTACTTAAATAGACTTGGCTTTTGAGTTTTCATTAGATAAAGAATTTTACGTAGGTTACATACAATCAAGATGAAAATAATTGAAAATATCAAAACTGTCAAAATTCAAAATCATACTAGGTCATTGAAATTCAGTAAATCAGTCTAAAAGCACAAAATTAACAACTTTTATAATAATTTTTAAAATTGCCAATTTATGCGATTTTTCAATTTTCTTAAAATGTAATTTGACAGATGAACCACTTGTAAAACCAACTTACTATACTTCATTTTGGTTTTATTTGAACAAAATGGGTGCGATAATCAGATCTAGCTAAAGCCGAGGTTTAAAAATCCCATATGGTGGGATTTAAATGGTCACATTGTATAATAAATTCTGGACTTGTTTTCTACTGTAGTTAGACATTGTTAAATGGATCAAATGACCTTGATTTAATCATAATTAAGATCACAAAAAATTTACATTTACTTTGCCGTTATTGAAATACGGGACAAAATAACAAAATTCTGAAAATACATTATTCAGGCGACTTTTGAGTACTTTTAAGTAACGTTTACAAAAAAAATGTAGTCATTAGTTTGCTTGTTATCTACACTAACTTTTGTTTTTCTTACGGGAACTATTTTGGGTTTTTAGACCATTATAAAAGCTACAAATTTTGGTTTCAAAAAAAAATGCATGTGCAATTAAAAATTTATTAATACTTCAAAATAAATATTTTAATTATTATTAAGAATAATGCGTTGACATATGAGCGTCGCCTTTATAATTAAACAATATTTGCGACAAAGCCGATAAGTTAGAGGTGTGTTACAAGAGCAACAAAACTTTACAAAGACCAAGTTAAATTATAATTGAAAAAATGTTCCAAATTAAGGTTAACATTATATTTTTTGTTTACGGCCATGTGCTACATTTAATAGGACTATCAAATATTTTTTTTCATTTCTGGTTAAACAGGAAACGAACACAACTATTGTTTTTTAAATGACACCCTGTATATTTTTTTAGACTATCTGATTCCTCATTATTTTTTCTATCTGTAAATATAAAAGTTTATGGGTATTATATCAGAAAATTTTGTTGTAAATCGCAAAAAACTGTTTGAAGGAGTACAAGATCACTATTTAAAAAACAAAATAGTTATTGCCACTATATATATATATATATATATATATATATATATATATATATATTGTTGAGGTGTGTGTGTGTGTGTGTGTGTGTGTATATAATATAACACACACACTTAGTTATTTATATATATTAACAATTTCCATTAACGTCGCGAACTGAAGACGAATACTAAAACTGCTTTTAAAAGGCATAGTTTGTGAACATTTGTATATAATACACGATTTTAACTAACAAATACTAAGTATATTTGATTATAGATTTAAATAATGAAATCTTACATTTTCATATTCTCGCCTTCACGTTCTTCGGGTATTTACCACGTTTTATTTCTGCTTGCTTCATCTTCTAAACATCGAGAAATTATTTCTCGCAACAATTACTCCAGCTGTCATAAACAAGGATCACAAAATTTGAGAAAACGATTACGTCTTGCAATTAGTGTGAAGTATATCTTAATAATTTCAAATTTGAAATAATTTTAGCGTTCCAACTAAATGTTTTAGGAATAGCCTAAAACTATTTATTTACATTCGGTATGTTGTGATACATTAACCCACATAAAAATCCTAAATAAGTTTAACACACAAAAATAAATAAGTAAAAATTGTTTGGTAAACTTTAATTATGAATTCCTCGGCTTATTCCAAACTAGTTTAAACAAAAGGATATACAATTCAGCAACATACCCGAGTATTTAATTTAGATTATTCCAACAAATAAATTCTGACAACTTGTTTTCCTGACTGTATCTCTACAAAGTTTGTTTTCTAAATTTCGCAACTTTTGGATTAACTAAGGTTGAAGTTTGAATATCCTTGTTCCTTTTTTATGACACGCACAATGGATCCTAGAGAGATTAATGTCCCCCTGAGCATTACTGTGTTAAAAAAAGTTGTGTAGTATAAGACTATGTGTTTATACGCAACATTGAAATTTTAACATCACACATTAATTCTCTGCTTAAAAAATAAATTTCAGAAGCTTTACCATTGAAGAATAGTTATTTTCGTAAACAATGTGCCATGGTGCGTGGCCTTACAACAAAATTGTTTACAAGAGTTTAGAAAAAAAGAAATAAAAGGCATTTAAAACTAACGCATTTATAACGTAAGTACATACCAATTTCGTTATCGCAATAATGTAGAATTCCTTATTCAGATTTAATTGGTATATTCGTTATATCAAAATGTGAGTATTTCGGGAAGTGTTAAGTTATGTAACCTTGAAAACAGTGCAAAGAAGAAGTACGCTTAAGGTTTGCTAATGGTACTACTACCCCCTCATGAAAAGCTTTTCTAAATGTTATCGAAACATAATCTATAGATTACGCGCTCTACTGTGACATTATATTACGCTTTTGCGCTTATCACGCGTCACGCAAACTGCGTTTTCTGCCATCAAAATTATACCGTTATTTGATGAATTCCCAATTACTTAGAAACAATTTACTCGTCGTGACATGTTTTGCAACAAACGCTCTATGAGTTATAAAGTTATATCGTTCCATCTAACCTCGAGTTGGTGCCCCATGTATTATCCAGTTGAAAAAACACTATTTGGCAACATGTGCATAAATGTACGAACACTGGCTCCACGACATTATGAATATTGTTACGTACCTGTGATTTTTAAGGAAATGTAAGTTATTAGGCAATTAATTATCCTACATTATTTCGATTCCTAACATTTGTTTCCATTTTTATTTTAAGCTTGAAAATTTGAAAATGAAGATTTGTTTCAGTTTTCTAGCTGATTAAATTTATGGAAGTTGTTTTGCGGCGCCCTAATAAGCGTGACTTAAAGCCAGTTGTACCACCACAACTTACGCCGTACTTGGAACTTTAACGTAAGTTTTATTCTCCCTTTATTTCGTTGCACCAACATAAAACTGGTTTTAAGATCTGTCAAGACCGACAGTTAAGTGGATTTTGCCATCTTAACCCGTGTACGTCGGCGATTATAACCTAACTTTAATTTTTGTATCTTCAAACTTGTACGTCAAAATTTATATTAAATTACCTAATTAATTATTTAAAGTTTTATAATGGAATTAGTAAATGTGGATATTATGGACGATATAGATGCGGTAGACGCGATAAATTTTAGATTACCGAGACATGTTTACGAACGGCAACAATATTTCCACAGTTTATCGGAACAATAATTTTAAATGAGGTTTCGGTTGACAAAGACCACCCACTTTATTTTTGTTAGAGCAAATTGCAGACCACTTACAACATGTGACTAATAAGTAAGTACTGTCTAAATTAAAATTAAGATAGAGTAAATTATAGTGTAGTTACCTATTTGTAAAAAATTTCTCTAAACGGCGTTCATCGCTTTGCTTTCTACAATCTTCTTGTGTTTTTCCACATGATCGATTAAAATTTTTTTCCGTTGAAGAATAATTTACTCTTTTTAACTGACGTCATTATGTACACGTGCAATGTACACAACTACGGCTACACATGAATAAAGTTGGGTTAGAGTAACCAATGTTTGTTGTTCACTTTCCCTTCAAAGCAACCAATAGAATTTCAACTTTGGAATTTGAAGCGATGTTGCCGAGTATAATAGAGCGTAACCTCGGCGTAGTTAAACAACGATATATTTCTACTGGTACAATGCAACAGCATCCTAAGCTCAACTTTGGGTCGAACCTGTCTATTTTAAAACTTATTCTCTGATGTTACAACTGGCCTTTACTGTTTTGTTACCTCAGTGATGCAGTCTCAGTGGTGTCTTTTCATTTTTTAAATTATCTACCGTGTTAAATCGCGACCGAGTTGCATATTACATTTTTTTGTAGTTGTTTAACTGGTCCATTTCAGTTTTTAAGTTTAACCTAATTAAGATAGTGTGGGGTTATATCGTATTGTGAGAATAAGGTTTCTCCTATTAAATCTGGTAACATAACGTCGAATAGACCTCCTCACCGATTTTGCTATCGTAGGTTTTTTTGGGCTTCGTAAATTGAGGTATTATTATATTAGAGAGTGGGAGTGTTGTATTATTTGTAGCGAAGTTAATCTTAGACAGCGAAAGGGTATAGACATACCTTAGCAGCCCGCGCGGACGAATAAGTTTCCCGTGTCACACTTAACATTTAGCGGCTCTACATTTAAATTTTGGGGTCGCCAAATGAGCGCTTCAACACCCCCATCCCCGCCCTAGGAAAAGACTAAAAATTAGAAGGTGGAGTTGTGCAATTTAACCTTTTGTGTAACAAAATTATAATTCATCTGAGCTTCCATTCTCTTGTTAAAACAAATTACTGACGTAATTATTAATTTTGAACCATTTGCGTGTTACAAAAAACTTTCACAAACTAATAAGGGGTAAGTTAAGTAAATCCCCGGCTAATATTAACATTATTTACGTTTAATACAGATCACCATAATTATTTTAGTGAGATACTGATATAGTAAAACTTAAACTGTTTGGTGGTGCAAAAAAGTTTAGTAAAAACGGAAAACCTCTTTTATTTGCGATTGTACAATATTGTTTCGACTAAAATTCAAGGACTTCCATAATTAAAAAGCAATAAGTTCGAGTGTAACTTTCAACGACTTTTGAAAGCGTTTCCTGTAACTTGCAAACGTAATAAAATAAGGAAGGAGCTCTACAAACTAGCATATTATTTTATGCATTAAGCTGAGGTGATGGAAAGCTTAACGTAAATAGTTCTGGGTCATTACCACGCACGCACGCATGCACGAAAATCACGCGCGCTCGCACACGCGCCGACGAACGCATAAACACCCATACCCACATACGCATACACCCACGCCCACACACACACACACACACACACACACACACACAATCCAATCACACACACGCACGTACGCACTCACACACACGCACGCACCCACACGCGCACGCACTCACGCGCACCCACGCACGCACGCACCCACAAACTCACACACCCACAAACACATACACACACATAAACACATACGCACGTACGCACGCACACGCACACATACACACACATGCACAAGCACACGCACACATACACACAGATACGCACTCACACACCCCTCCACACGCCCAGTGGTAAACACAATTTTCCAAGGGCAAATGAAAAAGAGATAATAGTACTTACTTGAGATCTCGACAACACATGTCTTTTAGCAGGTTGTTCAACGACTGCATCATTGGTTGTTGAAACACTATTTTCCGGAATGATACTAGCAGGTGCCGTAACTGGAACTGACAAAGTTGTTGCACAGTCTGGTTCGGAGTTTGCGTCTTTTAAAGCCGGTTCTGTGCTAGGATCCACTGCTTGTCGCATCTCTATTTCATCTAAATGGTTTAGACTTTTCGATCGAACCTAAAACAAAAGAAAACTACTATTAGTGCAAAATAATAAGTTGTAGGTAGTGGACAGTGAAAATTTCATTATTTTAATATTAACATGAAATCGAAATTGTAAGTGCAAAAGAAAAGAGAAGGTAGTTAAAAAATATTAATGATGTCTTGTCAATGTGTCGTAATATTTGTTAAAGTTAGTCGGTGTAAGTTTTGATGTATTTAAGTTAATGCCGGGCGAAATGCAGAAGCTGAGGCGCAGGTGTAGTAAACGTCTTTTGTTAAATGTAATAATTATAAACTGTTTATAGAAATATACAGATCACTTTCCGTTTTCAACTCGCGTAAAACAATCTACATCGACATTTATTATAATATACACTACAAGAAAGCTTAAGACGCGTGAAATTCAACTACGTGAAGATTAAAAATCTAAACAGGCAATTCAATGAGCTTGTATAAACTTTAGAAAATTATATAATTATATTATCGTTTTGTAAGAAACTACTACGTAATTATTACATGTGTCCCTTTGTAACATTAGCATTTAATTTACTAATTTAGAATTTAGTTGCCAATACACTATCTCGTAAGTGGGATTATTGCGTTGAAATTTATTTAAATAACCGGTGTTGGTGCTTGTATCACATTTCTCTGTCAATGCGTTGCAATTAAGCATTGCTGTTTGATACTAACATTTTCGTCCTTGCAGACTACTCGGTGCTTCCATCTGGGAGTGTAGACAGCTCGGTGTTAGGACTGTTCGGCGCCAGGACGACTCGATGCCAAAACAACTCGGTTCCAAGAAAGGCCAACGCGATGGATACTAACATCGTTACACAAAACGCGTACCATTATCTTTAATTTAAATATGGAACTAAAATTCGTACGTATACCTTTATTGTCACGCAGGTTTTTACGTACTGGTTTATTAAACTTGAAAATTTTTTAGTCTTACATTAAATCAAAACTAGGAAACCAGATGGGCCAACACTTTAAAACAGGTATATTTATGTTTTCTATGAGATTATACTGTAAACTTTACAGTAAATATACACATATGCTTTGGCGCGGAGTTGTCAGCGTGCCGAGTTAGTCTGGCGCTGAATTGTCCCCGAGCCGAGTTGTTCTAGCGCCGAAATGCCGAAGCCGAGTTGGCCGTGTCGAGATGCCAGCACCGAAGTGGCTGGATCCGATTGTACAAGACTCATAGACTCAACACGTAGCAAACGTGATATAGTAGTCTAAGTTTATTTATTTTTATGATTATTGATGATGCATGTGGAATATCGAGCATGTGACGAGATGATGTTGCGAAAGTTTCTCGAACGCAGGCTGTAGACCTATCTTTCTGGTTACCTACGGCTTTATTGCTGCTAATTAATGCTTTCTACTACTTTAAAAGTAGAGCAATGTCCAGAGGAATGTGAACTGTACGATAGAGACGTCGTCAGCTTTAGCACAATCACTGTCACCCTGTATGTAAATTTTAAGGACCATACGGTATATAGTTTGCTTAGTATTATTTTTTTTAATTTCGTATTTAAAAGAGTGTAAATTTTTGCGAGCTTTTATTTGATCATTTTTTTTAGTTTGGAGACATTTATAAATGTCATTTTTATTTATAACATCGTTTCACTCACAGGTGATACTGGCGTTTACGATTAGATTGAATATACAATTAATACTTTATATAGTACACCTTTTGTGAGTTTAAATTACAAGCCGTCAGACTGCTGTCGTCTTTTTGATAAGGTTCAAGTTTTAAACAAAGAGTTGGATTTTATAACGTTGTGTGTTTTCGGTTGAAGTAACTGTCGTAAATTTAGTTCGAGTAAATATGAATAGGATTCCGACCGATAATATTGTAGTTCAGAGGAGAAGAGTATTTTATTGTTGTTGGTGCTACGTAAGGTAAACTATTATTTTTTTATTTTGTTGGAGGCAATAATAAAGTGTGTTTTTTTGTGTTTATGTGGAGAATGCATGCGCTTGCTTTCGTAGAAATTATTATAGAAAAACCCTTCAGGCAATTTTAGAAACTAGTGTATTCATTCACACCATTTATTTTTAAGATTCTAAATTTTTTTATCTGTGTAATGTGCATGAAAGTTTATTTCATGCAATTACATCAAAATTTCTGTTATAGATATTTTCATTATTTTCGTTGTATTGATAAAAGTAACCTTGCAAGCGCTGACTGATGACTGAACTTGATCATTATTTATTTATATTAGATTTCTTATTTTGGAATTGCGAAATTGAATGCGTTTTTTTGTTTATGTATCTGTACTGAACTTTAATATGTAAATGCCCTAATATATGACCATTGTTAATGTTTATAATTGTTTTATTAAGAGATTGGAAACTATTGTAACATCATCCTTTGAGCCTGTTACGTAAAGTAATAAATTGAAAGCTAGATATTTTTAAGATTTGGAGTAAATGATTTATTTTATGAGAAGTATCGAGTTAAATAATTTTACAGCGACAACCTCCATTTTTCGTTCATTTAGATTGTGATCAATGTTATTGAAGTAATACAAGTTTTTTATTTAAGTAAAAAGTTATTTTAAAACAAATTTTAGATTATAAAGTAGCGTAATTATGAAGTGAGTCGGTCGTTGACCGAACAGCTGTTTGATTTTTGTTACTATTTATAGGAACCAACATACCGACTGTAGACATCTTTGCTGGAGCCTGATTTGCCAAAAGGTAACCAGTTTGTATTTGTTTGAAAAGGAGTATTTTTCGACGAATTTAGGTAAACTTCCCGATATCGACGTTTAATAAATTTTAAGGTTTTGTAAATTTTCCATCACGCTTAATTTTGTTGTAGTGGCGTATTTTGGGTGTTTTAAATATTCATTTTCATTTAGTTTTGGTTATTTGAGATAATAATTTTTGCGTTGAGGTCTATCGAGATTTTAGGAGTTTTATGTTTTATTTTAGCAATGATGCGACCTTTACATAAAGCTTAGAATTTCATTGGAATTTGAGTGAACGTTTTGGTTTTCCTGTTAACACTAATCTAAGATCTGTTCATGACGTTTTCCCGCTATAAATGTGTTTAACAGGTGGCACCTTTTTAACAATTTTTATCCGATTTTTGAGTTGTGACGAGTACCCTATTACATCATTGAGTAAGAACCCCGCCCACACCACTGAGCTATGCCGTGGCTTTTACGGGCTGGATGCTCTAATGAGTATTTAGCCTGTAACACCTAGCCTAAAACCATGTAGTTTATGGGCCATCCCTTCTACAGTTGAAAAACTTAATTGTTTTGTTTTTTTTTTACTTTTACAAGGCTCCCTTTTAATGATTTTCAGGTGTATAGATTTAGCCTGCTTATTTAGAATTGCTATGTCTAGGAACTGATTTCTTTGAAATGCAATTTATTTATAATATAGTACGAATTTATTTACGTTTTTGAGGTGAAAAGCTGGCTTGATTCACGACACAGTTGTGCTTGTAATTTCTTTGGCTTTTTAATTTTGTTTATCTGTCGCTTAAACTGAATTTTATTTTTACGGTTAGCTTACAACAAGCTTTCAAAAATCAGTTTAATTATTTTCATTATTCACCCTCTTGTTATATTACTAAAAATATATAGGGTGCGACATTAGTACGTCGAAGTACGATATATCCGTTATTAAAGGAGATATCAAAAAAGTTACTTACAAAAATTATAGGCAACTTCAAACTACACATTATAAAATTATTTTCATATTTACAGGGTGTTACATATTACCAGGGTGAAACAACATACTTTTTTTAAATGGGGCACCCTATATATTATTTCAAATTTAGATTAAGCTCATCTCCCCCATACTTCCAATATAGGGTTTCATTACGTCATTTCAACGTCCTGTATACCCTAGACAGAACAACCTAACAATAATTGTTTCCAGGCACAACTTTTTGACATTGGTACAGTGTTACGAGAAAGTGCTATTTCTTTATTATTACTCCAATTGAATATAGAGCGAACCAAAACTCGAACACATGATTTTATCAATTTTTTCAAATGATTCGTCCTGTATTTTATTTTAAAAGGTGAAAATACACTTTATGTTGTTTCATTTTTATTAAGCGCTCCCTATAGCTAAAATCGTTAATTTTCAATTTAATAACAAAAAGAGATTTTTTTTTAATTTCTATTATAACAAGTTAGCCATGAACAAATAAAAGTGTGACAAATTATTATAAACAATTAAAAAAAGATCGGTTATTAAGACAAATTACTTATAAAATTAATGAATTTCATATTAAATGTTCAAAATGTCCACCGACAACATCAATACAGCATAGCAGTCGATCATCAAATTCTCGACTGACATTTCTTAACATTTCTACATTAATACTCTGGAATGCTTCTCGTATTCTATTCTTCATAACATCTTGTGTGGTTGGAGGTATTTGATACACACGGTTTTTCACATAACCTCACTTGAAGAAGTCAATTTTAGTTAATTCTGGTGAACGAGCTGGTCATGCAATGGGTCCTAATCTAGTGCGATGTACCGGAGACCCTATATTGGAAGTATGGGGGAGATGAGCTTAATCTAAATTTGAAATAATACAGGGTGTCCGGTGAGGAACTGTACAAACTGAAATGGTATGTTCCTTGGGTCAATTTAAGTAAAAAAAGTCCCATAAACATAGGTCTGATTCGCAATAGTTACCCAGATACAAGCGTTTAAAGTTTATAAATGATCACATATTTTTTCAAAAGTAATTATTATTAGTCAACTGGAAAAACAAAACCGAAACAATCTGTCATTTATTCGTTTGTGTTCTAATAATGACAAAGTGGATTGTAGTAAATTAAGTGTAATTTAAATTTAAAATGTCTTTTCAATTTTCTAACGAAGAGTATGCTGACATCATTTACATTTATGGATTTTGTGATGGAAATACGAGAGCTGCCGTTAGGGAATATGAACGAAGATTTCCCAACAGGAGGATTCCAAATCACCAAACCTTTTCTTCTGTGTTTCAACACGTTCGAACTCATGGTTCATTTCCATCAGTTTCAATAAGATCTGATCGTCCTGTGGAGTTAAATGTGAATGAGCAAGAAAACATTCTACAGATGGTTGATCGGAGTCCAGGGTTGAGTGTTAGAAGAATTTCTTCTCGAATGTCAGTATGGCAAACATTACATGATGGGTTTTTGTATCCCTATCATACACAAAACGTTCAGCACCTTGAACCTGGAGATTTTGCTTTGCGGTTGAATTTCTGCCAGTGGCTACAAGAAAATCCACAACTAGTTCCATTCATTTTATTTAGTGACGAGGCGCAATTTACTAGAGATGGAGTGAACAATACACGCAATTCTCATTTGTGGTCAGATGAAAATCCACATGGTACAACAGAAGCTAACTTTCAGCGCAGATTCTCTGTTAATGTATGGTGTGGTATGATTGACGATCAACTTATTGGACCTTTTTTTGTTTGAGGAACGTCTTACAGGAGAAGCATATGCTAACTTATTGCGGTTTTGTTTTTCCAGTTGACTAATAATAATTACTTTTGAAAAAATATGTAATCATTTATAAACTTTAAACGCTTGTATCTGGGTAACTATTGCGAATCAGACCTATGTTTATGGGACTTTTTTACTTAAATTGACCCAAGTAACATACCATTTCAGTTTGTACAGTTCCTCACCGTACACCCCGTATATAGGGTGTTCCATTTAAAAAAAAGTATGTTTGGTTCACCCTGGAAATATGTAACACCCTGTAAATACGAAAATAATTTTATAATGAGAAGTGTGAAGTTGCCTATCATTTTTGTAAATAACTTTTTTTGATATCTCCTTTAATAACGGATACATCGTACTTCGACGCACTAATACCGCACCCTGTATTTAACCACTATGTATGGTCTCATAATTTAATTATTACTTTAGTTATGACACGATTTCACTGATTCGTTTTTTGTTTGAGAGTAGTTTAAAGTGGTTTTTCATGTTTACTTTTATATTATTACTTCTATACTACAAAGGGATTGATTTTATAATTTTGTACGCACTTTAATTGAAACGTACAGTATTTACACACTAATTCTTTCCATTCCTTTCTCTGTTTCACTTTGAAATTTATAAATTTATTATTTATTAATAAACAGTTGGGTTTTTATGATTCTTTCCCAGTGTGTAATTAACGGATTGAAGAATCATTGCGCAAAGCTCTTTAATTCTAATTTAAGTAATTTTGTTGTTTGTCGATCCCTTTATGATGTAACACTTAACTTCCTCCCTCCATATCTCATATAATTAACATAACACAGCGTAGGATACACGAGCGGCTGACCCCTGACAGGCACTATTTGTGCCCAGTACGCGCGCAAGCTGTTATTGTGGTTTCTGTCGATTTTTTTTAGACAGAAACCATAATAACAGCTTGCGGGCAAACTGGGCACAAATAGTGACCTGTCAGGGGCCAGCTGTTTTTATCAAAAACATCTAATAGCCTTATCTTGACTTCCCTGGCAATAATACAAATCTTACCAAAGTCATTTGATTGCATTACATTAACTTTACTCGCTATAATTCAAAGTTTATAATTTATTTTAAAGCATAACAGTGAAGTTACAATAACTCAAATTTGATAAATAATTTGGTCGTCCATTGGTATCCTACAAATTATAGCGAGTAAAGCTAATGTAATTCAATCAAATTATTTTGGTAAGATTTGTATTAATGTCAGGAAAGTCAAGATAAGGCTAATAGTTATTTTTGATAAGAACTTACATCAGTGAGAAGAAGCTCAATATGATCTTTTTAACGATTTTATAGTAACTTGAATTACGGTTTTAAAGATAGGATACTTTGGGAGACTTCAAATTTATCTACAAATGCACTTTTAGTCAATTCAAATTGTTAATTAAAAATTATTATTAATTTTATTAAATACGTAAATAAAAATTATTATAAGTTTTTGTTATGAACGAATAAGTTCAAAAGTAAATATGTAATTAATATTTATTATTAATTTTATAATAATTTAATATTAGTCACGTTGCTTTGATATGTGAATCCTTGCGAAATTGCTCACATTCCACTAATATTAGTCATTTGATTGTACTCATTATATTTAGAATTTACATCAGTTCAACATACATAAGGCAAAATTTCACGATTGGGGCTTGAACCTTGATGGTTAGCGCTACTCTAGCAAAGTACAGGTCTAGGTTCAAATCCTACTCGAGGTAAACTTTTATTTATGTATTTAATAAAATTAATAATAAATATTAATTAAGTAAATAAAAGTTTATCTCGAGTAGGATTTGAACCTACGACCTGTACTTTGCCAGAGTACCGCGCTAACCAACTGCGCTATCGAGATACAAGCCCCAATCGATATAAATTTTGTCTTTATGTATGTAGAACTGATGTAAATTCTAAATATATTAAGATAACAATAAAATTACCTATATTAATGGAATTTGAGCCTGCAATATCGCAAGGATTCACACATACCAAAGCAACTTGACTAATATTAAATTATTATACGTTTTTGTTATGAACGAATATGTTCAAAAGTAAATATGTAATTAAAAATCATTATTAATTTTATTAATTACATAAATAAAAGTTTACCTCGAGTAGGATTTGAACCTACGACATGTACTTTGCTCGAGTACGACGCTAACCAACTGTGCTATGGAGATACAAGTCCCAATCGATGTAAATTTTGTCTTTATGTATGTAGAACTGATGTAAATTCGAAATATATTGAGATTACAGTCAAATTACTTTTATTTAATGGAATGTGAGCGTGCAATATCACAATTGTTCACACATACCAAAGCAAAGTACAGATCGTAGGTTCAAATCCTACTCGAGGTAAACTTTTTATTTATGTATTTAATAAAATTAATAACGATTTTTAATTACATATTTACGTTTGAGCCTATTCATTCATAATAAAAACGTATAATAATTCAAATTATTATATAACGTAATACTTAAATATAATAAAACTTTCTCAATGCTATGAAGGTAATAAACAAAAGAAATAACGGAGCCAGAATTTTATTTTAAGGTTTTAATTTTAAGAAAAAGTCTAGCGGCCGACGCTGATATGGTTGTCCATTTACATATATACGTTTGCATTTAATTTATTATGCGTTTTATTATCATCATTAAATTTAATTTTAAACGCAAAATTTTGCGGAGCAAAGCTAGTTAGTTATTAATACAGATGAAAATGAAAAAAAAGAAATTAGAGAAAAGCAATTTTAAAATTCTAATTTGCTTCGATTGCATTAAAACTATGGGTTGAAGGCATCTGCTATATTTCTATAGCTGATCTGATACAAAATGTACCAGATAGAGTGTTGTAATTCAATTAGTAATTTCCGTTTCCCTTAATTAAGTAATGCAATACTAAAATTTCGATAAATTCTATACATAAATGAATACCCAATAGATGTAGCGTTATATGTAACATTAAAACAAATCCAGGGAGATTTCAAATAAATGCTTATGTAACATTATGTTGATTTAATATGGATAATCATGAAATTTTGATTTACGGGATACACCTATGGATAATATTAGTAAAAACTTTACATAAAATACTTTGACGATATTAAATTAAAATTTTACTCATTTATAAACTCCTCTTGGTTTACTAAAGTTAAAAAAATATATGAAAGTACTAAAAATTTTACAGCATAATCTCATAGAGTAAAACTTGTTTTTCTGTAAAAGTATATAAATAATAATAAATAAATAAAAATATATTTGTGGACCAGCTGATGGTGTATATAGTATTACAGTAATTTATAGAACTAAAATTGTAAAATACACACATAAAATAACAATTACCTACTTTAACTAACAAACATACAAGAATTTATTTAAACATTTCGAATAAGTTACTGTTAAAATAATACTAATCAATGTAAATAACAGACCTAGGGGTTGGACTACCTACTAGGCGCGTCCCCAGGTGGCGGATAGGGGGATGACCTTGCAAATGATCGTAAGTGATGCAGGCCAACACCAAAATATGAGCTCGTGGCGTTAAACCGCCACTGTCAGCTCTAGAGAATAAGGTGTCGCGGACCAGTCCACGTGGGGCCTCGTATCTAACGAGGACAGGGATGGCAACCCTGCGTTCCCCTTAGCTGGAAGCACATTTTTCTTATTCTAGTCTTGAGTGGCTTCCTCTCCTTTGACTCTTTTCTGTCGGAGCACCCTCGCTCCAACTCTTGCTCTCTTCAGGCTCCCAGCGAAAGCTGCGAGACCACTTCTCTTTCTCTCTACTCTTCCCAGGACATGCGCCGTCAAAAGCGTATACGGGTGTGGCTAGCCCGCGATGTCCTAGCTGGGGGCGGCTGGGCGCTAGCCGTGTCCTAATACCGCAACCGTGAACTGCATTTCAGAGACTTTAGCAGGGCGTGGCTAGGGAACGTCGTACAGGTGGTGGTCGGTGGCCTTGGCTTAATTCCCTGGACTGCGAGGAAGGAAACCTCTATAAAAAATCCACCAATCCCAAGGTCGTTTGGCAGTTGTAGGTGCTGAAGGGATTGCGCGAGGGGATGCCTGAGCGTGGCCAAAGGGAAGCCTGGTCCTTAACGTTGAAACGCCTGTGGGGGATGAGGCGCCCTCCACAGTATAAATGCCTTGCTGTAGCAAGGGTGCACTGCTGCAGTTGACGTATACTTCACCTCTTCTCGTGGGACCACTATGTATGTCTGTAGTAAATTCTCTCTCCGAGCAGGACCCATCCTCTAAAATGGGCGCGAGTGCAGGAACGCGTAATCAGTCCTCAAAAAACGGTCAATGCAATGAAAAGGAGGTTTTACTCCGGTTCTTGCTGATCAAAGAACTGACGGTCATGATTTCGTTAAAATCAGTCCGTTCGTAATTGCAAGAAGTTTATTTGGATTTTTAGGTAAATTGAAGAATGTTCAAAAGTCTAAGGAAGGATTATTAATCGAAACAGTGTCGAATGCACAGACCAAAGCGGCAATTAAGGTGAAATTCTTTATCGATCATGAAATAGAGGTTACACCTCATCCAGTTTTAAATAATAGCAAGGGAGTAATATTCTGCAGAGATTTACTAAACTGCACAATAGAAGAAATTCTGGAAGGCCTATCAGAACAAGGAGTCATCTTTGTAAGGCGTATTAAGAGTAAAAAGGATGGAATAATTTCAGATAGTTCTCTTCACGTATTAACGTTTAGTACACCCATATTACCAAAAAAAAAATAATTGCAGCTATTCATAGCTTAGAAGTCAGACCATACATTCCGTCGCCAGTAAGATGCTTTAAGTGTCAAAAATTGGGACATGTATCGCAACGATGCAAAGCCGAAGAAAGCATTTGTGTATACGGAAGTACACTACACGACCAACCTATAAAATGTGTAAATTACGGACTAAATCACTCTGCGAGATCAAAGCTATGTCCTAAGTACTTAGAAGAAGCCGCAATACAAAAATTTAAGGTAACCGAAAGAATCAGCTAATCGGAAGCAAGGAAAAAAGTATCTGTCACTACTCCTAAACCTAATCTATCATACGCCAAAGCAGCCGAAAGCAAACCCCAAATTTAGATGAGGCATTAGAAAACTTGTTACCGAGGTTAACGGAAACAATAACCAACACGGTTGATAGAACCGTCGAGGCAGCTTTAATTAAATATAGATCATGTGATAACATGCTGGGTCGGCCACCAGGCCGAAAGAGTAAGGGCAAATCTTCAAGGGGCGATTCCTTGGAGAAGGAGACTGATAAACTATCTCTAATCATCAGATAATCTAGTCTATGGTACACTACGTGATATGTTTACTGTGATATTTTACTGTTATATTTTACTGTGATACTTTACTGTGATATTTTGCTGTGTTACTTATTTAGTTTATATTTATTTTCTCGTCTGTGTTTTACCAATTGTTAATTTATTATCTAGGTAACTTTTTGTTTATTATGTGTTACAGTGGTCTATTTTATTTCAACATATTAATCATGGATAAAGTCCTTCAATTGAACTGTAACGGATGTCGTAAAAGTTCAGGAGAGTTAAGAATAATAACAAAAAAGTACCTCCCTTTAATTATCTGTTTACAAGAAACACATTTTAAAAACACTGACAACTTTGATTTACCCCAATATAATTTTTTACGACGAGACATGTCACGTAATTTACGTGCAAAAGGTGGTGTAGCTATTTTTGTGCACCAAGAGTGTGTTCATCAAGAAATAAAGTTAGATACTGGCCTACAAGCAGCAGCAACGTTGTTAATACACCCAATAAAGCTAATAGTATGTAACATCTACTTGCCAGATGATAAATGGTTACAGCAAGACCTTGAGGAAATTATTGAAAAGCTTCCAAAACCTTTCTTGGTAGTAGGAGACTTCAATTCACATAACCCGCTGTGGGGATCAGTAAAATGTGACAAACGAGGGAAAACAATCCAAGAAATTTTTGATAATAAAGAAATGGTGCTCCTTAATGATGGTAGACTGACATTTTTTAACGCTAGGTCAAATACATTTTCAGCTATAGACCTTGTATTGTTCCTCATTTCTTCTGGGAAACACTAGACGATTTACACGGAAGTGATCACTTCCCAATACTAGTGAAGGTTTTAAATTCAAAGCAACCTCAACTATCAATTGAAAAATGGTGTTTCAAAAGAGCAGAATGGGAAAAATTTAGGGAAAACTTATCCACGGTAAATCGAAGCCAAGACATCAACGTCGTTATCCAAAACTTAAATAAGTCAATTATCCGAGCTGCTGAACGCACAATACCCAAATCAAAAGGCGGGGCGAAGAGGCCACCGGTTCCGTGGTGGAACCCCAATATAGCGGAGGCCATAAAAGAACGCAAGAAAAGCCTTACAATGGATAACTTAATAGAATTCAAACGCTTAACAGCTTTAGCACGGCTTCAGATAAGAAAGGCGCAAAAGAGGTCGTGGCAGCAGTATGTCAGCGAAATTGGCACTAATACCACTGCGACAGAAATGTGGACCAGAATTCGAGCTATTTCAGGAAAAAATAAGAGCTTTACGATCCCAAAACTGATATCGAATGGGCAAATAACTAATGACGCATCTCGAGTAGCAGAAGTGTTCGCCGATCATTACCAAAAGACAAGCAGCACAGAAAACTATGAAACAAATTTCATCGCCAATAAAGAGCATAGAGAAGTGCCAATAACTTTCTTAGACAACTACCAGCAACCTTATAATGCTCCTATTTCTATGGAAGAGTTAAGAGGTGGAATAAAACATCTGAGGGACACGGCGCCTGGGATTGATACAATTCCCAACCGTATGCTAAAGAACTTGCCCCATAAACAACTTGAAGACCTGTTGTATATCTTTAACAGGATATGGCATGATGGATACTATCCACCAATATGGAAAATGGCATTAATTGTTCCTATATTAAAACCGGCAAGAAACGCTCTAAACGTGGAAAATTACAGGCCAGTTTCTCTAACTTCCTGTACAGGAAAAGTATTAGAACGGATTGTAAACAAGAGACTAGTGAAGGTCCTAGAGGAAAGCAGTTTGATCAACGAAGACCAGACAGGATTCCGCAAATGGTATTCCACAAATGATAACCTAGTGCGTATTATCACACAGATCCAAGAAAGTTTTTTAGAAAATAAACATACCACAGCAGTGTTTTTCGACATCGAAAAAGCATTTGACACAGTATGGAGGCATGTAGTAATATCGAGACTACATAAATGGGGTATTACAGGAAATATGGGAAGATTTATTCAATCTTTTCTTGCGGACAGATACTTTAAAGTACGAGTAGGGCACACACTCTCAACAGCACATAAATTAGAGAACGGTATCCCTCAAGGATCGCCTATCAGCGTCACATTATTTGGTATTGCCATAAATAGTATTACCAGTACATTAGATAACTCCATTGGTAGATGCGTATACGTGGATGACGTAGCGATATATTACTCTAATAAATTAGGCACGCCATTTAATGCGAGCATGCAACTAGCAGTTGACGCGATAGAACAACAAGCGAATAATGTAGAATTCCGTATATCTTCCAGCAAAACAGTGTGTATGCACTTTTGCAGGATGAGAACGCCACATCACGGACCAAACTTATTCATAAAGGGACAACAAATAAAAAATGTTCAAGATAACAAATTTCTAGGAATGAGACTAGATAGTTCATTATTGTGGACAAATCACATTGAGGAAGTAATTATAAAGGCAAGAAAAACAGCAAATATAATAAAATGCCTTGCAAACAAAATGGGGAGCGGGTAGAGAAGTTCTCATTAGACTATATAAAACACTAATTTTCACGTATAGACTACGCTTAGATTGTATATATGTCCGCGTGTAAATCACGGTTACACAAGATCGACGTTGTACAAAATTTGTGTCTCAAATATGCCATAGGAGCCTATCCCACAAGTCCTGCAAGTAGTATCTACGCGGAAACCGGAGTGCTACCTTTAAAATATAGAAGGATGTGGTTACTACTGAAATATGCAACTAAGGTTTTTGCCAACGAGAGCCATATTAATCACACTTTATTAAAGAAAACGGGCGAGGGTACAGTATCAAACGTACCAATACATAGCGCAATATTAAAATCGTGCTTAGTGTTAAATATTGGAGCTAAAAAGGAATTAAAAGACATAAAACTCGTAAAAAGTAAAATATGGGAGAAATGGCAAGAGGAATGGGTATCAGAAAACAGAGCACTAAAGCAACATCTACCAACACTGACCGATAGGAGGCGCTATTTCCCGATGACTAGACGATACAGTATAATTTTATCAAGACTAAGAATAGGGCATACAAACATAACACACTCTCACCTACTATCAGAAGAAACTAAACAAGTATGTCAGAACTGCTCAATTCCTATAACAATAAAGCATATATTTGATGAATGTCCAAAGTCACAGGAAATAAAAGAAAAATACGGATATACGTTTACCCTAGACAATGCCTTACAAATAGACAGAACAATCTTAAAACAAGTATTCTCGTTCTTGAAGCTAAGCAACATTTTATCGCAGATATAAATATACAGTAAGACGTGATGTGGTTAATAACCCTAGAGGTTGAAACCACGTAAAACTAATAAAACAAAAAAATAAAAAATAACAGATACAGTTCAATAGATACTGTTTTCAAACCTTTGCTCTACTTGTCATTTTTGCACAATTCAATATATTCTTGGATTGAGTATATAGATTTAGAAAGTAAAAACAGTCGCAGTAATTTTTTAAATTTGAAAATATTAGCATTTTTTATATGACTAGGCCGACTATTGAATAGTATAACCGCTCTATAAAATTGACTATTTAGAAATAGGGAACATTTTGGTTTCGGCGGTTTGATGTTATTTGCAAACCGCGTAGAGTGCTTATGCAGATCTGATTTTACCATGTATTGGTGCTTATTGCTATATATGTACGTAAAACTAACGAATAAGTACAGACTTGTAAATGTTAAAGTTTTTGAAAAGATGATCTACAGGAATCCCGGGGTTCTAGGTTGCTCATGATTCTGATTACTCTTTTCTGTGTTAAAAATACAGACTTAGCAGTGAAAGAAGATCCATAAAATTGCAAGCCATATCTAAGCAGGGATTCAAAATATGAAAAATACACCATTTTTAGTACTGGTAATGTTATGAGGTGTTTAAGGGAGCGTATGATATATCAAGCTAAGTTTAGTTTTTTATTAAGTTTAGTTATGTGATCCGACCACTTCAATATTTTATCAATTCTCAGTCCCAGATAATTATATGACTCGGCTGTTTTTATTGCTAAACTGTTTAATAACATATCATTTGAAAGGACAACCTTTTTACTATTATTAAAAAGAACAAAGCTAGTTTTATCAACATTTATTACTAATTGATTATTTTGAAACCATCTCTCAATTTGTTTAATTAACTTATGTGACTTACAATTTAATTCTTGTTGTGATGTAAATGGAAATGCAAAAGTCGTATTATCTGCATACATTGTAACATGTCCCTCGACGGATAGTGGCAGATCATTAATAAATATATTGAAGAGTATGGGCGCAAGTATTGATCCCTGTGGTACACCAAGAATAATTCGTTTTAAATAAAAACCGGTATAAGTTATTTCGCAGTCATTACTGTGCACCAGGTTGACACACTGTTTACGTTCTTCTAAATAAGAACGAATCAAATGATTAGCAATACCTCGTACTCCATAATTCTCCAATTTTTTTAACAAGAGATCATTATTAATAATATCGAAAGCTTTCGAAAGATCACAAAACAGAGCAGCACAATATTTTTAATTATTGATACATTTATAAACATATTTTAGAAAATTGAACATCGCAGTATGGGTGGAATGATTTTTTCTGAAACCATGTTGCGATTTACTAATACCTTCACTTTCAATAAAATCTCTGAGGCGAGTGTAAATAGCAAATTCAATTATTTTTAGAAATATACTAATCAATGATATAGGTCTGTAGTTGTTAATGTTGTCCCTATCACCTGATTTGAATATAGGAGTATATTTTTCGAGGCCAAAAATTAAATGTGGAGACTTAAATTAACAGTAAAATAAAAATAAATATAACATACGTGTGCAGGATTTATCGAATATTCGTTCTTTTTCGAACATTAGAGCATTCATTAACATCCAACATCAGGAATGTAGTATAGATGGTTAAAGAACTGAACCTTCAAGAGTATGAATCTTGGAGGCTTTAATTTAATAACATATTTTCACGTATTTGAAGATATTTGGAATTATTACAAATTGAATTAGAATGTAGTGCCTAAATTCTGAAAGCAGTTTTTGTTTTTAAATTAAGATTTGGTTTACACGTTGACATTATATTAGCAAAATCCCTTTTACCATTCTAGATGGGAGTTTATTAGTGCCTGTTGTAAATAATTGTTATTCGTTTTTTTAAATATCGTTAATTATAGTCAGTTGAGTTCAATTGCGTCATTGGAAAATTACCTTTAGTATTAAAATTGTTACTTGTATTGGAAAACATAAATTTCAGTTTTAAAAGCGTTTTGGCGACATGTTGGCGGGATCATTTAGATAAATTTTTAGTCTACAAAGGAAGAGTTTGGCTTCTAGATGCGTGACTTTAAAGTTCATTATCGAAAGGATTTAGTCAACGGAAAAATTTCAGTTTTCAATGATAACAGTGTTTGATGTAACGTGAGAGTGCAGGTTGTTTTTATGATGTAATTTTCTCGCTCGGCTTCCGATTACCGGGGGCGTTAAATAAAGTCTACCGTTAAAAATCCTTTCCGTTGCCCTTTTGGGGATACTTTTTAAACTTCGCTCGTCTTGGAGTTATTGTATTGTTTATCGTTGTCCGGAATATTTGGAGTGGAGCGGATTTATTGCGGATTAATTATAAAAGGTTCAGGTTTGTTACGTATGCGTGTACACAGCAAACGCCCGTCAAATGAAAGGATTCGCTGTATATAAATTGCTTAATTCAGTTTCGTGTAACTATAACTTTCGTTTCAGCAATTTCTACATAAACAGTTAGAGTACAAATACCGTAGTGTAAGTTTGTATGCAATTATATTAACCAGGTGGTATCGAAATCAAACAGTTCGTTTTGATTTAAATAACTATTGTTACGGTGTATCCATTGAAAAGCATTCGGCTGTGGTTGCGATATTGGAGAGGCCGCAGGAGAACAGTCCTACCTATGTAGTATAAAGGAAGGAGGAATTTACGTGTGTACTTATTCAAAATCAAGGTAAATTGCCGAACTTTTTTTTTGTTGTGATCGACATTAATAGGATTTATTTTGGTAGTGTATAAAATTAAGAGATAATAATCTGGGCATTGAACTAGCCAGCATCAACCCCATACCAACCATAGATTTTACGAAATTGGTGATGTGCTTAGCATCTATGTCAAAGTACTGTTTGATTTTGATTAATGAAATGGTTATTATTTTCTTTACAGTGTGTACCCTAGTTGTAACCCCATCTCTATTACTGCGGCATTAATCATTTTAGTATGAAATTTAAAAGGATGAGATATTTTGTTGACATTAATGAATCAAACAATTCTATAGTGACGACGTACGAATATTTTTCAATATTTTATTGTAACAGTAACGTAACAATTTGAGAGAGATTTCGTTAATAAACATTTTAAGTTTAATAAATAACGTAACGTGATTATAAAGTAAATAGGTTGTTGACCGAACAGTTGGCTTATTTTCACGCCACTGTTTGTTTTGCCAGTATTCGCAATTTTTTTTGAAGTGATTTTTTTAGGAATCAGCTTGCCGATTGTTACCGTTGTACCTGGAGTTGCGATAAAGGTAAACAAATTTATTTTATTTGTTTGGGTACGTAGCTGTGTACTTTTCGCATTAGGAATTACGACCCCGATTTTGACGTTTATTAAACTTTAGGACTTTATAGATATTTGATCGTGTTGATTTATGTAATTAATTACCATATTGACCAGTTGTTTTGGTTAGTTGAGCCAATAATTTGGGTTGAAGTGTATAAACACCTACAATGAGTTTTAGTTTTATTATCGCAACTTTGCAGCTTTTGTATGAAGCTTAGGATTTTATCGAAGTTTAGGTGAAGTTTGCGTAGATATTTTTGGAATAGAATTTTAGGTAGAGGTGAGTGTTTTATTTTGAGTGAACATTATGGTTTCCTGTTAGGTCATTATTAAGAGTTAGTTCATGATGTTTTCTCGCTATAAATATATTTAACTATGTGACATTTATTCCGATTTCACGTCATGGAGTTGTGATGAGTCCCCATTAGGAGTGATAAGAACCCCGCCCATAGCACTGAGCTATGTTCGTTGTCTGCACATTACCTTTACGAGCCGATCCTCCAGTGAGTGTTTGGCTCGTAACAAAATTTCTAAAAAAAATGTTACAGTTAAATAAATAAATGAAGTATTAATTGACACATGACGAACTGTTTAAAAACAAGATAACTACATATTATAGTCACTTAAATGCCTAACAGTTTTATAATAATGTAACAACGGTGATTGCATTATTTATACATAAGGAACATAACCTTTTCCTTCGCAAAATTAAAAGTAAATATCATAATTATATACATTGGTAACTAATGTGCTAAAGCGAAAACTATAATTTTATGTGGACAAACTGCCGAGTCGCGCCAAAGCTAATTGATTATACACTTTAAAGCATTTTAGCTTACAAACATTTTATTAAAAAATTTTAGCCACCCAGTTAGAAAACTTTTCGATTTTGATTAAATGATTGAGAATTAATTATTGGACACAAAAAAAAACGATTTTATTTTATTGCGTTCGTTTTCACCCATTCAGCGCTTTAATGTTTTTACTAATGTATTTTGTACACTGTGAAATTCCAGTATAACAACCAGAATGTAGTAAAAGCTGAGTTAGGAATGTGCGGATGTGATTGATTCATTTAGTACAAATATATCAAATGTTTCGATGATTGCGCCGGGGCGCGAAAACACCACAAATCGATCGTAATAATACTCCAGCTATCCGAATAGCAATATTAGATTATTTTTAATGAAGCATATTAAAAAGATGTTAATCAGTCATTTTACATGTTACACGATTTTCATTTTTTAAGACTTACCATACCATACATTTCTATTGCGATTGTAAATGCAAGAGTAACAAATATATGTCGTTAAAGTAATAATACAAATACTTTGTCCTTTATTGCCCCGCCCATAATATACTCATATCAATAAAACATTACAGATACCTACACTCAGGGTTTGAATGCGTATTTCAAGTTTAACGTTGGGGAAATTCCGTATTGCAAACACCACGTGAACGAAATTTACTTTATTGCCAAACAACAATTATATTTTCTACCAAATTCAATAACTAACTACAGTTCATTTTTCCAAGAATGACAGTAAACCAACAATCACGGCAACTAAATGTCAAGCCAGTGAAAGTCAAGCCTCCATCTCAAATTCCCTAGCCTTAAACAAAACTCCATTATTTGTTTTTGGGTTACTGTGATTAAAAGAAAAATAAAGTCAATCCTTCTTCCTTACCCCTTCCTTTTTTGCCCGGTTACCACAGATCACTGAAGTCTTAGCATTTACACATCTGATATCATTTCATCAGTGAAATCATTTACCTAGTATTTAAGTTACTGTCCACGAAAGAAAACTTGAAATATTTGGGGAAGTACATAACTAAACGTGAAAAATTCAATACTGTATGTAATAAATTTGGTGAATAGGTTATATAAAGAAGTGCTAATACGCTATGATCTAAACAGTTTCCGAGCTTGGATTTCGTAGGTGTAAAATGCAATAAACTGCAATTGTTCAATTTAAACGGTGGACCTACCAATCTACTTCGTATAAAGAAAATTGACTGAATGGATGAATAATTTGTGTTGTTTAAACCAGAAGTTAAAATATAAATTGTAGACTCACAAAATTTTGTGTTTTATATATCTGAAAAATTCTTTGGAATTGCTCGGATTTCAGCATTTTTTCTCATTTCCAAAACAACATTTTCCAGCCTTCTTAAACAAATATCTGTTTTTGAAGCTAAGTTGTAAGGTATTTTATTGATTTCTAAATGTTATTTTAGGTCACAAAAAAAAAAAAAACTAAAAAATCTATTTACCTAAATAATTCTTACATTGCTTCAAAGGAAATTTAAAAATAATCGGATATTTCAGAATTGATGGTAGTATGACAACGCTACACTTTAATTTAATATTTAGTGAGCAATTTTCTTTATTATGTTCTCAGAGTTGACTATAAGTTAAATTTACATACCTATTAGTCCAGGAGTTTCTATTAACACTAAAAATTAAAATCATGTCTGTTGTAACTTGTAACTGAATAAGAATGTAAATAGAAGCGTAATATTTAGGATATCGTGTATTTATCCAGCACGTTACAATAGAACTCAGCATAAAATGTATGTATGTATGTATTAATTAGTTATATTAAAACATTGCATACTTAGATACGGCGAATTCAAAAATACCCGATACATCCTCTCTTATAAAACATGGCCATTTGCCGCAACATATTTGATAGTGCGTCCATACTAAATATAACCTCAAAATTGACATTTGACGATTAACGTTTATAGATGGAAAGAAAGGTGGCAACGCTTCTATGGAACATGTCGTTAGTAACCATTTGGCGCAACACATATGATAGTACACCAATATTAAACATAACATAATTGTACTGTTACCCTTAATTGTTAATTGCAAGCAACAATTTGTAAAATAATTTAAATCATGTTGCAATTTGCGTTTTGTTCTTGGCATAATTTTGAATAATTTGGACACTCCTAAACATTAAACATCAAATGTCAATTTTGAGGTTATATTTAGTATGGGCGCACCATCACACGGCAAATTGTGACTAACATCATATTTCATAAGAGCGGCTGTGTCAATGATTACTGATATCGTTGTAGAAGCGCAGAAACTTAATGTTCAACGTCTTAGTGCAAAACAGATACAGATCCATTTTGAGGCCATACCTAGTAGTATGAAAAAACCTATTCATATAAACTAACGTAATGCTTGCGGCATAAAGGATACAAGCTGACTTGTACCGTTTTTGTTCTACGTTCTCTTTCGCTTGTGCTATATGATTGTTACTAACAGTTTTAGTACTGAATATTGTTTTTAAAACAAATTTGGAAGATTTTAAATGCTTAGAATTTTGCTCTTCTTCATGAAGGAAGTGTATTATTTAAAGTAAAATAATAATTGAATGCAAAAACGGTATGTGACAAAGTTCAAAGTATATTAAACATTCAATGATCAGTTTTTGGTAGTAAAAGATGCTACACCATTTGACAGTAACAGTAAATATAATGTAATATAATATAATAATTGATTCAATCCTTAAACAACGTCGCTCACAAATATTCTGCTTTATACGATATTAGCAATGAGGTATGGCGACCATTTTATAGGATGTCGCTATAAGCAACTACTGGAGTCGGCAATGTCCCCATAAATACCAGCCAAGGTTGTTTTGAGCCCATGTTTCTCGCAAAAACTTTACATTTTCAAAGCGGTGACCCACATCAAGTTAGCAATGGACGCTTTTCCAGTAGATTGTTGAACGTACTTGACCGTATCGTACACCAAAAGTATTAGTAAAACAGTTATGGGGTTGAAAGAGGTGAAAAATAAAGGTAACTTCGGTGATGTTGGTGTTTGTTCATAATTTTGTAAAATCATTTTAGCACACAAAATTTAAAACTGTTCCCTCACCCCCTTCTGAAATTACGTCATTTTTAAGAATCCGGGTATTTCATGCAGCTCGCTGTAGTGAATGGTTTGTTGAACTTTATTGTACATCAAATATTTTCATTTCTTTAATTATGTATGTTAAAAGGGTTCACTAGCAACCGTATAAACGAGAACGTTGTGAAATTGCTTAATTATTAAGAAAACGTCCTCTTGATGCGCCTTCGTCGTATTAAAAGGGGCATTGAACGCTGTTCAAGAAAGCTGCAGAAGAAGAACCGGGGGGCGAAGAAGAACAAATGAGGTACAGGACCGCCATTTTCAACTTATGGCAACAAGAGACTGATTCTCAAGTACCATATCAATTGCCGATCAACGGTTAGCTAACGAAAGTCGTCCTGTAACCCTTCGAACGGTTTACCACAGAATCAGAGCTTTCGGCTTACAATCCTATCAACCATATCATGTGTTATTATTAACGGCTCAACATCGACGGCAACGTTTGGAGTGGTATAGGTTGCGACTGCACTGGAACCAAGAGTGACATAGACTGATGAATCCCGACTCTGTTTGGGGGTGCATGATGGCCGTATGAGGGTCAGACGAAGACATGCGGAACGTCGAAATGTTGAATTTTCTGTTGCGAGGCATGTGCACCAAACTGTAGGTAATTCTCGTTTGATATTCGTCCGAGGAAATATGTACGCCCAACGATATGTGGATGAGGTGGTAGAATCCCATATTCATACATTTCTTTAGCAGTTAGAAGACCCACTTTTCCAGCAGTATAATGCCCGTCCCCAAATCCAAGACGCTCTTTGGACCGATTTACAGAAGATAATGTTAATCTCTTGCCATTTCCATCCAGACCTTCCGACCTTTCACCCATCGAGCAGGTTTGGGACATTATGGGGAGAAGACTGAGAATCTTGCAGCATCCTCCACAGACGCTGCAAGTTCTACAGCACGAATTACAGGTTACTTTGGACACAATACCTTAAGAATGCATCGACCATCTGTTGGAATCGATACCACGACGAGTGGAGGAGTGTGTAACCAACAGGGGGACCCATTATTAATAAAAATTATGTTTATATTTTGTTCTTTTCCTTTTAAGTTTTAATCAATTGCTACCTTTTAGTAGTTAAACCTTTCTGCCAAGTTTGGTAAATAAATTCCTACCCCTTCCTGGTGTTGCAATTTTCATGTCACTGAGTATACATACTTCCCGTTTTGAAAATGCACGGACGCTGCAAGTTCTACAGCACGAATTACAGGATACTTTGGACACAATACCTTAAGAATGCATAGACCATCTGTTGGAATCGATACGACGAGTGGAGGAGTGTGTAACCAACATGGGGGGGGGCAACCCATTATTAATAAAAATTATGTTTATATTTTGTTCTTTTCCTTTTAAGTTTTAATCAATTGCAACCTTTTAGTAGTTAAACCTTTCTACCAAGTTTGGTCAATAAATTCCTACCCCTTCTTGGTGTTGCAATTTTCATGTCACTGAGTATACATACTTTCCGTTTTGAAAATGCGCAATTTAAAAGGGTTCACTATCACAAATGTACACAGATGTACATACCCCCTGTTTTGAAAATACGTCATATTAAAAAAACGCGCTCTTAATGCACCATCGCTATATTGAAAGAAGTTTTGAACCTGTTTAGCATTCGGGGGGTAATGGGTTCGATTCCCGTTACTGTCTAACCTACATGAGGTTTTTTCAGGGGGTTTTCCGCATACACGTATAGCGGCATGATCATTGTGTATACGCATATCATATGCGGGTATTTAGGCGGATACTGGGGTAGTATCTTCCCATAACTGCATTCCTTCCGATCCTGCCCTAAACGCACCTATGCTAGATCTCAGCAGGCATACATACTTAATGTATACATATTGAGAATCCATGATTGTGGCTGAAGAAGCTTGGAAAGCTCAAGCAGCCCGCTCTCCCCTTTGTGGGGGGAAGGAAACACGTTACTTTTTCCTTTCGATTGTCCGAACCATATTGTAAAGAACCAGCGTTCTGTACGTATGTGTTTTAGAATAAATTAGGTGCGGACCATCCTGTATGTAAGATTTCATAAGTTTACGCGATATTGCACCACAAATAATTTATTCATCACCGCTGACGTGTATTTCTAAGAAACCGTAAGTTTCTGCACGTCAGAACGATTTTAACCAATCACATAACGGCATCCCCCGCACGGTAGCCGCGAAACCGCCCACAGATGCACCTTTATAAACTCGCGACGCGCATAATAGAGAAGATGAATCTCCGTAGATTCAAGTTAAGCCGATATCCAGCAGCCGCCACCGTACCGTTGACCGTTCCAAAAACCAGTAGCCGCAGCCGCTCCGTTTGCTTAACGTAAGCACCGACCTGTTGTTCACCGACGAAGAGTCCTTCGCGATCGGGCAACCTAAAGTTCAATTCTGTACTGCTATTGATAGACACGTAAGTTGTAAAGTTATACATTCTGACAATTTACACTCAAACACTACAGACCGTAAATAATTCCGGGCTGAGCTCCAGGAGTTATACTACACTAACACCTAGAGTAGCACGAAGGGTAGATCCGTCGTCACTCGCCACCACAAAGTATACCTAGAGTAGCACGCAGGGTAACCCGACGTAATACCAACTACACTAACACCTAGAGTAGCACGAAGGGTAGATCCCGTCGTCACTCGCCACTACAAAGTATACCTAGAGGAACGCAGGGTAGCCCCGACGTATCTCATCACCACTTGAGGGTGAAGGGTTGTTACAGGGCTGTAAAGACCTACGACCTTTCTCTTAGTATATACAGTAAAGACAGGCCGTCGCCTACGTCTTCTGGACATTACTGAAATCCCGCTCGAAACTCACACACTTCCTACATCCAGTACTTAATAACCGTACACAGTGTCTGTGAATCGCAGAAGAGTACCTCCATAACCTGTTGTATAAATTAGTAGTCCACCTAACCATCGTAAATACCTGGTGCGAGAACGTTTGTAAATATATTAGATAGTACGTGAATTATTCTATCTTTACGTAAACCTATTAGAGTAGTTTTAATATTAAGTATTTTTCCCTTGATTAATTATAAGTAATTAAACTTAGTATAGAGATCGGTAATTAATTTAGTTAGATAAATAATCTAATTGCCTACATTAACCGGTTATAATTAGAGAAAGACCGTCGAGAGAGCTCGCGTTTGCAGACGCGCATTCGCGTGTATTATTTCCCGAGGAGTAGGACATCCTTGCTTCAGCGCTTCAGAGTTACTGACATATAAACACGATATCGATTTTCTCAAACGATTCGGGTTCATTGCGCTGGCGCTCCGATCAACCACTGCATCAAGCATAAGGCTCGCGCTACTGTACATGCAGGACCGTAACCGAAACTTTGCCTCTTAGGTAAGGAATAGATTAAACCAAACTCTCTTTTGTTCACAGAAGCGACGTCGCACCCAGTGACGCCAGACCCGGACCGAGAAGTTCACCTACATATTTGTTCATTACCTTCTGATTTTTATTAATTGTAAATATCTGATTAATATACATTTTAAAAATGCTTTACGGTTTTATTTAAGGTTACAGTGTTAAGCCCATCCAGTAATTACTACGAACCACACCCCGTTTATAAAATAAACCCGATTGAGCAAAGCCGAGGCAAGATAAAACCGCGCTGGGTTACCAAACCAGAAGGGCGCAATATAAAGTAGCACCTAAAAAAATAGGGGGCGTTATAAATTTGGCACCTAAACGTGGGGCTCGAAAAACACTGAACACCTTAAATAATTTTCCGTTTACAGATTCCAAAAGGACCGCAGAAGGACCAGTAATCACATATTTTTGTTTTCCAGAGACACTAATCTGTCTGTTACAGGATGAGTATACCGAGGGACTCTGAAGATACCGACACCAGAGTGGGATGGATTTACCATCTCAAGAAGGATGAATTAGCAACCGAAGCAAAGGATAAAACCAGAAATGCTATCTCCCACAACATGGCCCCATTCAAACAATGCATAAGAAAAAAGACTCCGTTAAGGATTTCGCCATGGCAGCACCACTACCGCAAACCCGGGACCGAAGACTTGACGCAGCGTTCCTGACGTCGCAGTGCTCCGGTCCGGGACCAAATCGCCTACGCCCCGCACACCGTCTCCAGGACCATCCGGGAGGGTGCAATGGTATGGTCACCACCGGCTCCACACGGATGGTAGACCAAGACCCCGGACACACCGGAACATCTACGCCGGGCGGCTGAGGTCACAGAAGGAATTAAGGACCTACGGATCCGAGGTCTCGAACCGGCCCACCTTATGCCGCCACGGTGTACCTTAACCGCCGACAGCGACGCAATCGCCGCGCGTCAGCGTAATCACGCCCGACGGCGCAAGAATAAAAGTGAAGCGGACGGATCTTCCGCAAGAAGAGGAAATGGTATGTAAAGAACCAGCGTTCTGTACGTATGTGTTTTAGAATAAATTAGGTGCGGACCATCCTGTATGTAAGATTTCATAAGTTTACGCGATATTGCACAACAAATAATTTATTCATCACCGCTGACGTGTATTTCTAAGAAACCGTAAGTTTCTGCACGTCAGAACGATTTTAACCAATCACATAACGGCATCCCCGCACGGTAGCCGCGAAACCGCCCACAGATGCACCTTTATAAACTCGCGACGCGCATAATAGAGAAGATGAATCTCCGTAGATTCAAGTTAAGCCGATATCCAGCAGCCGCCACCGTACCGTTGACCGTTCCAGAAACCAGTAGCCGCAGCCGCTCCGTTTGCTTAACGTAAGCACCGACCTGTTGTTCACCGACGAAGAGTCCTTCGCGATCGGGCAACCTAAAGTTCAATTCTGTACTGCTATTGATAGACACGTAAGTTGTAAAGTTATACATTCTGACAATTTACACTCAAACACTACAGACCGTAAATAATTCCGGGCTGAGCTCCAGGAGTTATACTACACTAACACCTAGAGTAGCACGAAGGTAGATCCCGTCGTCACTCACCACAAAGTATACCTAGAGTAGCACGCAGGGGTAACCCCGACGTAATACCAACTACACTAACACCTAGAGTAGCACGAAGGGTAGATCCCGTCGTCACTCGCCACTACAAAGTATACCTAGAGGAACGCAGGGGTAGCCCCCGACGTATCTCATCACCACTTGAGGGTGAAGGGTTGTTACAGGGCTGTAAAGACCTACGACCTTTCTCTTAGTATATACAGTAAAGACAGGCCGTCGCCTACGTCTTCTGGACATTACTGAAATCCCGCTCGAAACTCACACACTTCCTACATCCAGTACTTAATAACCGTACACAGTGTCTGTGAATCGCAGAAGAGTACCTCCATAACCTGTTGTATAAATTAGTAGTCCACCTAACCATCGTAAATACCTGGTGCGAGAACGTTTGTAAATATATTAGATAGTACGTAATTATTCTATCTTTACGTAAACCTATTAGAGTAGTTTTAATATTAAGTATTTTTCCCTTGATTAATTATAAATAATTAAACTTAGTATAGAGATCGGTAATTAATTTAGTTAGATAAATAATCTAATTGCCTACATTAACCGGTTATAATTAGAGAAAGACCGTCGAGAGAGCTCGCGTTTGCAGACGCGCATTCGCGTGTATTATTTCCCGAGGAGTAGGACATCCTTGCTTCAGCGCTTCATATAAACTGACATATAAACACGATATCGATTTTCTCAAACGATTCGAGGTTCATTGCGCTGGCGCTCCGATCAACCACTGCATCAAGCATAAGGCTCGCGCTACTGTACATGCAGGACCGTAACCGAAACTTTGCCTCTTAGGTAAGGAATAGATTAAACCAAACTCTCTTTTTCACAGAAGCGACGTCGCACCCAGTGACGCCACGACCCGGACCGAGAAGTTCACCTACATATTGTGTTCATTACCTTCTGATTTTTATTAATTGTAAATATCTGATTAATATACATTTTAAAAATGCTTTACGGTTTTTATTTAAGGTTACAGTGTTAAGCCCATCCAGTAATTACTACGAACCACACCCCGTTTATAAAATAAACCCGATTGAGCAAAGCCGAGGCAAGATAAAACCGCGCTGGGTTACCAAACCAGAAGGGCGCAATATAAAGTAGCACCTAAAAAAATAGGGGGCGTTATAATATTGCACATTAAATACTTTTAGTTCTGCAATGTTTTACGTTAAGCGGGTCAATTAGTAACGGTATAAGCGCGAACAAAAATGTACATACCTACCTCCCATTTGGAAATTACGTAATTTATTACGAAAACGCGCTCTTAATGCACCATGACTGTATTGAGAGTGGTTCTGAACCCTACTGTAGATCAAATTTATATTCCTTTATGTTAAAGGCATTTACTAGCCACTGTATAAGTGCGAAGAAAAATGTACATACTTGACGTTGGAAATTACGTAACTTGAGATAAAACACGCTCTTGCGCCATTATTCAAAATTTGATAAAGTATATTTGGACCGATACTTATTTGTACGTTAATGTTCACGCGAAAAGCCTTAAAAGAATTATTTTGATGTACAAAAATCAACTACGATGACATTTGACCAAAACATTAAATAGGGTTTCTTGAATTTGTGGGCAAGTTTTCTAAATTTTAGGTTGGACCAAAAATGTCAAAGGCCTACTTAGTGTTCTGTACTTACAGGCTAATCTTTTGAAAGAAAATTTATTCGCATAACATTGTAGTCAAAATACCACTATAGCAATTTTTAGCGCATTTCGTTAGGGAAAGTTGTGCTATTAGCTAACACTTGTTAGTCTTCGCCATCGTTATTCTAAGTACTCCTACATTTTGGAAGATATCAAGATGCGGATTTTGCATTCGATTCTGTATTTGGTGGAGGTTTCCAACTATTTACGACTTTTGAGACCGGGGGCCGGAGAGACCATACGGAACCAATTTAAGTTCTCGCAAGGGAAACTCACAATTCGGCTCGTAGGCCACTTATCAACTTCAAATTTTCTTTATATGATAGCTTATGTAATGAAATTACATTAGGTAGCTTATAGCCCCCCTCCCCCACTCCTATTCTATGTTGAAGCTGAAATATGTGTAACACACCATTTTATGGTAATTTTAAGCGGACAATGTAAATTTCAAGTCAATCATGCTCCTAACTTCCCCCGCCAGCCCACAAGACACAGAAAATATTTGTAACACATCAATTCCAAATGCGCGTTACCTCGGGAGCGGGGCGTCGGAGGTAGCTACCGACAAATGGAAAGTGATATGTTTCGACGAGACGCATCCGCCCGTAAGGTCAGAGTTTTAAATGCGAATATCTCGAAAAGGGAGCGTCGGACGAGGATACCCACAAGTGTAGGCGAACGGGGGGGGGGGGGGGTTAAAGCCGTAAATGCAATAAATATCTCGAGAAGGGAGCGACGGATAACGGTACTCACAAAGAGAGAGTGATAGCTCTTGATGAAATAGATTCGTGCGTAGGATCAGCACTACAAATGCGTACATCTCGAGAACGGAGCGTAGGTAGTGGGCATACACAAAACGAAACTGATAGATATCGGAGAGACGCATCCGTCCATAGAGTGAGTTACAAATGAGTATATCTCGCAGAATGTCGGTGGTGGGTACGCATAAAGGGAAAGTACTAGGTTTCGACGAAACGCAACCGTCGATGGGGTTAATATTTAAAATGCGAATATTTTGAGAATTACAAATACGTATAATATCTCGGAAACAGAGTACCGTAAATATCTCCCAATAGATTAAATTAGCTTTATAACTTACTGAGAAAACGTCCACTGCTAACTAGAGGGTGAAGCGGTGAGCAAACTGACAAGAATGGCAACGCTATAAGCATTTTCTTTTGGTACACTATATGCTGATCGTTTGTGGGAAAGCATTGTACACATACCAGCATGGTTGTCAAAGTGCAATACCGCCAATCATTACGCTAAATTTTATTTACTTGTGTGTTGAGTTGAAGTTATTTGTACATATTAGTTAAAACATATTTGATTTGTGTTCAACATCACCAAGCTCCAAAAAAATCAAATATCTTCTCTTCAAAAAACAATGGTGTTAAAGTTTAAACAGTCGTCTTCTAACCAATACACTAGTGCAGACATGAAAAGGAGGTCAATAAAAGTATCAAATTGAAAAGAATAGAGAAATGTATGGACATGCATTAAACAGGTAGTGTTTACGTCTGAGGCGTTATCATTGTTAATAATGTTGAATACTAATCCATTAAAATGCCAACCAAAGAGACGTGTGGTAACATTGTTTTAGATATATGAATCTGTAGTAACGTAAGTTTAATGCACGATGTGTTGAAACTTTTTTTAGAACAATAAATTAATTCGGTTAATTTTTATTGCGTATAAATTCCATTTTAAATATAATAATAGTTATGGGCCCGGAAAAGCGGTGAACATTAGAATATATAAAAAGCACAAAAATAGTAGTAAATACAAAATTAGGCAAACGAAAATAAATATGGAATTATTCCTATTTGTGGAAATGGATTTGATAATAATTGGAAGTTTAGACTACTACATTCACTGTTGAACATCCTTGATATAAGTGAAAGTAGTTGAAGTTGATAAAAATATGACTCTTCAAGAAGAAAAAAAATTAAGGCTGTTCTGATAATTATCAAACGTATTGGGGACTGACTTAGAATGTAAAAGAAGTGAAAAATGCTTTTGAAATGATCAATTAACTGGAAAATATTTATAAAGTAAGGTACATGTTCAAAATTTTACTTATTACAGGAAGTTACACGGTTAAAGTTTGACTGTAATAAAAGTCTACGTGACCATTTCTCGAAATGTGATAAAATATTCAGGGAACTTAAAGAATTAGGACGTAAGTTTAAGGAATCCGACATGGCTTGCTGTCGATGCCATTGAAGTATGAAAATGTGACAATTGCAATGAGGACGCTATCTGAAGACAATTTAAAGCTAGAATTTGTGAAAAATGGACTCGGAGTTCAATGAAAAAAATCTATATATATATATATATATATATATATATATATATATATATATATATATATATATATATATATATATATATATATATATATATATATATATATATATAGTATGTAAATTAAAATTAAAAATACATACAGAAAAAGAATTCCTCGAGTGGGATTCGAACCCACGATCTGTTCTTTGCTAGAGAACTGCGTTACAAACTACGCTATCGAGGGAGCGAATCTCACTCGATTTAAACTTAATTTGTATGCATTTTTTTATATTAGTACTGATGTACACTAACTTTATTTATTAATGATCACAGTCAACTTTTTGTACCTATGTCACGAGAGCCCGCAATTCGCTAGGTTTCACACATGACATGTACATGACTGATTTTAAATATATTTTTGCGAAAGCAACATTCATAGAAAACTACAGAAGGAATTATACATTTCATTATACACAAGGTAACGGTTTTCACTGGTTCTCGGAGCTTCTTGTCGACAGGAAAAACCCATTTACCATACTAATAATGTAAAATACTATTGTTTATTACTCAATAGTAAACATGCATTAACCTAACTAAACAGATGCTATGTAAAATCACTTTTGCTAGCTACTAACTTATAAAACATTTTTCAAGTCAACTGTCATTAGTTATTAAAAAAAAAATCAACTCCCTAACTCTAAAACTAGGTGTTTGATAGGAAGCAATGTTACAAAGCTGTTTGAAGCTCTATTCTTCCATAAAGTCTACGCCATCCAAAACGGATCACCCAGTATAGTTTATCATTGCAAATATATTTAACCATAGGACCTTTCAGGCGTGGAGAGATTTTAGTTACTAATAATTTGCTTAAATTAATTTCAATTGACTTGAGCATTCAGATATGCTCTAAACATCTCTTCATTCAACACACACTTGATTCAAAAAACATTCAAGTGTATTTAGATATCGAAAAATAGTACTCCGCATATACATAAACCGGGCCTCCGCAGTCCGTGTACAGCTAGTTCGTATAAAACTAGTTTCAAGGTTAATAGTTATTATAATTTGTCTAGCACTGCTGCGCGGAATTTTACGTGTCTGTGCAAGTTGAAACCTGCATTACTGCTGGATGTATAAAAGTAGGTGCAGCTGATTCTCATTCAGTTGTAATAAAACTTGCATTGAGTGAACTTGTGAAACACATATGATAGTGGCGTCAAAAAAGCAAGCGGGTGAGATTTAGTGACCGTGTATATGAAGAATCAGTGTCGCAGTGGGCAGCTGAAAGTGATGATCTGCCTTCTGAAGAAAGTGATGTGTCAGAAGCAGAAAATGATGACACAGAAGACACAAATTTCGAATTACTTTTTGACGAGTATTCCGAATCCAGTTTTGATGATGTTGACGATATTGGTAATTATTCAACAAATGGTTGCATTGCTCCAAGTGGTCTGGATTTTAGTTTGGAACCTCCAACAAAAAATAAAATTCAGCCACACATTATTCGGCGTGCGCCAGGACTAGCAAGAAAACATATGGCTGCAACACCAAACGAAGCGTTTCATTTATTTGTAACTCCAGCTATTGTACAAGACATTGTGAACTGCACTAATTTAGAGGGGAAACGTGATTACGGAGCAAGATAAATACTCTGTACATTGTGTGGTTTACTTATTCATGCGGGAGTTGACAGAAGTTGGGATGTTCCTGGGAGAGAACTATCTTGTAATGAATTTGCCAATCCTATATACCAAGCTAGAATGTCCATATTTCGCTTTAAAGAAAAACGAAGATTCGCCAGATTTGACGACGAGAGAATCCGGAATGCGCGTTTGGAAACCGATGGTTTAGCAATGGTGTCCTACGTTTGGCATTTATTCATTCAGCAATGCAAAACCTGCGTCATACCGGATACTAATGTAACTATTGATAAACAACACGTTGGGTTTAGAGGTAGATGAAGATTCGTTCAATATATGCCAAGTAAGCCGGCAAAATATGGACTTAAAATATTGAGGATGTGTGAATCTAAGTCTGGTTATGCTCTGGATGGTTTAGTTTATGTTGGTCGCCAGCCCGGAGAACCCCACATATAAACCTGGGGCTTGAAGTAGTAGAAACTCTTGTGCAAGGCGTTCATAATTCTGGTCTCAATCTCATAATAAACAACTTCTTCACCAGTGTTCTGCTAGCAATTTATCTGTTGGATAAAAATATTACTATTGTGGGTACACCACGTCACAATAAGCGTGACACTCCGAAAGAAATTAAAGCCTCAAGAAATCCTGTAATTTGCTCACAAATGCGTAATTTTACTAAGTACCATGCACCACGACGCATCTATCAATGATGATGCTAAGAGGAAACCTGAAATCACCACTCATTATAATAAAACAAAGAGCGGTGTTGACGTCGTGGAGCAAATGGTGTCGACATATACGTGCAAGAGGCAAAGTAAACGATGACCCATGACATTTTTCTTCCAACATCATTGATGTTGCAGCACTCAACGCATGTATAGTCTTTACGAAGGAACATCTAAACTGTAACATAGGAGTGACTTACAAATGCAGATTGCTTTTGAAAAATTTAACGAAGGAACTATTGATAACACATATGCAGAAAAGACCTAGTCACCCTCCGGGATTGTCTAAGCAGATTTATTAATATCTCTGGTCCGCTATCCGCTCAAACAAGTGCAACGATTAAGAGAAAGAGATGCTAAGTGTGCCCCGCAAGTATTAATCGTAAAAGTACCATGATATGTATTAGTTGTAAAAATAATATCTGTAAAGAGCATAGTATTGGAAGGTGCACCAAATGCTTCTGTAGTCCCTAAAAAAATTTTAAACAAAAATGTTCACTTTCATATTTAATCTTATGTTTATAATGTATACAGTGAGTCCCAGAAGTTATTTCTAAATACATTTAAAGTTCAAGGGCCTAGTTTTTGGAGAAACGTTCGGACACGTCGATATTTAATTTTCACTGCGGTTTTTTTAGTGGTAAAATTTTGTATATAGGATGGCCCTAAAATAAGTTACGACCACCAGCTTGATTTTGTCAAATGGAAACACCTGTTTTATTTCATTTTATGAATCTGCTTTGAATTCTGAGTAAATCTCAGGTACTATGTCCTATACCTAAAGTCAACATATCTCGGGGAATTTACAATTGAACGTATCACCAAATCCAATCATGCAGAGAATTTCAGGTTTTTTTTTTCTTACCGTTAACTTCACCATTTGGGAAAGGACAAATGTTGAAATAAATTGAAATTAATTAACATACACAACGAAATGAAAACATGTACCTATTGTTTATGGATCACCTTGGATACGATTATTTTGCAAGTGTTCTTGATAGTTTTATAAAGACAATATATATATATATATATATATATATATATATATATATATATATATATATATATATATATATAGTTAAGGTACATTCACCCATTACCGCCCTATGCAAAATCTTTACCTATTACCGCCCTGTAAGAGTTTGTCTTTTCTTGTAGAGTATTTTCTTAAAATTATTTGCAAAATTCTATCTCCTATTGTTTTGTGAGACGCAAGAGTTAGTAGGCAACCTAAAAAACATTATGGCGGGAGGAGTATATTAGCGTCTTAAGAGCAGGGCTAAGTCATTTAGTCAAAGGTCGGTGCACGTGGTGAAGTGACTGAATAATCTATCTATTTTGGTAAGCAATCATTTGTGCTTTGTTAAGCTATTTTCACCCAAAAAGTTTTAAATTATTATTATATTTATTGTTCTTATACAGAAGACGGTAGAATAGGTATTCAGCAATAGGTACATAGGTTTTCTTTGATATAAATATTACGCTGAAGTAGAAAAATAATAATTAAAAATAGAGCGGTAATAGGAAAAGATTTTAGTTATTTTCCTATTATCGCTCTATTAGGGCGGAAAAAGGGAAATCTAATGTTTATTTAAATCCCAGTTATTCAATTTAATTAAACAGATACATCGTTTTTCTTTCAGTACATTTTTTAAATAATCCTTGATATAGACTAGAATCAATTTCCGCCCTATGATTTTGCTTTCAGAAATTCCTTACTTTACGGATTAAATTAGGACCCAATATTCAACAAATTATTGAAATAAGGAATATTTCAAAAAATCAATTTTTAATATTTACACACAATAAACATGAAAAATTCATATTTAGGACACTTTTTTATGTCTTTCCTTTTATTTTAGGTAAAAAAAGAAATAACTATTTTTTTCTAATGTAGGCGGTAATAGGCGAAAAATTTATGCGTTTATTCCTATTACGGCTCTATTAGGGCGGAAAAAGGGAAATCTAATGTTTATTTAAATCCCAGTTATTCAATTTAATTAAAGAGATACATCGTTTTTCTTTCAGTACATTTTTTAAATAATCCTTGATATAGACTAGAATCAATTTCCGCCCTATGATTTTCATTTGAGAAATACCTTACTTTACGCATTAATTAGGACCCAATATTCAACAATTATTAAAATAAGGAATATTTCAAAAAATCAATTTTTAATACTTATACCCAATATACATGAAAAATGAATATTTAGGACACTTTTTATGTCTTCCCTTTTATTTTAGGTAAAAAAAAACAAACAAATATTTATTTGTAATGTAGGCGGTAATAGGTGAAAAATTTATGCGTTTATTCCTATTACCGCTCTATCTAATGTAAATGGCTTGGCATACTTTTCTTTCTTTTTTGTGTTGATTTTTGTTCATATTTGTCTGTGTATTTCTTAAATTTAACGTTTTTCAGCAAAATGGCACTACCGAAACCTAATATGCCAAGAGTAAAAAAGAAGTATACCTCTGAAGCTCTTCAAAATGCCCTAGAAGATGTTCAGAAAAACGGAATTTCGTTTTACCGAGCATCTCAGATCTAGGCATTCCAAAAACTACAATAAGAGATAAAATTAATAAAAAATATGAACGTGACACCTGTGGAATTCAGACAGTTTTCACTCAGGAGGAAGAACAACTACTGGTAAAATGGATACTTTATCTTGGGGACGCAGGCTTTCCCGTAGCTCGAGAGCAATCATCAGACACCGTTGCAACATTAGTCAAAAATTTAAATAGACCCAATCCTTTCAAAAATGGCATTCCAGGTTATCATTGGTACAGGAACTTTATGGAAAGACATAAAAATATATCGCTACGTGTTTCTCAAAATTTAACGTCTAGGCGCACGGCAGTTACTGAAGATCAAATTAGAAGTTGGTTTAAGCGAGTGTTTGATTATTTTCAAGAGAAAAATATTACGGAAGTTCTGGAGGATAGCAGTAGAATTTTTAACTGTGACGAAACAGTTTTTTTCCTTTGCCCTAAGGAAAAACAGGTTCTTGTTCGAAAGGGTTCGAAAACAGTTTATAACCGTATTGCGAATGACGAAAAGGAATGTTTAACTGTTTTAGCTACTGTGGCAGCAAATGGTAATGTAGCACCCCCTATGGTACTTTTTCCATATATACGTATGCCAAAAAATCTTCCGCCAACCATGCCATCAGATTGGGGTTTAGGAAATAGTGAAAGCGGGTGGATGAATACAGAGGCTTTTTTTGAGTATATTGCAAATTGTTTTTATCCTTGGTTGGTCAAAAATAACATTAAAAGACCTATTGTTTTATTTTAGATGGCCACACTAGCCATATTTCACTGGCCTTAAGTGAATTTTGTCAAGAGCATGGAATAATACTTATTGCCTTGGTACCGAATTCCACGCATATTTTGCAACATTTGCATGTTGCTGTCTATCGTCCTGTAAAAGCAGCCTGGAGAAAAGTAGTCCACAACTTTAGACTAAAAAATCACAACAGTAAAATAAAAAGAACAGATTTTTCTAATTTAGTTAAAGAATGCTTTGATCAGACACTTAAAGTCAAAACAATTCAAAATGCATTTGAATGCACAGGACTATATCCTTTTAATTTGAAAGTGTAAAATTCGACAAACTTATAAGAAAAGTAACTGAAATGAATCCTGGTATTTCCGAGAACGTACAAAACCAGAATTTATAAAACCATAAAATCCCTTCAAATGATTTTCAAATTCAGTTTGAGGAAAAGCTCTCTCCAAATACATTAACTGAGTTTAGAAAAAATAAATTTCACGATATTTGGCTTGGTGATCAAAAATATGAGAAATTATTTAATTTATGAAAAACCATTCAACCAGATCTCCAAATTCAAGACAACGGAGCTTTATCATCAGCAGATTATCGTGCCTTGGACAAATATAATGACGACCTGTTAACAGAAGAATTAGAACTCCCATCATTATCAATAAATGATCATTCTTTGGACACTGAAGATCGCAATACATTGTCGGAAAACAACGAAAATCTTGATGAGTTCAATTTAGGTGATTCCACACTCATAAATGAAACAGATGATTACACCATTTTCAATTTTGATGATGACATAACACTAGCATCGGAAAATACTGAAACTGAACATGATAAAAACATAGTTATTTTAAAAGTTGAACCATTTAAACCACAGAATGAAGAAAATTCGTTTTCTATTTTTAAGACTAAAGAAATTGCTTTATCCCTTGTAAAAATGAATACCATTTCTAAGGAATCTGTTCAGACCCTGAATAAAAAATTAAAGATTTCAACATCTTCGCCTTTAAGTGGAACGCTGTCCTCGCAAAGTAATAAAGTTATTTCAAAAATAAATGTCATAAAAGTTGACACTTTTTATCCTCAAGAGAAAGAAAATATCTTTCATTCTGACCATTCTCCAACTAAAAAGGCAAAAATCAGCACATCAATGCCCTTAAGTCATAAACCCTATACTTCACCTGAGCAAACTATACCAGAAGATCGATTTAATGCATCCGAAAATACAAGTTATGTTATCTCTCCTACCAAATTCCCTACTCCATTTAAAAATGCATTGTATTTTCCAACAATACCTAAAAATGAAGCAGCTAAAAAACGAGCGACAAAAAAACTAACGCCAACGGTAGCGACAGCATCAGAATTTGTTGAATATCAAAGAAGAATCGAAGCCGAAAAAGAAGAAAAAGAAAAAAGAAAAATTGAAAGAATAAAGAAGAAGGATGAAAAAGCCGCAACTGTTGTAAGAACCGTAAGCAAAAAGCCAGCAACTGTTGTAAGACCCGTAAGCAAAAAGCCAGCAACTGTTGTAAGAACCGTAAGCAAACAAAGAGAAAGAAAACAAAAAGATTTATCAGAAAAAAAAGAAGACAGAAAAGCGGCAGAGTTAATATCACAAGAAAGTAAATTTATAGAACAACAATATGTAATAGTCACTTACGAAGACCAATACTTTCCGGGACAAATAAAACAAGTAAAACAGAATAAGTACTTCATTAAAGCAATGAAGAAGATAGAAAAAAATTATTGGAAGTGGCCTGAACAGGACGACATCATTTGGTATGATGAAGAAGAAGTCATCTCCGGAATCGATGCTCCTCAGCCAATTAATAAAAGAGGACAATACTTAGTACCGGAGATCGATTCCAAAAATTATTATTATTATTATATTTTGCATAAATTTTTTTATGTGCATAAAATTCGAATTAAAATTAATAAAAATTACAACTATATATTTGTGTGGTTTTAATTTTTACCACATAAAAGGTTAAAATATTAACATATTTTGTTCATGTCATTTAAAAAATAGGGCGGTAATAGGATATTTCTAGGGCGAAAACAGGAAAACGGTTCTTAAGGTAGAGCGGTAATAGGAAAAAGCGTAATCTTTACAAAATAAAATAAAACTTAATTAAAGGTGTTGTCGTATAAGAAAAAATTTTTGCCAAAATAAAATCTTCATTTACAGAAAAAAAACATCCAACACACCAAAAACTTCAAACCGGGCCTAATTTTGAACTAGAAAGTCAAACCTTCCTTAAGTGGGGCGGTAATGGGAGAATTTACCTTATATATTCGTAAATATCTTGAGATCTGTTGACTATAGGTATGATACATGAGATTTACTCAGAATTCAAAGCAGATTCAGAAAATGAAATAAAAAATAGGTGTTTCCATTTGAAAAAATCAAGTTCGTGGTCGTAACTAATACTTGAGCCACCCTATATACAAAATTTTATCACTAAACAAACAGCAGTGAAAAATAAAAATCGACGTGTCCGAGCGTTTCTCCGAAAAATTAGACCTTCAACTATAATTACATTTAGACATAACTTCTGGGAACAACTGTATATTCAATAACTTTGTTTCTATTCTGACTATACGTGATTTTATATAACGGGTCTCAGAAGCCCGGATTATGTAAATGCCGATATATTATTGGTTAAGTATCCTAGGCAGCCACGCTTAACATTATTCCATCGTATGCAAATCTATCTTATATATTTTTTGTGTTGATGTAATCCTGTTCGGAAGGAAGGAATTATATAATTTCTAAAATATGTTTGTGTTGTAAAGGGAACTAGCTTGATTTGCTTAATTGTCATCACTTTTAATTAATTGGAGTTCGAACCGATATTAAATTACAGCGTAATTAAATGTACCACTCATTCATTAGTTCAACGAAAACAGAACTGCTAAATAAATAAAATTTGGACAATTTCCGAGGATTTCATTAAGGCGTTAACTAAATATAACCGAGAATACAAATTATCGTGTTAAAAATAAAGTATGTTAAACGTACCAATAGTGAAATATTGAGGTAATTTTTTACTTAAACCTGCAGGTAAACAGTTGATAATTATTTATCATTTCATTGCAGAAAATAAATCTGAAAAAGGTTCATCGGACGAATAGAAACGAAAATAGCTATCTAAAAATTACCTATACCATTTCGTGATCATTCGACATTAATATAGTACTGCATGTTTGTTAAATGCTATATATCAAAGTGGAGTTTAATTAACTAAAGAAGTTATCTGTTACTAACTTAATAATCAATAAATAATTTACTGTACAAATCATAATTATGCTACGGTAGATATTTCGCATTGCTAATTTTCACTGGTCTATTTTTTTATAATATTATTAATGACTGCATACGCTTCACGTAGGATAGATTCAAACGTTACTTTTTGAAGTACCACAATAGATTCGATTATAGAGTTGTAGTTTTCAGGTATGTAAACATATTTAATTTAGCACTACATCTCTCGAGTATCACATTACAGGAAGCCTGTTCAATTTCCTATCGAAATACACAACTTCCAACTTCCGCCTACATTAATAATTGATTTAGGTCGTAATATGAAAGATAAGTTAATAAAAAAAGTATTTTCGCCGTCTGAAATCAAAACAGACAGTAAGGAAGGTCATAGCTGAATCATCGATGTCTTTGAGTAACCTTAAACGCCAAGCGTTGAAGTTTATACAAAGAAAATCAATTCTAATAACGCATCATTAATAAGTTCACAAGTTTGTATGCAAAGTATATAGAGGAATAATTTTCCGTTCATAACGGTAAATCAAACATTAAGTCATTCAAAAATTAATTTACCAGAAAAACCGCGAAGCTTTGACTTAATTTTTGTAATTGCTTACATAATAAAGAGCAAGACTAAACACGTCTTCCATCTCAGTATTACAACAAAGGGCAACAGGGGGGTTATATAACAAAAAATTAAACAAAACGATTTTATAGCGCCATACCATAATATAACAGGGATAGTAAACCAATGTATTTGAATTTTTATTAGTTCATATTTGTGATCAACAGACGTCTCACTCATAGCCACATTTGTAAAATGGTGTGTATTCATGATCTGACATACATGCTATTAAGTGTGGTTTCTACTGTTCTTTAGAAGATGTCGCAAACTGCAGACCTACGGTAGCGTTAAGTCATATTAAAAACATATAAAATACTTTAGATCAAAAACAGACAGGGAGTTAATATTGCACTGGAGTGCTGTAAGATAAGACCCTGCAATCAGTATTTTTGCTTACTTTACTTTTGCTACAAAGGAACAAAAATACTCAATCACTATTTGAATCTTTTGCTATTAATTATTTATTCTCTTATGCTGTATCATAATATAACACAATAGAACTATTAATCTTTGTGCCGTTTGAGACACCTGATCAGCATTTAAACATTAATTTTGTTAAAAATTAATTATCCTGTTTGTGTTATTATTTTATCATTAATTACTTTTAAAATAGTAGTACCTATTATCGTGGTCCGCTTACTGTTTGAACATTAATTTTATGTGCGATAGAAAGGTAAATTACTAGCAGACTTATAAGGTAAGTGACATAACAATTATTTGCAATAGAGAACTTAAAGCTACTTTTACGGTATACGTATAAAGAATCCCCAGTAGCCACTTATGGTACACCTCACTTTGTTATACCTGCAATATAACTAATTAATCTGATATCTGGATATCTGTACACTGTGCGTAGTACAAAGTCTAGATTTTCGAGTTTGAACATAAAAAGATGTCAAAATGTTAGTTTGATATTTCCATTAAAGTTATTTATTACATTTTACTTTCTTGCTCGAAAGAAAATCGAAAAAATAAGTTGCGTTATTTTGAGGTTTTACGACTCCTGATTTTTTCAAAATGTCTGTGTGTGTATATATATATATATATATATATATATATATATATATATATATATATATATATATATAATATACAGGGTGTTTAAAAAGATGCGGCAATATTAAAGGGGGTGATTGCCTAGGTCATTTTATACAAAAAAGTTTCTATAAATATAAGTCCGTAAACGCTTCGTTACCAATCTACAGCGAGTTGAAGTTTAATTTAAAAAAACAGTCAAAATTACATTTTTCCAAAACGGCTTGAGATATCATAATGAAATTTTAGGCATGTCAATAGCTGTGGGAGACGCATACTTTGCCATACAACACGATGTTTCACTATTTTTCAAGAAAAAAGTAGGATGCCGTTGATTTCTCTAAAAATCAAAAATATTTTATTAATTAATTTAATTCTTTGTTCACTTGTGAAGAAAAAAGGTCTCTTGATTATTTATCGTACAATGTACCGTTTTTGAGTAATAAAACATTTTAGTGCATGTCCACGTTTTATACAAAAAAAGTTTTAAAAATCAAGGGTTTCATTCAAGGGCAAAAACAAGTATTTCACCAAACCAACAATTTTACCAACCGAAAATTACAAAAACGGTTCAAAGTGACCACCTCGAGCTTGGATGCAAGAATCCAATCTTCCCCTCATTGGCTGGTGAACTCTCTCAAAAACACTAGGATCTGTTTTAATTGAGTTGCACCCAGCAATGATTCGATTTGTTAAGTCTTCTACGTTTTCCAATGGAGTACCGTACACCAAGGACTTCAAATGGTCCCACAGGAAAAAAACAAGGGGATTTAAGTCTGGGCATCGTGCAGGCCATAAGTGAGATCCACCCCGGCCAATCTACCGTATGCTTCTGTTAAGAAATTACGAGCTACTTGACTAAAGTGGGCTGGTACACCATCGTGCATATACCACATTGCATCTCTATTTGCTAATGGGCGCGTGTTTTCCAAAAAGTTACGATACACCTCTCCGCTAAATCTCCCGGGTAGAAATACCGGTCCAATTAGGCAGTCACCCACAATCCCAATCCAAACGTTCCAAGAAAACTGATGTTGAAACAATTTCATTTGGATTTTCATCACAACATACATGATTATGCAAATTTTGTATTGCATTTCTTGAAAAATTCGCTTCATCGGTGAACATAATCAACATTAGGAGTTGAGGGATTTGAACCGTTTTGTGCAAATGCCATTGACAGAATGTAATGCGAGGCGGAAAATCAGCAGAAAGAAGTGCGTGAACGCGTTGTATATGGAATGGATACAAACATTTTCCTTAAGAATGTGATAAATAGTCCTACATCCAAAGCATCAGCAATTTTTCGAGTAGAAGTACCTCGATCTTCTTCAATCATATCCAGTACATCCTCTTCCAGCTCTACCGTTCTTGCTGTCCTTGGCGTTTCTGCTCCTCCATTTCGTCTTAATGTGCTTGTTTCATAAAGCCGATGAACATGTTCTATCAGGAGCAATATGGTCATGAAATCTTTCAGTATACAACCGCCTAGCTTCTAATGCATTTTCAGCAAGTCCATAAATGTAGTACATGTCGGTAATCTCGGCATTCGTATAGCGATTCATGATAAGGAACTTTAACAAATTCGACACATACAAAATAGCCTGTGACGTGCCAATACGCGCGCCAATGGTACGACTGAAACATCGTGTTGTATTGAAAAGTATGCGTCTCCCACAGTTATTGACACGCCTAAAATTTCATTATATCTCAAACCGTTTTGAAAAAAATCTAGTTTTGACTGTGTTTTTAAATTAAACTTCAACAGTTGGAGATCGGTAACGAAGCGTTTGCGGACCTATGTTATAGGAACTTTTTGTATAAAATGACCTGAGCAATCACCCCTTTAATATTGCCGCATCTTTTTAAACACCCTGTATATATATATATATATATATATATATATATATATATATATATATATATATATATATATATATATATATATTCGTCATGCCAGCAAACTATACGACCGATTTTGATGAAATTTGGTGCTTGTAATTTAATTGTAAATAGGCTATTGATTCTTTATTATATTTCTTTGTATATAAACAATCTGTTGTAGTTATTACTTAAATTATAATTACTCTTTTATGATTCAAGTGTTTGTGTTTCTTGCGTGTTAAGCAATTATATATCTTTAATAACCGCAAACACAATGCAGTAATTTGACTAGAGAAGAGAGAGAGAGAGTGAGGTGCACGTATCTAAGGCATGTAAGCAAGATAAGCAAGGCCGGCAATAACGAAAATGATACGTTTACAAAATTTACATTACGCTACTCTCCTCCAGTTGCAGCACATTCTGTACATTACTTTTAATATCAAAAAGATTGGCGCGAACCGGTTGCTTTACTATCCCTGTTATATTATGGCCATACATACAACTTTCCTGAATCTTCCCCATTCAAACAGCAACAGAATGCGGAAAAAAATACCGACCACCTAATAAATTTGAAATTAAAGTATAACTAACTACACCTGAAAACGTTTGCATTATTTCTTTTGGTGTCACATCACGCTTTACCAAAACATTTCAGAAGAGCTGACAGTAAACATTCTGGAAAAAACTTTCATCTAATAGAAAAGGTTTGCCCCATAAATAAAACTAATTTTATAAACATCATAAAATTTCTCTATAAACATAAATACTTTATTTATAATGACCAATATTATTCTCAAGCACACGGTTGCCCCATGGGATGTCACCGGATGTGAACATTTTATGTAGGTTGCGTCACATAACTTTTTTTCTTCTCGTTTTTCGAAATTTTGGTTTTAAATGTCAAAAGATTTAAAATGTTTTGTTGCCACTACCATATTTAGAATATGGTAGTGAAAAATTCAAAGAATAAATATTAAAGTAAACGTAATTTGAGAAATATAAGATATGGATATAACATTTTCATTTTGTTGCTATTTGAGGATGTTAGAGTTTTTTATTCCAATTCTGTAAAGACGTTTAGGTTTTTTTTGTTTGCTGTCAAGATTTGGTTACGTTTCATTCACAGGTGATACTTGCGTTACAATCAAAGTATTGATAGAATAGTTGTGTACAAATAATAGTTATTCTCGTTATTTTAATTTTTAGAAATATTCATTAGTAGAAGGGGAAAATTACGTCTTTTAAAATTAGATTGACGTATCTTTTGCTATTAATGTTATAAAGCTTTATATTGTATTTCGGATTAGAATGTGTCGTACTAATTTAAAATGAATTTCTCTGTTAGAATTAGTTTAATCGAAATCGTAAATATCATATAAATTTTCCCAAGGGTTAAAAATTAAGAACGTAATTTGTTATTGAGTGTAATTACAATAGTCTGGAGACAAGATATAAAATTCTAGGTTGTTTTTCGTATTAAGTTTTTGTTAACATCCCTTGCGGCACAAAGGTGAAATGGTGCCAGGGATCTTTCGTTATAAAACATATCGATTCGTATTCGTTAAGAATACTGTAAGAAAATGAAATATTTAGCTGAACTACAATTACTATGTAAGTAATGTTAAGTACTTGTGTACCGTAAAGTGAGATAAGCCGTTAGTTACTTGAATAGCTGTCAATGCAGTTTCTACGTGAAAGCGCGGGGTTAAAAGAAAATATGACGTAATTTGCCGTTTCTTCTACCGAGGTGTCTTCGTTTTTAGTGCGGTTGATAATTGAATGTAATGAGCAATACGATTTGCTGTTGATGTTGAAATTCAACATGGCGAAACTGAGGTATCTTTGAGTGTCTGTCTTCAGTTTTGATTTTATTTTGGTTGAATGTAGTTGTGGCCAGAAGGTAGTGGCACAGAATTTGCCGACGACGTACGACCTTACGAACATATCGTGGACAGCGCGTCCCTTTCGCCTTTGTACGCTTTTTGTCCGAGGTTCACCAGGCCGGGAAACGTTATGTAGTTTTATCGTGGTCAACAAGACTTTATAGTTTTCGAAATTAGGATAGTGCTTCCGACAAGTGCTTCCTGATTGGCGGAGTTTTAGGTCGCTTTTGCGGATTTAAGAAATGTTTATGGTGCAGTATTGTGTGTGCCGATCCATATTACCCTGTTTCTGCTATCAACCTTTAAAAGATCAAGTCTCACTGTACATAGTAACTTTTGTAAACAATATATTTTTAATAAGAAGATTAACTGTAAATAACTATACCGCATCATAGTGTTACGTATAAATAGTATATCCGGTGCAATAGTTAATGTCACCAGATTGTGTAGATAAATTGGATAACTTCGTTAGTAAATTACTTAGAAATATAACGTCTGTGAATTTGTCATTTGGAACTGCCGTTATTGTTGCCCATTAGTAGAGTTTCCAACGAGGAGGCCGCCCGTCACATCAATTTCCTCTGCTCACGAGAGAATATAATTCAGAGAACAATTCCAAAGGTAACCTACCGTTGTATATTTATTGTGCTTGATTTGTTTATAATTGACACTGTTTTATCGAATTATGCAAGGTTAAGCGATTGAACGTAGTTATTTGATTTTGAGGGTTTCGACCTATTAATATTACCTTGTTTATTTTAATGAACTGCTTTCATTTGCGCAATTAATGTTTCTAGATGTTAACTGTATGTAATATAAATTTGATTTGTACTAAATTTCCTGATTGTTAACGTTCAAAGGAACAAAACTGAGTTCCGTAATTAATCTGAATTTTAAGAATTAATTTTAAAACTAGAGGGCACAATCTGTAGATTAGTTCCGAATAAGGGTGGATATTTTATTCCACAATTACAATTTTATGTTACCTGGTGTGTATACTTTTACGACGAAGTATGTATATTATTGTTTATGATATGACACATATATAATATATTTTTTTTTTTTTATGATTGTGGACCTGAACAGGCTAAATAAGGCCTATCGTGCTAAAGCACTTAGGAGGATGGATAGAGGGATAATTAATATAGATGCCTATGAACAGCTACCTTAAATTTTCTCATATCATAAGTGAGAGGAAAACAGGAACTAGGGAGATCATTCCAGAGTTTAGAAGCCGTGTAGAAAAATGTGGATTGCGCCCGTTTGGTACGACAAGTGGAGATTTGTACTGCATACTGATGATGTGAATGAGCGAACCGAGTGTTTCTCGCAAAGATAGCCGGAGATGGTATCAAAGAATGTAATTCACCAGCACAATAGCCGTTGTAATAACGATAATACAAAGAAAGAACTGAAACCATCCTTCTATGCTCAAGGGACTGTATGTGAGAAGTTAAGGACGGGTCATTTATAAGCCTAATCGCTCTCTTTTGAATACGATCAACGATATCGAGAGCGTATTGGGGAGCACTAACCCAAAGGTGAGAATTATATTCCAGATGAGGCCGAATTTGGGCCTTATACAGCAGAAGGAGTTGTCGAGAGGTAAAGTACTGCTTAGATCTGTACAAAAGCCTATTTTACGAGCAGCTGTTTTGGTAGCTGACAGAAGATGGTCAACCCATGAGAGATTTGAAGATACAGTCATACCCAACAGAGTAATAGAGTCTGAAAACTTAAGAACTGAGCCATTCATACTTACAACAGGAAATGATCGATCTTTTTTGGCGGACATAAGGCAACACTGAGTTTTGTTAGCATTAAATTTAACTAGATTATTGCTTCCCCATTCGAGAATACGTTGAATGTCTTTGTTGATTGAATTTGCCATTTCAGCTTTAATTTCTTGATTTGACATAGAAGGTGGATTATCACTATGGGTAGACTGAGATGAACTACAGTGAAGAGTGCTATCGTCAGCAAAGCAATGGATGGGGTTAGTTGTTGAAGAAATAAGGTCGTTTATGTACAGCAGAAAAAGCGTAGGCGCTATAACGGATCCCAGTGGTACGCCCGCGTTAATGCTAACTTCTTTTGAAAAAAAGCCATCCACTACGACACGTATTCGTCTTTTATCAAGGAAACTAGAAACCCAGTTGATGAGCGTATCATTTAACACAAACGAGGTGAGTTTGGCAAGTAAACACTTATGCCAAACTTGGTCAAATGCCTTTGAGATATCTAAAGCGACTACAACTGTTTCACCGGACTGCTCTACTGTATTGTTCCAAACTTGGGTCACATATGAAAGAAGATCGCCTGTTGAACGACTTTGCCTAAACCCATATTGGTGGTCACTAAGGAGTTTGTTAGTTTCAAGGAACGTGAGCAGTTGCTGATTGATGGCTTTTTCCATGATTTTAGACAAAATGGAAGTGATGGCAATTGGTCTGTAATTTGAGGGATCGGTCTTATCACCTGTTTTGGGAATAGGTTGAACATTTGCTAACTTCCATGATGAAGGAATTCCCAGAAAATATAGAGATCGTATAGAGCTTAGATAGGACTGGTACTAGTTCGGGGGAACATTTCTTTAAGACAATAGCTGGGATACCGTTTGGGCCAGTCGCCTTATTGAGATCAAGCCTACTAATCGATTCCAAGAGCTTGTACCGAAAATGAATTGGTTTCATAACGTATGAAGAAGAGTTGACTAGGGGCACATCTTTTCCAGAATCATTGAGACACGAGTTTGATGCAAACAAATCCACAAAAACGTTGGCTTTGTCTACAGAATCAGCAACTACCGATCCGTCAATAGATGTCAGGGGGGGAAATGAAGATGTTCGAAAGTTTTTACTAATGGCTTTTGCTAAAGACCAAAATTTACGACTGCCTAAAGGAGATGTAGCTAGTTCATTGCATTTTCGTTGTTCGAACAACTTTTTAGTTTTAGTGATGACACTTTTGCAGATATTTCTAGCACCAACGTATTCTACATGACTGTCAACCGATTTATTAGATTTCCATTTAATGTAACATTTATTTTTAAAGATATTGCATCAGAACAAGCCTTATTGAACCAGGGTTGGGAACGTGAATGACCTACACGGTACTGTTTTTCGGAATGTATAACTCCATTCCCATGAGGATCACTTCAGATACTGAAAGAGCGATGTCCTAAGAAGAGGACGACTTAAAACAATACTCACGCCATGGAAAGGTTGCAAAGAAATCCCGTAAATCACTCCATCGAGCTGACTTAAAACACCACAAGGTTCTATCGGTTTTGCCAACAACAGTGGAATTAGGTACAGTAGAAATGATTTTTATTAGACAATGGTCGGAAAGACCTAAAGGCGAAAGAACGGAAGTTTTATAAACAAGAGGGTTTGATGTAAGAAAGAGATCTAGAAGATGTGGAGTATGGTTAGGGTTATCAGGGATTCTTGTGGGTTCAGAAATCATTTGTGTGAGATCACATGAAATAGCAAATGTTTCTACACTATGACCAGCAGGATTTGTAGTAGATGAAAACTGAAGCCAATTAGAGTTATGAACATTGAAATCGCCTACAAAGGAGATATCGCAAGATGGAAACTGAGACAGGAGATAGTCAACTTGCATACTAAGGTAATCGAAGAAGTCTTGAAAGTTGCTGTCATTAGAAGACCTATAAATGCAGCAGTAGAATTTAACAAAATTAGGACCAGAATGTTTAAACCAAATCACGTCAAAATTTTTATTTTCTAAGGAAGAAACCCTCTTGCAAGCAATTCTGTCCTTGATGTACGCACATACAGCCTCCTTTATATCGAAAGTTAGAGTGAAGATGGTATTGAGGAAATTGCAAGTCGGGTGAATCGGAGCTTTCAGAGGAGACTTGTGCTTCAGATAGAAACAATATATCAGGTTGTAATTGTTCAAGATGTTGGTGAATAGCATTAAGATTAGACCTGATACCGCGGATGTTGCAGTAGTGAATCAGAAAGTTGATACTTTCGATGACCGAGGTCGCTTGGGCCCTGCCCTCCCGGACATCCGAGTGGGGCAGGATTTTACGTCCAGAATTTATAACCCTAGAAACCACAGCCATCTTATTTTTTAATTTGGGACTTTTAATCCGATAGGAAGACAGTGAGGGCGAGAAGGAAGAATAAGGATGAGAATAGATTAAGGATGATGGAAAAGGTAACCGGCAGCCCTTACCGAGCTCAGAAAATCGGAGACCCAATATTAAGGAGCACATGGTAAGGGTGGTGGTACCTCCCCGGCTGGCATATATAGTTGGTTAATTGAATTTGTAAGCTTTTCCTGAACAGCAAAAACCCGTTAAGGGAATTTAGTGATTATTTTATTTTCATTTTAAAGAAATGATTGAAGTAAAAAGATAAATTAAGTCAAGGTTAATTTTATTTATTAAATGTTATTTGTTTGTTACGAAAGGGAGCTGATGCTTAATTCCTCATCTGGATAGAACATTCATTTAAGACAACCAATTTAGAGAATTTTTAGCAGCGTATTGAATTTTGTGTTTATGTATCTTTTGAGTAAAATTGACGATAACGTTTTTGTACATAATTAGTTTTTTGGATATCTTATTTTGCTATAATTAGTTGAAATATTTAGTATTTGTTTGGCGTACTTTATTTAATGACTTTGGGGAATGTAGAATAACGTAAAAGTAGGATAAAAAAGTTCGTTGACCCCAACAACTCACTAATTCACACGCTTCAGTATCACTTGAAAGTGTGAGGTTATTTTGAAGAATTTTTTATATAGCTAAAGTTCCTGGATCACTACGTACTTGCACCTGGAGGAAAGTTCGCGACCAGGTAAGTGGGTCTTTTCTGTTTGGCTAGTTTATCTACGCAAATTCATGTGTATTATTCCCGATTTAGTCATAATAACAGTCTGGCAGCCTTTACACGACTATATCACGGTTGCGAACACTCTTATCTGCGATTTTTGACAATACGACAAACCACCCTAAGTATTTAAATCAGAAACACGCCCACGGCCCTCTGTCCCACCAAGCTAGACCTGTGCACTTTAATTATCTGCTACCTTCCGTGCTAATTTCATGTTCGACTGTAACAGGTAATTATTGGCACCCAACGTGGGGCTTGTTTTTTAGTTTTTTTTTTAATTTCGATCGATTGCACTTTAAGACAGCTTTGTCATATTTTTATTTTTTGATTTTGTTGTGAATTTAAGATGTGTTATTGAATGATTGAGAATATTGATATTACCGTTCTTTATAAGGAATCAGTTTGGACATCTCGGTTTTAGATTTTTTTCGAAGTTCGAGTTGTTTTATGTCAAGTTTACGCATTTATTTGCGAATTTTATTATGTATAGCATAGAGTTGAATTACGTTGGATGAATTTGTGAGTATATTTTGGAATTTCTCGTGTTACGAATTTATGACGATTATTTATGAGCTTACTGTTTATCGCTTTGGGATCTGTTAGCCATTTAGATAATATAGTTTTTCCTTGAGTTGAGTGAAGGCTTTCTATTCACTCATTTCAATTATGCCTAATCGGCTAGCTTAATGTGTGAGAAACAGAGGAGGGTCGACGCATTATTAGTGTTAACAATATTTGTATCTTGCTAAAATTTTCATTGTTTATTAATAGGAACAAAATACACGTTTTCTGAACATTTCATTAAAATAAATCAACGTTTACTGTGTGTTCATTTATTTATGGCCGCCAGTACTATCCCGTTAGTTTCAAAATTACAAATTCTGAAAATGATTCGAAGCTAGTCAGCTCGAATTTTTCTACACCTCTTGGTTGTACGATTATATAAAAAAATATATATCATCTATATGACATAAATAGATAATTCTTTATCGGTGGCACTTAAGAGGTTTTAAATTATGTCAATGTAAAAAAAACTGAAAACATTAAAAGAGAATTAAATGTAATAACAAAGGTTTTTTCGATATAAATTAGTGCACTAATCAGTCTTGCTATCAAAGAACGAAGTTTCATTTTAATTATTAAAGCTTTAATGTAAATGTATTTCGGATCAATTTTAATAAAATTGATAATTTGTGTCAAAGGTAAATTGGACGTACTAAAGTGTTGCTCAACACTTCCATTAATAACATTTATAAATTTCGCGATAGACACTCAAAACAATTTCAGATAATTACAAGCTTCTTTAGTGCTTAAAAGATTAAAATTTTAAAATAATTTATGACAAAATGTTAGGTATAACTCGAATATGTTCACATAAGGTGTACTAAAAAGAACCATTAAAACCAATGAAAACGTCGTTAATTTTAATGAGAAAGAAAGTATTAACTGTTCTAAATCTAAAACAAGATAATTACAAGAATAAATTAACTACCTCTTTAAATCTACTTCCGTAGTCTTAAGTGTTTATAGCAGTTAATTACATTACAACTGAAAATAATTAAAGGCCTAATAGACGATCACCTCTTACATTCAACTCTATGCTCTACCAAAATATTACATTATTCTACCATACAAAGTAATCTGAGACTTAAAACTTTTGCAGGATCAATAATCTACACAAAACAACATACAAAAGCATCCCAACCAATGATAATAGTATTAAGTATACTAAAAAGTTTTAAGTACACTAAAGCATACTTGAAAATCGTAATCACGAACTAATCAGTGAACACACAACTAAAGAAGGTAAAAATATGTTTTATTATTATTACTATACGTTTACTTTAACGAAGTATTTATGTATTAAAGTTAAATTATTTTTATTTAACTCTCAATCTCAGTAATTATGGTTATATGAAAGTATAAGCATCCCATTCGGGTGTATTGTAACTTATATTAATGCACTTCAAAAGGACGGATTACGGATAATAACATGACTAGTATAGCTAACCCACTTCTAGACCACATAGGGAACTTCCATGTGTAACAGAGAGAGATAGAGACAGATAGATAGTGAATTACAATAAGAGAGAGTGAGAGTGTGTGTGTGTGGCAAGGCCAATGCCACGCGAGAAAAAAGAAAATTCTATTCTAAAAATAGAACCCGTTCATAGAAACGAGAGTGGAAGAGTTCAAAGTGTATTACTTTTTTCAATGCAAAAGTTCATTGACACTAGGAGTCATGACGATTCTTAGAAATCTAAAAATAAAACCAGTTCCCCGAGGGGTCTTAACTTAAGAGTTCGTTGGCTTAGCTAGAAGCAAACCCAAAAGTTCATTTTCTTCTTCAAGAACACCGACCTAGATGAGAAACAAGCTGAAAGTTGATTAATTCCCAGAAATCTAAAAGTAGAACCAAAGTTCATTGACATCGCAAAGTCATTCGCTTAGGCCAAAATTCAGGATGTTGGTCTAATCTTAGAAATATAAACCTAAACCACGGATGTTGGTTTAGTCTTAAAATCTAAAACTATAACCCCTTCTTGGAAACTGGAAGGGGATCTTACTCCAAAGTTCAGTGACGTGGACCGGATGTAAAGGTTTATTGACCTTTGTTCAAAGTTCTTAGAATTATACAGTTCATTATAATAATAATAAGTAATAATGCAATTTAAAGTGAAGTTACCACCGAAAAATATGAAATACTCCTATTCAGACAATTCATACCAAGTTTGGTGATCGAGTAGTGGTGGAAAACAAGTTCAAATGTGTTCTACCTCATTGTTTCTACGAATATTTAAAGGTGGACGACTGAATTGATGAATCCAATAACCCTTTGAAACTCCAGAGTATGCTTATATCGAGTTTAGGTAGTGCTAGTTAAACTACGAACATCATATTTACCAACGAATAACATTGTGTATAATTATCTCCTACAAGTGCTTAGTTATAGTGCAATCACAAAAACGATTAAAGCAGATGTACTTGTTCAAAGACGTGGACGGATCAATAATTAGTTATACAAAATAAAGAAATTAATATGGGATGTAGAAGTGCTTGAAGTAGAGAGAAAATGAAAGAGACTAACTGTTCAGGCAAAGTAGCCCATCCTTACTGTACATCACGATAGTAAATAAGAGAGGTATACGCACAACGTATAGTAACTGCATGCTGCTACGGGAACATTTCGTAGTCAGTGTGCGAGAGTCGCGCAGTGACAGATGGAATATAGAGGGAGTCAGATCCCGATCTCAACATTATACGAATGCGTAATGTGCTTTATCTTATGTATTGCGTGCTGATGTTTTTGACAATGAGTTAGAAGAGTTGGTTTCTAGTACATTACGCATTTTTTTCTCATGAAAAGAGCATGAGGCAGATACAATACCAAGATCTGTTTATTATTATGTATTAATCATAATCAAACAATACTATAATCAAAATGATAGAGCTAGTAGGTAATAGGTCACGAACAAAGAAGAAGAAGGAATCTAGACTAATTTTTTGTTCTTTTGTGAAAATAATATCCGAGTATATGTGCAATAAGTGCAATTTTGTGTTTAGAAATAAGAACTGTGTGTTTTTGTGTGAAATATATTAACAAACTTTTATTCACTGCGTACATTTTATTTCATATTTGCTGAAAAGGTATAAAACAAATATTGTTGATAAAACAAAATTTAGAACAACAGAGTTCATTTTTTTTAACTTTCACTTGGTGAATCCAAAGCACCATATTCGTTACTTATTTTAACTGTCTCCTATCTTATTTACTGATGTGTTGTTCCACGCCAGAGATTCTCAAATATAGTGTTGTTCTACGTAGTGAATAACGCAATTTTTTTTAAACTGCCACACTTCTAAAATATAAAAAGTCGCAATCGATTTAATTTTATTTTCGTTTAATGAATCCAAACCGTAAAATATGGTTTGGCATAGTTATCGTTAAGGTTTATAAAACAATTTAATTTTAAAATATAAAAGGGTCTAACACAAAAATGTAAGATGTACACTTAGCATTCTAGTGTGTTAAATAATGTATTAGTCACGTACCTTGTGTACGACGCGGAATTCTTATATATAATTCAACCGAAGATACGCTATGTACAGTATAGTAAAAGTTACAGTATCTGTAAACACATTTGATAGAGAGAACCTATAATAAACTACTTATTTTAATTGATACAAAAATGTTTTTGTAATTTAGTTACAAAATGTCATCTTTTTCACATACACTTTGTCACTATTCTCTCCATACTGAAGGATTAAAAGTGTATTAAAAGTGCACTCTAAGATGAGCAAGAATATTAAATTGTAACATTTAAGTAAAAAAAGCAGAACTAATCAAAATTCCAAATATTGTAAATTAGTTTTTTTTCTGTTCTGCGTTCCTAGTACAGCCATGTCTAACCTCAATTAGCTTCAGATACGTTAAAAACAATTCAATTTATTGAGTTTTAATTTTTAAAAGATTATAGTACAGGTATGTGTATTTAATAAAATACAATTAATTAGTATTTTAGGTACCTATGTATAAATAAAATATATTCGGCATTATATAGTCAAAACATAAAGGGTACCATATACGCACGGTAAATAAAGTAGAATAAATATGATATGTGAGAAAATTTTCCTACCTTGATTTTCGACGGTAAATTCGAATTCTTCCTATTTTATTTTAATATTACAATTAACATTTGATCTTTGGCTTTTAATAATATATCCTTGAGTACAATTTTAAATTTTTGAAATTTATTTAATGTGCGTTAGTTCATATCGCTTTATAATGACAAATCATGCAAACAATAATTCTTAAAATGAGCTGTTTCAAAGCTACATTAAACAGAAGAATATTGCTGTTAATGGAGTTGCAAGACAACAAAAAAACCCAGTGGTATCCACGTTCAACCATTGGACACATAAAGAACTGGTACAGTCATTTGGCAACGTTGTACGCAGCCAATAAAGTTTTAGTCTGTAAATCCAATTGATAAAGTAAACAGAGGAAGGTAGGAAGACATAGGATGTGGTGCCGATGACAAATTGTGCATGTTTTATCTACATAAATAAATAAGAATTTTTATAAATGGTTTAAATAACATTTTCAATGTCAAACTGCTACAGCGCTGATGGTGTAGTAGTAGGAGTCGTCTTCCGCGCTGTTGGTGCCGGTTCGAATCCCGGCCTATGCAATTTTTTTTTTAGATTAGTATAGTTTTGTTTATCTAATCTCCTTTTGTTAGGTTACAGTAGTTTTGTTTGTCTGACCTAATTATGTTAGGTTACAGTAGTTTTGTTTATCGAATCTAATTATGTTAAGTTACAGTAGTTTTGTTTATCTTATCTAACTATGTTAGGTTACAGTAGTTTGGTTTATCTTATCTAAAATAGATACTCGCCAGCACATCCTATGTTTCTCTGTTCACTGCTTCCTAGATTCATGGAATTTCAAGATCTTGACTTGTTAGTATGAAACCTGATGTTTACTAGGAATAAAGCAAGAATTTTTATCAGGTTGTGGTGAATTTTACTTATTTGTATTTAGTGTAAAATAGTTTAAGAATAAATTCGTCAAGTTTGTGTAAGTAAGATAAACACTTAAAAATTACAATTGTTTCGATTACGGTACACTGGTTTTATTCAGAAATGGTAAGAATTTTATTGCATTATTATTTTGAAAACGTAAAATAAATAATTTATCATTTATTGTGTTCCTAACCTCATTGTTGCTGTATGGCAACGCCATAGTACCTTATGATATCAATATGGATATATTTTTTATTATTTTATAGTGACGGTTTAACTTTAGAAGATATCCGAGGATATCAACGTAGAAAATATTTATACAACATGCCCAAGATAAGGATGAACCGCATGGAGATCTTGAAAACGGTAAGAGATACGGAGGCGGTTAAATTAGAGATAAGTTGTATAATTTAGGGCATGTTCACATGTAGTTTGCAAAAGTTCACTATTGTTTATCGTTTCCGAGATTTAAAAGATTTTTAAAAACCAAACGTACTTCTTCATTGTCACTTTTTTAATTCATGCCGTTTTCGAATTTTTTATTTGACGTTTCGTCTCCGAGAAACAATCATCAACTTTATTTTTTTATATCGCCGCAACCAACAAAACACCCTGTATTCAATAGTATTTTTCATAACGAATTTAACTATGTATTGCACATTATGGTTTTGAAGCTGAAAAATTCGGATTTTAATTTTTACATTTTTCGTATATCAATTAATATTAGAAGGATTTGATAAAATAACACTTGGTTAACAATTTGTTGAAAAATGTTTAACCTAGTTTTATTCCGTTGGGATCGTTGTTATTATTTGAATTGTACGTATTTTAAGTTGTTTTTATTACCATTACTTCGTGGGTTATTTTTTTTTTGGATTTTTTGTTTAGTTAATTTATAATTATAATTAATCAATAAATGTATCTATGGAAAGACCAAATTTTACAAACGAATAAAGGTCCGACATGTTGACATGCTACATCTTGTCCCAGATAACTTGTGTAGTTACTGAGCAGATGTATTTGAATAATCCTGAACGAAGGCAACCTGGTAAGTTGATTTTTAGACGTTTGGAATCTAATTTAAAAGAATTTGGTTCATTTACAAAACCTATTCTATTGCGTTGTTGAAAACCCCGAAATACCGTCAACACAAATTGAACTTGTACTGGTATGGCTAATTCTACAGTACAATTCATTTTAAACAAGAATAAGTTTCATCCATACAAATTTCGAATTTGTCAGAGTCTTTGTCCAGCTGATCAGGAGCGGCGAGCAGGTTTTTGCGAATGGTATACTAGAAAATGTGACGAAGATCTAAATTTTCCTTTTAAAATAATTTGGTCTGATAAAAGAATGATAACCAACAATGGAATTTTCAATCGACGCAACAAACATTATTGGGCAAAACAAAACTGTTGGTTTCAACAAGATGGTGCCCAGCAAAAACTCAAGTAATGTACAGGACTATCTACCATTGCGGTTTGCGAGAAAATGGATTGGAACTTGCAGTGCAGTAGCTTGACCAACCCGATCACCCGTTGGATTTTTTTCTGTGGGGTTACCTGATAAACCAAAGTGGATGATGGGAGTTTTGAAAATGAAGAGCAGTTGTTAGTATCGGTTATGGCAGAATTTAATACAATTTCGCCAGAAATGATAGACCGTGTTTTAAATTTTTAAGTAAACAGAGCTTACCTGTGTCTAGAAAATAACGGTAACCTATTTGAACAGTTATTATAATTATTTAACTTTGTACATCAAAAATATTATCAAATACTAATATTAATCCGACTTTTCTTAAAAAGTAGCTTCAAAACCATAATGTGTAACACATGGTTAAATTTGTAATAAAAAATTCTATCCAATGCAGGGTGCTTCGTTGGTCGCGGCGATATAAAAAAATAAAGTTGATGATGGTTTATCGGAAACGAAACGTCGAATAAAATATTTGAAAACTCCAACTAATAGAATTCAAAAATCTTTTAAAATAAATGAAGGGATTACGCAAAAAGAAAAACCCACAAATCGCATTTTGTATTACATCTTGGAAACGATTAACAATAATGAACCTTTGCAAACTACATGTAAACATGCCCTAAACTATGCAACTTTCTTCTAATTTAACCACCTTCGTATCTCTTACCGTTTTCAAGATCCCCACGCTGTTCATCCCTATCTTGGACAAGTTTCATAGAGGCCTCAGATCCTCTCGAACTCACTGACGAAGGTGCTAGGACATGATGGCGGAGGATTTGCTGATAATGTTTTAAATACCGATTATCGAAAGTCGACAAAGCGTCGTTGAAGAAGAAAACGAAGTTCATGTCTAAAGAAAAAAAAAGAATCTCAAGAAAAAAGGAAGTCAATAAAAAATTAACTGTACGAAAATAAGGTGACGTAATGGATATTTTCAGACCGATCCAAAAAGTTTCCTTCAGGCGACTATGATGTTCAAATCACATCAACAGAAATGAGGTGTTTCATGACAATCCTAATTTTGTCATGGTATGTAATTGTTTACCAGGCAAGAAGTGTTACTGGGGCACAGATGGCGACATCAGTATTTGGTTCATCTGCGGTACCATTGTTTGACGTTATTAGAAGAAATACCCGAACAAAAAGGAAAATTGCAATACTCCCTTTATTGTGGCAACCGTTTAACTAGTTTTCATTTACTAGGCCATCTCAAAGAGCTAATGAAGTAATGGGAACTACACGATTCGCCAACAGTTTTCCAATAATTAATAAAAAAGAAATGAAGAAAAGAAAACGTGGAGAAGATAGTTATTTCTACTTTGAATAAAGAACATGGGATAATTTTAGTACTGTAGCTTCAACTTCCGATGCGGTATTTCCCTTAGGTCACGTAAAATGATATTCTCAAAAAGACAAGAAAAACATTCAAGTTGAGAGACCGTGTGTAATAGGGAAGTATTACAATGCCATAGGCGGTACGGTTCTGATGGACGAGAACATTTCTCATCACAGAATAGGACTTGGTGGTAAGAAATGGTGGTGGGCTTTATTAACCTGGTTTATTGACGTATCGATTCAGAATGCATTGATTTAGTTACAATTCAGACGGGAAATAGTAAAATATTATTTCACTAAATATAGTGATCCTCCAAAATCTCATCTAGCCAGTGGAGTAAGTCTTTTGGTTGTGTTTTAGACGATGTTAAATATGATAACATAGGTAAACGTTCCAGAAAACAAGAAAATTAGATGTACAGGGCACGATTGCAAACCTATTATGAGATCAAAATGTATAAAATGCAACATAGGCCTGTATTTATATTGTAATCTGAAATTTCACACCAATTTGTAACTGTTATTTGTACTTGTTATTTGATAATAAATAGTATATTAAGTATTAAGAACAGTAAGGGCCTTTTACCGGTCAAAGACAATGCTTGGGGGCTGAGCGAAGCGAAGTCCCCAATATTGTCTGAGACCGGTAAAGCCTCTAATGTTCGTAATGCTTATAATGTTTTTTGCACGATAGAAGCATTTTTTCTGAATACATTATCTTGAAAATATAAAAAGTGACGTTTTCATTATTATGCGGAATTTAATGACATTCTCAAACTAGTAGGCTTTACAGTAACGTTTCGAGGTGTTGTCACGGTGTCACAAGTTATTTACTGACAATTGTCTCTGCTTATAATAGTGAATTTAAAAATAGATCCTTATAAAAATGAGTGATTTAGAGTTCGACGGTGTAGATGGTGAAATCGAACAAGCTTGGAATATTGGTTGCTCTTCAATGATACCAGAAAAGTCAAGACTTCGTTACGAGAATGTATATAAAGCGTTCAAGAACTGGTGTGAAGGGAAAAGCTGTCAAGTTTTGCTTGCTTATTTTGTTCGGCGAAATGAGAAACTAAAGTCACCTGGAAGTCTTTGGTCTGAGTATTCTATGCTCAGAGAAGAATTGTATAACATGTGCGTGAAAGACGGGAATCATTTTTGATCGTGAGAATTCCCAACACTAAAACCAATATTCAGCGAACATTTACGGTAATTGACAATAATGATGATATTCACTACCTGGAAATACGTAGAAAATACTGCAGTCTACGTCCAGAAAATGCAAAGAGTGAGCATTTATTTATGAAGTATCATAATGGAAAGTGCAGTAATCAAGTAGTAGGCAAAGGGACTATTGGAGGTTGGCCGTCGAATATTGCAAATTTTTTAAGTTTAAAACAGCCTGATACCTTTAGGGGTACTTCAGCGACATTTTTAGCTAACAAAGGAGTAGATGTATTAGGACTGAAGAGGCATGGTGGGTGGCGGTCTTCTTCTGTAGCAGAAAGTTACGTTGAAGGTTCACTTGAAAATAAACTCGATTTTGCTAAGAAAATTTTACATTCCAGTATTAGTGAGGTGAAAAAAATCTTGAATTCAGAAACTGGTTCTGTAAACGCACAAGCCAGCGGGATTACAATTAGTAATTGTACGTTTAATTTCAATGCCAAATAAATATGTTTTTGAATGTTTTCTGAATTATATAATTATATACTTAGATTTTTACTTACCGCGCTACATGCGCGGTAAATGAATTACATACCCGACTTGTGTGTTTTAGTCACCAGTAAAAACAACCTTCTGATCTCGCAACAAACCCGGTAACTAACTAAAATCGTTCTATCGTGCAAAAAATATATTTAACGGACTATTTGACATAGATTATTGTTTTTGCGTTTACAATGTTGCCTATTTTCGTAACGAATTTCGTATGAAAGAGGTTGCATAATTATCCTTAAAGAAGCGTTATTAAAATTATTTCATTTTTTTAATTTCCATTTTCTAGGTTGCACACCAGATATTTCTGTTAGTAACAAAGCCACCAAAAATTGAAAAGAGAGCTTTAGGAAGATTAGATAAAAATACGATATACTTTTTTAAATTTTTTATTACTTTCGTGTGCACTTAATTCGCGATTCTATTCGAAATATTTTCACGACTAAAACATTTATTTTATAACAGCACAAACAAATTTTAACATACGATTTATGTGACCTACTAGATTTTCATTTTTTACAAGAGCGTGTTAAACCGTTAGTTTATTTTACTTCTATCAAATAATGTTAGAAAATAAAGCGCGAAGAGCTAACTGAAGTAGTCACTGAACCAAACTGAAACTTAAGGAGCTGTAAATTCACTAAAATGTAGATTTATTATGAGTTTCTACTAACGATGTCTCTTTACAGTTTGATTTATTTACGTACATACAAGCTTTCACATTAGTATAGGATGTAATGTGTATTGTAATGCTAAAGCTATAAATCTCTTTTATACTGTAAAATGTTTTCGTTGGAGTAAAGCAGCGTTTATATTACAAGAACATTTAACGTTAAAATTAATTCAAGTAGCAATTAAATAATTTGATGGAGTAATAGTAGTAGATCTCGTAGTGTACACAGTGCGTTAAGTAATTGCGAAAAGTCAAGCAATAAGGAAATTATTTGAGTTGGGTACGAACTTTTGCAGATGTAAGATTGCATGGGTTGTTAACGGTACAAAAACCGGTTTTCAAAAGTACCAGAAAAAGCAACAGCACTTTACCACAGGAATGGACAAAACTTTTTATAATAGGGAAGTACAGCGCTAGATCTGTAAGGATTTTTTTATAAGAATTTGATGATACACGGGCAGTTATTTTTATTTAAAGGGAATCGGGTAAGACGTGAAGTTTTCTCCACTTCTCTACGGATTAAGAAATAAATCAGACAGCAGAGAAAATCTTGTTGTCACTTTTATACTTTGTTATCTGCAAGGGTAGTAAAGGTGCACGAGTGCGCGCGTGCGTGCGTGTGTGCATGAAAATTTTAGATTGTTTATTTTAAATTTAGAATGAAAGAGGGAATATTCAGCGCTTGTTGTTTTGTAGGCTGAATTAAAAACCTAAGAATTCTTTGTGTAAAATTTATAATGAGATTTTATATAGCTATTTTGATAGAGACGCATAGTGAAATTAGGAGTATGAGTTTTTTTATTTTATTCGTCCATGTGAATGTTTGCGTTTTAACGTTTAAGAATATTTATGCATCTCGCTGTTATTTGTTGTCAAGGAAGACAGAATGTGCGCTGCTATCTGTAAAGTATTAAATTATAGTCGTTCTGATGAAACGAGAAGTGTTGAATTTTGAATATATGAAATTGTAAACTTTCATCATTATTATATAAAGTTGAAAAATTAAAATATAAACATAAGCCTGCTATTAATATAAAAGTTTGTGAAACAAATAAAGCCAACTACAGAATTAAATTTTAGTAAAGAATATCATTAAAAATTAAACTGTCTTAAAGATGACAAATCAGAACATCCTCTAACGGCCAAAAGCTAACGATGAAGAATGTCAACCAAAAGTGTTATTTAACAATGAAAATCATAATGCAAAACGTTTTGTGTAATTTTTTTAAATTTTAATTTCAACTACTTATGTTAAATTATAGTGTTGTGGTAATTTAACATATAATTGGTAAAGCATTTACTTCAAGGTCTAGTAAAAAACAGCACAAAACCTAGACCAACCAAACGTCAAAATAAAACCAAAACCAAGACGTGTGCGTGTGTGCGTGTGTGCGTGTGTGCGTGTGTGCGTGTGTGCGTGTGTGCGTGTGTGCGTGTGTGTGTGCGTGTGTACGTGTGCTGTATGCGCGTGTGCGTGTGTGCGCGTGAGTATGTGTGTGCGTGAGTGCGTATGTGCGTGTGTGCGTCTGTTCGTGTGTGCGCGTGTGCGTGTGCGCGTGCGTGCGTGTGTGCGTGCGCGCGTGTGTGTGTGGGCGTGCGCGCGCGCTTGTGCGCGAACACGTGCGTGCGAGTATGCGTGTGCGTGTGCGCGTGTGTGTATCTTTATTCAAAATGATACACTAATCCAGAAAATTACGAAATTCCATGTTACGCGCCAAATTATAACGATAAGAGTTTATTTATTATTTATTTATTGACTTAAATGTTAAAAACGGTACTCACTTGGATGTGAAAATATAGCGTTGTCTTTATTTAATTTCATTGTTTAATTCGTTGATTGATGCTTTATGAGTTCAGAGTTGACTTATAAATACAATTTTTTAATTCAGATTCATGACACGCTCTTTTTGGTCAGGGTGTGATAAGTAAAATTGCATCGAGTTCGTTGATATAAAATTGATAACACTGATTAAAATTGATACAACTAATAAAATTCCATTTAACAATGAATTTAGAAAATTCTCAACCTTTAACCTAATTTAATGTTAATAGCAACTTGATTTCGATCTTACAAACAAATTGTATACATGCATCTTAATGACTAACTAAACAGGTAACTGATAGAAATTACCAATTGTTAAGTAGGCAATATAAACGCCCGGTTAGTCGAAACGCGTGATTTCATTCAGCTTCTCCCTCATAAATCTTTCACAAATTGGTGGCGTTTGCTTTTGTCTTACTAAACAATGCGTTGTGGTTTTAATTAAAACAATCGCGGTAAGTTGGTTATAAACTGCAGTCAGTGTCACACCAACGCAAGCCGGTTTTATCATACAACAAGTGATCGATTTAAAAACATTTGGCACAATGGACGTACTGCACTGTCGATCCCATTGGTGAACCATCCAAACACAATAGATTTCGTGCGATAATAACGCTTAAACTTAATCTGCTTTGTCATGGGATAATACCGCTCACTCCATTCTATAACTGTAATCTATTGTTACTATAACTGCGTGCTTTTGTTATTGAAGCACATTGAGAAAACTGTGTATGTGCGTACTCCTTGACTACAAAGTCATCACGCAAGTGTCCTCGCCGGCGCGGCGGCCTGGCTCACAAGCTTCCTCTTCCGTCCCTTTACATCGCAAATACTTCCGCGCCAATTTTAAATATAACTACATGCGGTGATTCAATATGACATTTACAATTCGAAATACCACCTTTCTATAACGGCTCAGATCATATACTTGAATATACAGGGTATTTGACGACGAACGACATGGACTGTAGCGCTTAGACGCCAATAATTTTCAAAGTATTTCAATATGATATAGGATCATAATGCCCACATTTTAAAATTAATTCTATTTACACAGGGTGTACCCAAAAATAGTGGCGCATCAAAGTTGTTTTTTTAAATTGAACACCCTGTATATTTTTGCATATTCGAATTGTACGAGTAAAATAAACTTAAGTTGCTGTTGTACTGTGTATACGTAAACCTTACCCTTTTCGAAATATTTGAGATTTTTCAAAATTGTTATACTGTGTATACGTAAACCATATGACTGGTTGGAGGAAATTTATAGAATGTCTCAAAAATTAATCCTTTTCGCCTTTATTTGAATATAATTAACTTGCTTAGTTCAAATGGCATACCCTGTATATTTTCGTTCCATTAATGGATAATTTAATTATCTTTCAAACGGTGTTAGGTTTTCCTATACCTAAAATAAATGGTTTTGCTGTTATTCCCATTTAATTTAAATATTTGCATGAATTAACTATCCTAAAAGAAAGGACATCCAGGAGGATGTCGTCGACAATACATAAACGCACTCTTTCTTCGAAGTTACTTCGCACATTTGCGAGTATTAACGGAGTTACAGTAGAAAAAGCGTGCCGGATACGTCCTATCATGTCCTCTTTTGTCATCGGGGAAGTAACGTAAACCATATCTTTGATGTAGCTCCATAAAAAATTGTCACGGCATGTCAAATCGGGCGACCTTGGGGGCCAGTTTTGGAGGTCACCTCTTCCAATCCACTTATCGGGGAATCGTTCGTTTAAATTATTTTTTGCAACATGACCGAAGTGCGCAGGAGCGCCATCCAACTGAAACCACATACGCTCTATGACATTCAAGGGGACGTCTTCTAATAATGCCGGTAGTTCTTCTGGAAGGAATTGTAAAATACTACGAAGCATATAATGAGCATAATAAAAATAAGGCCCAATAACATAATCGTTAATAATTCTCCGTGCTGGAATAATGAAAATTATGACGATTTACCAAACCGTTATTGTGGAATGTCGCTTCGTCCGAAAATAAGATGTACTCAAAAAAATGTTGATTACTACTAAACTTTTCCATGCCCACAAACAGAAGCCGATTCTTCGTAGGAAATCGGTTTCTTCTAAATGTTGGTGCATTTGAATACAATAGGAATGGTAGCGATACTTTTTTAGTATTCTATGAGCACTAGTTTTACTTATTCCTGTTTTGTTTTGAATTCACTTAAACTGGTACTTGGATTTTCAATAACGGCTTGCAATGTTAAAAATTCGTTTTCTTCATTTTTTGTAACTGATTTCTTTTTTTGCACTTTTTCGTAACTTACGTTGTCGGTGTTTTTGAATCTCTGTAGAAGTCTTTCGAAAACAGCTTTATTAGGATAGTTGTGGTTTGGGTATTTCTGAGCGTAAAATCTTGTAGCTAACAAACAGTTTTCTTCGCATTCGCAGATTACCAAAATCACATCGACCCGTTCTTGGTTGGAAAACATTTTCATTTTCGACTTTTTGTAATTATTTCAAGCACAATGAAAGACAGTATTACAATTGAAATACAGAATGACAATGACAGTTTTCAAATGTCAATCCTAGAACAAGATTCGAAATACGTAATTCTTCTAAATATTTCAATTAAATGGGAATAACTGCAAAACCATTAATTTTAGGTATAGGAAAACCTAATACAGTTTGAAAGATAATTAAATTCTCCAGTAATGGAAAGAAAAATATACAGAGTGTTCCATTTGAACTAAGCAAGTTAATTATATTTAAATAAGAATGAAAAGGATTAACTTTCTTAAACACGTTGTATAGATTTCCTCCAACCAGTCATATGGTTTACGTATACACAATATAACAGCAACTTAGGCTTATTTTACTCATACAATTGGAATATTCGAAAATATGCAGACTGTTACATTTAAAAAAACAAACGTGGGCGCAATGATCCTATATCTCTATCTGAGCGCTACAGTCCGTGTCATTTGTCCTGAAATATCCGGTATACAAAGTGCCTAAGAAATAAAAAAATATTCAAAAATGGTACCTGTATAAATGAGTACGCTACAGAATATAGCAGTAGTACTTATTAACATGGGGCAATGTGTCAACGATTTAAAGTTTTCAGATAATTCAGCCCAGTACGTTACGTATTACATTTTCTAAAAAGAAATAAAAGTTCTTCATATTTCCCCATTTTGAAAATCATAGATGCTCAAAGATCTCTGTGGGAATAGAAATGAACCTCTTTCATAATGTTTGGTATATCTGAATCAGAATGCATCATGTAGGTATATACAGGGTGGCGCATTAGTGTGACAAAGTCCCATATCTCCTTTATTTAAAAAGATACAAAAAAAAATTAAATATCTTTGAGATATTTTCATAATCACATACTCGGTTTATAATTTTTTCCACATTATAAAATCCTTAATTAAATCTCCCCTTCGTGAATCAACACTCAGATATCGATCACAATGTGTGAAGAATAACATTCAATATCAGTGCGTGAAATTCTGTGTGCTTTCTGTAGGATTTATTTAACCCACTGCCACTATAAGAACGTATACATTTTTCAGCACCGCGGTATTATTAATGGTTGAGTTCTATAAACGATTATATTATGAGACGTGGTCGACAACTGTCAATGTAACTTATTTTTTATCAAACAATTTTTTTAACGTAGTATCTACAGGGTGGCGCATTAATGTGACAAAGTCCCATATCTCCTTTATTTAAAGAGATACAAAAAAAATGAAATACAGAAGTTGTAAGATATGTTCTGGTGCATATTCCAGAAATATTTTTAATTATACAGGGTAGATCATAAAAGCTTAGAAGTAATTTTAAATTTTTTTTAAATAGAAAACCATATATTATTACATATTTAGATTCTACATACAATTTTAGACACATTTATGTATAATGTCCTATACCTAAGTCTAACTGTTTTTGACAAATTTCAAATTTTTGTCAAAATGACGTTTGCAGCCAAAACATTTTTTTAATTCTATCTTATTTAGCATTAAAATAAGGTGACTGTATAAGAGTGTATATTCCAAAAAATTGTAGTTTTTGAAATAATGACAATTTAACATTTTTTTATTGTAAAAAGGCTATACGGCTTTCAAGTTTTGTTGTTAGTTGGCCGTGACGGCGGGGCGCGGCGAAACAAAAAAATCGAGCACTTCAGATCGAAATATTACAATTTATTGAACCCCATATAAATAATTATTTTATTAAACGAACTTAAAGTAAAGACAATATTTTTTTGATTCAACAAATTATGTCCTAATCCTAATCATAAACTTAACACCTCTAATGTAACTAAACCTGTAACTAATTATACACACAAAAGTACTAGAAACACGTCAAATACGTACTACGTAATAAGTCTTTCTTGAATACAAAGTGCAATACATTTCTCAAATTCGCTGCTTAAATTTCTACACATTTCAACACTAATGTTTTGAAAACAGTTTCTAATCCTAATCTTCATGTCTTCCTTTGTTGTAGGCGGTATTTTATAAACCTGCTCTTTGACGTACCCCATATGCTAAAGTCCATTTTAGTAAGATCTGGGGATCTAGCAGGCCAAGCAACAGGCCCTCCCCTCCCAATCCAACATTCTGGATATCTAGCATTTAAAAAAGTTATTATCGGACCTGCATGATGTACTGGGGCCCCATCATGAAGAAACCACATTTCTTGTTGCGTACCCTGTGGCACTTGACGCAACAAATTAGGTAGATGGTTTTGCAGAAAGTCTAAGTATACTTCCCCTGTTACTCCTTGATTAAAAAAATATGGTCCAATTACATGATTACCGACAACACCTCCCCAAACATTTAAAGACCATCTACTTTGAGAAGTATATCTTACAAAATGTGGATTTTCGGTAGAATAGTAATGAAAATTGTGTCTGTTTACACTTCCGTTTCTGTGAAATGTGGCCTCATCTGTAAATTAAATCAAATGAACAAAATTTCTTTGTTGGTTTATTTTGTTTTGAGCCCATTGACAAAATTCCAGTCGTCTTTGATAATCTTCAGGAACTAACTCTTGATGTAGTTGAATGTGATAGGGGTGCATTTTTTGAGACTTCAATATCCGCTGTACCGTACGTCGTTCAACACCAACCTGCTGAGAAATGGGTCGTTGTCCAATATATGGAACTGTTAATAGTACATTTAATTGATTTTCCTCAGTCTGTGCACGTTTTTCCCTAGTATTTTTTTCATATAACACATTGCCAGTTCTTTCAAAACGCTCCAAAAGATTTTCAAATGCCCTTCTTTCAGGTTGCCGTCTCTCTGGAAACCGTTGTTGATACAGTCTTCTTGCTAAGAGCGTATTCTTATCACTAGCTCCCAAAACAAAAATCACATCAACCATCTCGGCTTGCGAAAAATTCATTATTTACAATTTTAATTCAAGTTTTAAATCAATTTGCTTAAAATACACTAATGCATCACACAAATTATCAACTGACAATAAATAATGACATTTTTGATGATCTCTATTATTTTTATATGCCACGCCTCGCCGTCACGGCCAACTAACAACAAAACTTGAAAGCCGTATAGCCTTTTTACAATAAAAAATGTTAAATTGTCATTATTTCAAAACTACAATTTTTGGAATATACACTCTTATACAAAGTCACCCTTATTTTTAATGCTAAATAAGATAGAATTAAAAAATAGGGGGTTTCCATTTAAAAAAATGACTATAGGTTTTTTTGAATCTACTTTTTATTGTCCATTTTTGATCACCCTGTATGAATGTATTACAAAAATATCAATACAGCCCATTAGAGTAGGTCCCCATTTCCAAGGAAACGAACCATAACTAATTGATAAAGGCTTCGTTTAGAAAAGATTTCCACCTATGTTTTGGCCTGCAAACGTCATTTTTGACAAAAAATTTGAAATTTGTCAAAAACGGTTAGACTTAGGTATAGGACACTATACATAAAATGTGTCTAAAATTGTATGTAGAATCTAAATATGTAATAATATATATGGTTTTCTATTTAAAAAAAAATTTAAAATTACTTCTAAGCTTTTATGATCTACCCTGTATAATTAAAAATATTTCTGGAATATGCACCAGAACATATCTTACAACTTTTGTATTTAATTTTTTTTTGTATCTCTTTAAATAAAGGAGATATGGGACTTTGTCACATTAATGCGCCACCCTGTAGATACTACGTTAAAAAAATTGTTTGATAAAAAATAAGTTACATTGACAGTTGTCGACCACGTCTCATAATATAATCGTTTATAGAACTCAACCAATAATAATACCGCGGTGCTGAAAAGTGTACACGTTCTTATAGTGGCAGTGGGTTAAATAAATCCTACAGAAAGTACACAGAATTTCACGCACTGATATTAAATGTTATTCTTCACACATTGTGATCGATATCTGAGTGTTGACTCACGAAGAGGAGATTTAATTAAGGATTTTATAAGTGGAAAAAATTATAAACGGAGTATGTGATTATGAAAATATCTCAAAGATATCTAAATTAAAATTTATGAAAAACATAACAAAAACAATATGAGTCCTTATTCCTAATCAGATCTCATTAAAACAGTAATTTGCGTTACTATGCAGGTTTTCGCACAATTCAATAAATTCACGTATATTTAATTTCAAAATGTGGAACGGTGCCTAAACTTAAATTATTTCAACAAGTTTCCTTCTGAATCCTTACTAGTAAATATCTCAACAAAAATCAATCTTAAGTATACTCCTTTAGAGCACGACATCATCATTGTATAAAGTTACATTCACATATGACTTTTTTATTATATTGTAGTGCGAAGGTTATTTTAAAAACAAAAAGTTAATCAGAAAAGGATTTTACTATTTTTGGATTGTACACTTTATAACAGAACGATAGTAGTAATTGTAATAAGGGAAGCAGTATAATTAATCTAGTTATTGATGACATGGGCATATTAAAGTTCTACGTTCATATTTGTTATATTAAAACTTTCACTAGAGTTTAACTAACATTTTTTATCAAATATTAAATAAAATTCTAGCTTGAAGATTAAGTATATAATTTTAAACTTCAATACAGACATAATTAATATCTGAATATAATAGCAATTTAGAAAATAGGGAGCTTTAGCAGTTTGAAACTGATTAAATAAGCATCGTTAATGAATATTGTGATATAACTTTATTTTGGTTTTCAAGGCATCTCCGTTTATTAAGAATTATATTGTACTTTATATCAAATTAAACAGAGTATTTAATTATATAAATAATGAGTCTCGTTTATAACATAATTGGAGATAAACTTCGAAAAAGAATATCTGAAGTAAATGGTTATGTGATTTATGCTGTAATATCTATGTACACCTTATATTAAGCAAAGCTTTGAGTTACCTACATCTCATTTCATTTGCTTAGGCCTCTTAATGGATTTATATGTGTTTTCAACAATAAAACCAAGGGATCGAAACTAGATTTGCTTCCAAAAGGATTTCTAAAAAAATTGCATATGTGTTAAAATACTTATCTTTTTGGGTTTTTTAAATCGTGTATTTGTATATTAAAGTTATACAATCTAAACGTTTCGATTTACAGTTATCTTCGTCAGTAGTAATATTACGATTGTTAAAGATGTTGAAATAATTTTGTGAAATTTGAAAAACTGAAAACATAAACATAAACCTGCTATTAATATAACAGTTTGATAAACGTATAAATCCAACTATGGAATACAAATTTAGTAAAAAAATAACTACATCATTAAAAACTTAAATATTGTTCAACTGCCTTGAAGATGACGTATCAGAACACCCTCTAACGGTCGAGGTCTAACGATGAAAAATGTCAACCAAAAAACAAATTCAACTAAATTTAATCAAGTTATGATGTAAGTGTAAACTAGTGAAAAATTTCAATTTGAAAGTGATAGAAGTATTCACAAATATAAACATGACATCAATTAAAATAATTTAGTTAAATCCAACAAATAAATAGCTTTGTCAATAAGTGCAAGTGAGATTTAAACAATGAAAAGGATAATGCAGAACGTTATATCTAATTTTTAATTGTAATTTTAATTTCAACTACTTATGTTAAATTATAGCGCTGGTGGTAATTAAACAATTAATTGGTAAAGCATTTACTTTAACACCGCAAAAAACCTACACCAACCAAATGCTAAAATTAAAATTAAAACTAAGACGTACCATTATTCTTTTTTTAAATTACAAGATGCCAAAACCTATTTAAACGGAGATTTTCTTCTTGTCTATTAAAATAATTAGGGTGTTTATATATCTGTCGTTATAAAAATAATTAATTTGTCTTGATAATATTTCCATATTATCAAATTGAATGTCATAATTTACATTATTCAAGGCATGGTCAGCTACTGCAGACTTCTCTGGTTGACCTAATCTACAAAATCTCATATGTTTTTACGTTTTGTATCAAAGCTACGTTTTATTGTTCCAATGTATACTTTTCTACATGAAAAAAGTAACTTATACACTCCGGAAGATGATAATGGGATTGAAACATCTTTAGGTGACCTTGAAAAGTTCTTTAATTTTTCTTGTTGCTTTCAAACAGTCTTAATGCCATTTCAATTCTATGTGTAACATTAGTTATAAATGGAAAAAAAGCAGTACTAACATTAAGAACTGGTTTTTCTTTAAGGTTATGTCTAGAAGTTGTAATAACATTATTAATATCAGTATGTGAATATCCATTATCTTGTAAGGATTTTGTTAAATGTTTATATCCATCTCTCAAAAATTCAGGATCACAAATCGTTTTGCTCGATCTACTAAAGATTTAATTATACACATTTTTTTAACGTGAATGATGGTTGAATAATTTATGAAGGTATCTATCAGTGTGTGTCGGCTTTGTGTAAACCTTAAAAGATAGTGAATTATTATTATTAGATATTAATATATCAAGAAATGGTAAACTTCCATTAGTTACTCTTTCCATGATAAACTGGATGCTAGGATGTACCTATACCATTTATAAAAACCAAAAACTCATGTAGTGGCTCTTCTCCATGTCTCCAAATAACATATGTGTCAAACTGAAGGTTTGTAGGTGTATTTGGCAACGCTAATGTTTCAAAATTTTCCATATAAAAATTAGCTATAACAGGACTAAGAGGACTACCCATAGCTACAACATCAATCTGTTCATAGAATTTACTATTCTGAAAATAAGTGGTAATAAGACAGTGCTGAAAAAGAACGGTTATACCCTTTGGAAAAATATGATCAATATATTCAATGGTTTCTTTTAGATTGAACTTTTGTAAAAAGTGAAACGACTTCAAAACTGACCGTTATATCACCCTCTTCAATTTTTGAATTTATTTATTTTTCTACATTTTTTTGTATATTGAAAGAAAGTTTAATAACAAACAAGGTAATAATATTTATAGAAAATTGGAAAAGCTCTTCTGTGTAATCAAATACATTTACTAGGAAGTCGATGGATAAAACTGATAGAAATCTTTTATATTGCACTTAGAAATTTCATCTATATTAAATAGAGAAGATTGTGATAAGGTTGAGTCTGTAACATTTAAATCTATGGAAATAAATTTTGACATCTCATGTCAATATCAAAAGGAAATAGTATATTAAAGTATAAGTGGATAAAAAGGTCTTTCAAACACGCGCGATTTTTCGAGTGCTCGAAATAGAGTAACTGTTTTAAAGACCAGTTATCCACGAATACTTACGCTATTTTTTTTTTATTGGTCACCTTGAAATCATAAATACTAGTATTATTACTACAAAAATGGAAATAAGAACTAATAATGTAAAATATGTAAATAAAAGTTTATATATATATATATATATATATATATATATATATATATATATATATATATATATATATGTATATGTAACAATACTAATAGTACTTTCTGTTTCCATTTATAAAATTAAAAGTGTTAAATAATGTTTAAATAAAGGTTTTGAATTTGTTAGTAATATTTTACTTGACGTTACAAGGTACTTCTGTCAGATCAATAATCAAAAAATTGTCATTTAGACTTCATGTTTCTTGAGTTGTTAATGTTGCCATGGTAACTTTAAAAAACCGCGCGTTTTTGAAAGTTCGATTTAAACACGCTAAGGCGTGCTTTAAATAGGTAAAATAGGGCACTAATAAAAAAAAATTAATAAATTATATAAACAACAGAATAATAGACCATCTCTTGATAATAAAAGAAGTTATAAACCTTTCTCATCATGTTTTTTCAGCTTATGCTATTGAAGCGACTTCTAAAGGAGGAAATTTTGCGATAACACCAAAAGTAATACCTTTTGAAGATATACTTTCCAATATTGAAAACTCCATTCAATCGTTACCTTTTGATTTTTTTTTTTTTGTTATGCTTATGGTTAGTTTTTTACTTATTTTAGCTTGTTTAGATGTTGTGTGTAGGAGTCAAGAGTCCTTCTCCTCTTCAGCTCTGATCATTCCTTTATTGTTGGTGTTGCGCTGTTTTGTGTAATTGTACAGTTTACAATCCTGAGATGTGGTTATTTTTGGTGATAAAAAAAACGAGAAAAAGATTTAGATTAATTTGATTGGTTTAAGTGTGCGTGTTGCTTAGTTGGGTGAAGCGTGCTGTGTGTAGTTAATCAGATTCGTTTGCCGATATCGTACTAGGTCGCCATCGAATAGACGGTGGGATGCGGAGGGCATATGAAGTGTTGTATATGAATTCTTCTATCTCCTCGGGGAGGTCGTCAAGTTGTGTTAGGATCGCGGGGAGGGAATGTTTGAATTTTAATTTGGGTTTTTCCGTATTAAATCGGTAGTTGTAAGTGGTAAGGATCTCTGGTTGAGATTGTTCGTGAAAATTCTTTTGTGTGCAAAGTTTCTTTGTAATGTCTGTATTCTGTGTGTGATGCGTGGTATGTAGGTAACCTGTATGCGTCTAGTATTCGGCGTTCAGCAGCGATAAGGAGAGTGATTAGTTTATGTTAGTGTATATAGGTGCGTGAAATCCATAACAGGGCGTATGTATTTTGCAGGTGCGTTGTGGTGTTTTGGTGGCAACTGAGTCTACAGAACAGGTTTGCTCGATTTCTTATCCTGTTTAGAGTTCTTTGTACATCAAGTCAATTAGATTCTGGTGAAGAGGATTCCTAAGTAGGTGACTTATTGTTGATGAGTCTTTCTTCATTCAGGTAAACATTGTTATAGGTTTGGGAACTTGTCTTCGTGTAGTTGCTATGTCGGAAGCGATTGTTTGGGTATTGTGATTTAGAGACTCTCCACCGGTTCGCCCAGTTGGAGAAGTTCCGGATTTTGATATGAGGCAGACGTTCGCTGTTCGATTAACCCAAAAGGCGGTGTCATCCAAACTGCGCAATTTTGTGTAACTTCAGGAATGTCGGATGCGAAAATAGTGTAAAGGATCGAGGCTAAGCCATAACCTTGCATCTGTAGTTGAAAATAATCGGAGGTGCTTCCTACTTTGATTCGAACTGACCGATTAGTCAGGTACAAATAGGAGTTTGGAGAATGTATGTTGAGGTTGCGGATCTTGTGTAGGAGACCGTGCCAGATCCTGTCAATGCTTGTAATGTCCAGAAACAACCAGATTGCATTGCTTGTGATAAGCTCTGGTGGTTTCCGTAAGCAGCTTCGACAAGGGATGGTGCCACGTTTTGATGGAAAGCGAATTGGCTGTTGGGAACGAGTTCGTTGAATTCGAGGTGATCCCTGAGTCGCCTGGCTAGAATCTACTTGAAGCATTTTCCTAGGCAACTCAAGTCTTTGGGGGGAAGGTGTGGTTAGGTCGGAATGGTGTTTGGGTATCATGGCGGTGGAGGCCGATTTATCCGTCAGGAAGTATAGGATTATGTATTTGTTGTAAATGTCGGAGAGTAATCGGACTGTCGTAGGTGCCATAGGATTTTCCGATTTAGGCCGTCATGGCCTGGCGCAGAAATTTTTCCTTTTTTAAAGTACGCGTTGACCTGGGCGGGAGTGATGGAGGCATAGAAGGGATGCTAGTTATCGAGTTGGATTTCCGAAAGGTTAAGAGTACGGAATTCTTCAAGGCGACCCTCTAGTAGTGCCTTCAACTGGTTGTCAAATTGGATCTTCTGGAGATCGGAAAATGGATTAGGTACCAAGAAGTCGGCCTTTCCTTGGTTGTAAGAGATTAGGTTGCCCTGTGGGTCGGTTAGGTGGGATTTGGGTTTACTTTCCTTCTGGCCAGTCTATCGAACTGTTACCAGAAGTTTCCCGTTTCTATAGTCTAGCTGGGAGGTGACTGTGGTCTACGAGTCTTCCACGTGTTTGTTTTCATCTTGCCTGATTAAGGGGTTAAGACGATTTTATTCGGTTTTGAGAGCCGGGTCCCTGGATCGCAAGAATTGAAGATAAATTCGTCTTTTCTCTTAGATCCGTGGGAGCGGTTTGCGCGAAATGTCGATGTTTTTCAAAGGGACTAAGACATCTAACGCTTCCATAATTACGGAAGTTAGGTCTCTAATGGCACTCTCGGGATCTTGGGTCGTTAAAAGATTGGGTGTTGGAAGGTTGTGGGATATGTATTCGGAGAGCACATTTCAGTCTGCTTTCGAAAAATCTATAATGACTATAATGGGGAGGTGCTGAGGGAGCTGGACAAAATGAAGTTTTAATCAGTAGTAGTAAATGATCTGAAATGATCGTGGTACCTAGAAAGCACTCACGATCAAAATAGTGTGCTATGGGTTTCGTGATGGCTGTTGTTTAGGAAGGTGTGTTATGTGTTAAAGTTAAGTGTGCATCTGTTTGTGAGTTTCGTTTCTGTGACAGACAGAATGTGTATGTTGTGTTCGTGTAAGAGGTTCCCGTCGCATCCGGCACATTTTGATGGGGCTAATGAAGTTAAGATATAACACCGTTAACATATTACCTAAAGCAAAACCTCCAAAGAGCAACTTATCCTTTCGTCATCGGCGTGCTTTATTTGATCTTAAACGAAATTAAATACAATAATATTAAAATGGACGACTATAACATTAAAATGAGCAACTGTTGGAACTACCAAAAGATCCTACAAAACAGTTTCTTTTGAAAACTAAACAACTTATTATCTATTCCTGAAGAAATAAAGAAGAAACTAACTAACTTTGAAACTCTTTCACCAAAACTATATGGTTTACAAAACATCCATAAACCTAATATTTCTGTAAGGCCCATTGTTAGTACAATTCGTTCTTCTAAAAAAAATACATAAATCCAAAATTGAAGAGGGTGATATAATGGTCAGTTTTGATGTTGTTTCACTTTTTACAAAAGTCCCTCTAAAAGAAACTATTGAATATATTGATCATATTTTTCCAAAGGATATAACCATTTTTTTTCAGAACTGCCTTATTACGACTTATTTTCAGTGGAATAGTAAATTCTATGAACAAACTGATAGTGTAGCAATGGGTAGTCCTCTTAGTACTGTTATCACTAATTTTTACATGGAAAAATTTGAAACATTAGCGTTGCAGAATACACCAAAAAACCTACAGTTTGGTATAGATATGTAGATGCCACATTTGTTATTTGGAGAGATGACGCAGAGTCACTACATGAGTTTTTAGTTTTTATAAATGGTATACAACCTAGCATCCAGTTTATCTTGGAAAGAGAATCTAATGGAAATTTACCATTTCGTGACATATTAATTAATATCTAAAAAATAATAATTCACTATCTTCTAATATTTACAGAAAGACAAACACACTGATCGATACCTTCATGAATTATCTAAGCACCATCCACATCAAAATATGTGTGTAATTAAATGTTTAGTAGATCGAGCAAATCGAATTTGTGATCCTGAATTTTGAAAATGAATATAAATATTTAACAAAATCGTTACAAGATAATGGGTATTCACTTACTGATATTAATAATGTTATTACACTTTCTAGATATAACCTTAAAGAAAAACCAGTTCTAATGTTGGTACTACTTTTCTTCCTTTTATAGCTAATGTTACAGGTAGAACTGAAAAGATCCTAATTAACTATTGCATTAGGACTGTTTTTAAACCTACAAGAAAAATTAAAGAACATTTAAAGTCACTTAAAGATGATTCGAACCCATTATCACCTTCCGAAGAGTATAAGTTATCATGTTCAGGTGGAAAAGTATACATTGTAACCACAAAACGTAGCTTTGATACAAGACGTAAAGAACATATGAGATTTTGTAGATTAGGTCAACCAGAGAAGGCTGCGGTGGCTGACCATTAGTGGTGCGAAAAACTATTTTGGTATGTTTCTTTTGGCCACTGCGGAAAGTTGCTACTAAGAAAGACAATGCTTACCTATTTTTACTTTAATCAAATTGAATTTTTGTACTGCAAGGCCACTAAATATTATTGTAAAAACAGATACTGTAATTACTAAATACTTCTTTTGCATGTTTGTTTTTGGCACTTCAGAGCAGTTGCTGCTGATAAAGTTAATTGTTACAGTAATTTTCTTTTGAACAAATTTGAAATTTTCTACTGCAAGATCTCTAAATATTAATTAAAAAGCAAAATGTAATACTACAAACCTTCAAATAAATCAGTAAGCGTTTAAATAAACATTTTATTTTCAGTATTTAAAACAAATGAGAGTTATTTAAAACTTTACAATCAGCCATAACCACAATAAATTATAACAACTTATAATCCTTTTTGTATTAAAACTGGCATTCGTTTACGGGACTCAAGCGTTGTTTTAATTAAACCGTCCCTTCTATCTGCATCACATAGAGTCGCAGCAGCCTCGGTAACGAGTTTGACAGATCTTTCTGTAGCTTGCGTGTGGCAAGTAAAGTTTAATTTGTGGCAAAATAAGATCTTCAATTAAATTTGGGTCTTGTATGCACCTGGTAATTACTTACTACTAATGTTCATAATTAAAGGGGTTCAGTTACAACCACTTCACTCCAGTTTATAACATCAATAAAATCGTCGGCTTGAAAATTAAACTTAGGAAGAATAAAAGTACGTAACACTGTTCCAGCTGAAGCTCTAGCCTTTAAAATACGTCTTAAGGCTAGAACTGGTAACTATTAATGTCTTTCCTTGATGCATATTTTAACAAATTTCGATACTTATCATGATATGCTTTAATTTTTTATCACCGACCGCTCTTCGATGGTAGGGATGGATGCTCTTACCCACTGGCTTAGTATACTAGCAGTAACTTGGCACTAGTCTCACTCACTAAATTCTGATATTGACATTGTTTATTTCGGCTCACCCACAAATACATTAACATCATATCTTCGTATGTTGGCAAGGTACTTTTGGTAAATCTCATGGCCGAAAACAGGACATATTACTTCACTTCTCAATAACGACATTCTCGAAAACGTAATTAAAACACACAAACAACGAATACAATACAGCGAATGTCTCTTACTAAACAACGTATTTTGATCGCAGACTGCACTCGATCGTAGTTAGAGAATGGTGACGCTCCCACGCAGATAGGTAATGAAAAGCATGCTATGATTACTCTGTGCTATCTTGGTAGTAATCAACTGCATCTGTACTGTTGTTTACGATAAATAAAATGATACATTGGGTTTTTGGGTAAACTGTCCATTTAAAAAGGTATTATTAGAATACAACTTTGTATAGTAAATTGTTTTATGCCTCGGGCAGTACTTGAACTCAATATTTTCAAAAATATTTTGCCCTCATAATGCGTATATATAAAGGCAACTTTCCCAAACTGTCCATGCCAAAATTTAAAATTAAAATTTACGATATACCGACCGCAACAACTTTGTATAGTAAATAGTTTTATGCCTCGGGGCAGTACTTAAACTCAATATTTTTCAAAAATATTTTGCCCTCATAATGCGTATATATAAAGCAACTTTCCCAAACTGTCCCATGTCAAAATTTAAAATTAAAATTTACGATATACACCGCACCACCTACTGACCATGCCTTGAATAATCTAAATCATGACATTCAATTTGACAATATGAAAATGTTGTCAAGACAAATTCATTATTATGTTCGTTTACAACGTGAAGCTATTGAAATATATAAACACCCTAATAATTTTAATAGACAAGAAGAAAATCTCCGTTTAAATAGGTTTTGGCATCTTATAATTTAAAGAAAGCATAATGGTACGTCTTAGTTTTAATTTTAATTTTAGCTTTTCGTTGGTCTAGGTTTCTTGCTGTTTTTTCCTAATCCTTGAAGTAAATGCTTTACCAACTATATGTTAACAAAGCTATAATTTAACATAAGTAGTTGAAATTAAAATTAAAATTAAAAACTACATGCAACGTTCTACATTATGTTTTTCATTGTTAAATAACTCTTGCACTTATTGACAAAGCTATTTCTTTATTAGATTTTAGATTATATTAATTGATGTCATGTTTATATTTGTGAATGCTTTTATCAATTTCAAATTAAAGTTTTCTACAACATTAAACTTACATCATAACTTGATTAAATTTTGTTAAATTTGTTTTTTGGTTGATATTTTTCATCGTTAGCCTTCGACCGTTAGAGGGTGTTCTGATTGTCATCTTCAATGCAGTTTAACAATATTTAATTTTTTAATGATCTAGTTATTTTTACTAAAATTGTATTCCATAGGTGGAGGCTTTATACGGTTATCAAACTGTTATATTAATAGCAGGCTTATGTTTATGTTTTAAATCAAACATACTTAACAATTTTAATAGATATTACTACTGACGAAGATAACTGTAATTGTTATCGAAACGTTTAGATCGACATAACTTTAATATATAAATATACCGTTAAAAAACCCAAAAAAGATAAGCATTTTAATATAAGTAATAATGGTGAAAGTTTACAATTTTATATATGCATTGTTAATTTAGGATCCTGATATTTAATTTAGATTTTTATTTACTTAAGTTGCTACCCATATTAAAAAACGCAATCGCAATTACGAGTAATCGAAATACCCTATACGTGGTTAACTATGTTAACGTCAGAGTAGATTAAATCTTATGGAAGAGAGCAATTACTGGTAGTAAAAAAAAGATATACAAAGATTATTTGCGTATATTTGTACAGTTACTTACAACTTTTCCAGCTTAATTAGATTACACATAACATTAGAAATTTGCATAACATTAAAACAAAAGGTTGCCAGTAAAAAAGGAAGATAGCAATGATGTAAGAGAAGCATTAAAATAAGCGGGTTGTTTGGAAAACAGAATACGTAGAAATTTGTCTAAGATTAGATTAGAAGTTTTTGGGATTGTTTTTATACATAATTGAAGCTATAAGAGATTGTCTTGTAATGTTCAATATATCACTTGTTTTGAAACTGCACGTAAATTACACAAAAGAGTCAAATCAGAATGTACATTTTTATAGGATACCTTGTTTGTTTACGGGAACAGGAAAGCCGTCAAAAACAAAGGATTAAGTTAGATTAGACAAGCATGTATGTAGATTATTATATCCTATATAGTTACATCCTCATAATCCCCGAGGTAGTGAAACGATAAACCAACTCAATAGTTAAGTTAACTTTACATTGGTAATTTTACAGCCAAAGGATTTGTATTGCGAGATGTTTCACGATCTATTCTACTTTTGGTATCATTAGTTAACCTCATAACTATTTGAATAAACCTACACTTGGTATGGTATTTTTGGAATAGTTGGCTTTCATGACTTTTATATAGTTTTACTTAGTTAACTCAATTCTCAATACATATTTATTAAAAAAAATTAGATAACCAGTTTGAGAATCTCAAAATCTTATTTGAAATATATACATACTGTTTAATACGGAAAAGATTTATAGACAAATTTTATTATAGTGATTTTTAAAAGTAAACGTCTCAATACGTAGAAAAGTCTGCTCTTTTTTAACCAAAACAAACAAAATAACTCTCCAGTCCAAACTGATTAACACCCTTAAAATTTCGGACACGAATTAATTTCGACAGATATTTTTATGTAAGTTTCTATGTTTATTTCGCCCTTTTGTAAATGAGAAGTTACTATCTTTGTTTATTAGTAAAGCTTGAAATTACTACTAAAAATATTCAATCTTACATGAAATGTAAACTTTGCTGTAAGTCTCGTTAACAAACATAAATGTCTAAACAGTTAACGTATTTGTAAAACCATCAAGCTATGTTAAAACTTTAGAGTCGCTGCTTTCTACGTAACTATCCACTTAACACTTTGAATTTCTTTGTAGCAGTATTTACGGTAGAAGATTTACGATACCTATGTGGCCGCGATTGGTCGCGTCTACCAGCTAGTAATTATTGTGCGACAAAGTGCACTCCAGTGCCTTATATGAGCGGCGCGATAACTTCAGTTATATTGCTGTCTCGTGAGCATTTGAAAAACTACATTGTGTTCCGGGGTACAGCGGAATGTATTTTTATTTGCCAATAAACACACACACACACACACAGATTCCGTATAGGTTATGTTGTTGAATTTATCTGAAGTTGTGGTAAATGTATTAGTGCGTGGTGACAATGTCCTAAGATTTTGACGACAAGTTTGTTGTAAACGCTGCAAAGTTTTGATGAGCGAATCACACTTATTGAATGTGATAATTCAAAAGTTATTTTGAGAACCCGAATCGAATATCCCTTCGAAGAATACTGCAAGAAATGGATCGAAAACTTGTCAGCAGCTACTTCTACAAATTGGATAGTTGGGTATACCTATCCAGAAATTGTAAAATTGAATTTTCGGAAAGACTGGGTTTAACACCATAAAAGAAAATAAAAAAAGGTGCTTCGAAAGTGACAGAGACAGAAACAAGTCATGCAGTGCAAAAATTATTATTAAAATAAAGAAAGACAATAAAGATACAGAGACAGACACCTGAAAAATGGTCTGAATGCAATAATACAAGTAAGTACAGGGTGTTCCATTTTCATTGATACGTTGACATGAGATGCTGTATGTCTTGGTTACGTAATTTTTATGTCATATTTATGTCCGTACGTCCATTTTTTTAAATGCATGTACAGGGTGGGCACGTTATTAGGGGACAGCACCTTTAATCAGAAACTATTGTCTTTAGAAAAAAAATGTTAACACAAAAGTGTCTTGCTTTTAAAGAAACCTGAAATTTTCATGGTAGTTGAAGAATATCTTAAATAATCAGCTATCTTGACAGATTCACCCATAATGTTACAGAGTGGTCGCAATCTACTGTAATGTTATCTACTAATAAAAATAGTCATAAATCAATTTTTTCAAATGGAACACCATGTATATTCTCTAATATTCTGAAAGACAATCAAATTCCCTTTCAAATGTTATGCCATGTTCTTATCCTTAAACTGAAAGGTTTTCGAAATAAAAGCAAGTTTCTAGAAAAATGCGATTATTTCGGTATATTTTAATTCGGTAGCCATGAAACGTCATTAAATGTCAAGAAAATCAAAATAAATTAATTACTCAAAAACAGTTGAAGATAGGTATAGGGAAGTGTTAAGACAAAATACTCCAAAACAGATAAGGAATCCAAAGATATAATTACATATATATATATATATATATATATATATATATATATATATATATATATATACAAGGTGATTCTAAAATAGGTAGTCAAAATTTGGGAGCTGATGCAGGATAGCAATGCAAACAAAAAAGTTCATATCAACTTGGGTCGTAAAACGTACCATTACGGAGATACAGGGTGTTTAGTTTTCAATTAGATAAGTTAATTTATTTAATACTTCCGTTAGTTTTCAATAAATAGCTTTCAAATCTGTGGCATTGCCTATAATTCTTATGCCGAATAACGTGATTTATATAATTTCAATGTATCGTGCAGATGGCGCAAGTTGCCGCATATTTTTGTGGTTAAAAATGACCTAACTTTTTTCTATCAAAAAGTATCAGCTTTTGAAAGGCACCATTGGATTCTGCGATCAATATTGCATAAAAAAGGTATACCTTATTGAGCTCGCTATCTGTAACCATTTCCGAATAAAACTCAATTTCACATTTCAATTCTCAATTATTGGTATTATTACAATTCGGAGAAGTCAGTAGAATATTATTGAAATAAATGATTATTAACAGATTTAACAGTAAATATGAATAAATTCTCAAAGTGTCCTCCATTTCCCTGTATACACTTTTGCAGTCTTCTCATAAGTGAAAATACTACACGATTTAGTCTTTGGTCTTGTACTATTTCATAGAAAGCGTCTTCAATTCGCTGGCGCAGTTCCTCAACAGTTTCAATCAACTAAGCATATACTTTATTTTTCACTTGTCCCCAAAGCATTGAGATCCATAGGATTGAGATCTGGTGACCTAGGGGGCCAAATTAAAGGAGCCTCATTGCCTCGGCCTATCCATTGATTTGGAAAATTTTCAAATAGCCATATACGACACTGTCGACTAAAATGCGGAGGGGCCCCATCATGCATGTACCACAGGGCACGCCTTCTCGCTAAAGGAATGTCTTCCAAAAGTTCATAAAGTTGATTGGATAAAAAATCGTGGTACGTTTCTCCGGTTAAATTACCTTGGAGAATGAGGTAGCCTAGAAGTTCAGTCCCAAGTGTTGCAGCCAGACATTAATTTTGAAAGAATGTTGGTAATGAGTAGTTTTTCTGGCATGCGGATTCTCATCGGCCCAAACATGTTCATTATGCATGTTAAACACTCCGTTTCTGGTGAAACTGCCTCCTCAGGAGCAATCCACAAAATCTCATGCGTATGGGTCTATCACCTGGAAAAATATCCTGGACTTGACGGTAATGGTACGGATGCAATTGTTGTTCTTTTGCAACTCTCCAAACACTTGAATTTATAGTGACACACGCCTAGTGCTAACAGTGGGATTATTTTCAATAATATTCAAAATATTCTCCTCATTTGCAACTGATCTCACCGTCCTTCGTCTTCCCCTATCAGCAGTCTGAGGCTTCAAAGTTCCACTTTCACGTAAGCGGCGTTCAGTAGACAGAAATGTTTTATAATTAGGCAGATTTCTTCTGGGATATTTTTCACTGTACCGTTTCACAGCAGCCCGTGCACTTCCAAGACATTCACCCAACACCAGCAGTATATCAACATACTCAGAAAATGAGTAGAGCGGCATTTTAATTTAACAACGATGCAAAACACAATTTCAAACAATTTAAACGTTAATGACAGATGGCGGAATATTAGCAAGCTACTGTCAGTGCCTACTTTTTTTACGTTTCAGTGCCATACGAATGCGAATGTATGATTGGATTACACACGAACAAGGTCCACGTAATGCAAAATTTCATTTTTATCGACAAAAGTTGTAGATATCGCGTTTCATAAGTTGATTGAAACTGTTGAGGAACTGCGCCAACGAATTGAAGACGCTTTCAATGAAATAGTACAAGAGCAAAGACTAAATCGTGTAGTATTTTCAATTATGAGAAGACTGCAACATTGTATACAGCAAAATGGAGGACACTTTGAGAATTGAAATGATATCATTATCGGTAATTTATTCATATTTTCTGTTAAATCTGTTTATAATCATTTATTTCAATAATATTCTACTGACTTCTCCGAATTGTAATAATACCAATAATTGATAATTGAAATGTGAGATTGAGTTTTATTCGGAAATGTTTACAGATAGCGAGCTCAATAAGATATACCTTTGGAAAGTTGACACGTTTTGTTAGAAAAAAGTTACGTCATTTTTAACTACAAAAATATGCGGCAACTAGCGCCATCTGCACGATACATTGAAATTAAATAAATCACGTTATTCAGCATAAGAATTATAGGCAATGCTACAAATTTGAAAGCTATTTATTGAAAACTAACGGAAATATTAAATAAATTAACTTATCAAATTGAAAACTAAACACCCTGTATCTCCGTAATGGTGCATTTTACGACCCAAGTTGATAGGAACTTTTTTGTTTGCATTGCTATCCTGCATCAGCTCCCTAATTTTGACCACCTATTTTAGAATCACCTTGTATATATATATATATATATATATATATATATATATATATATATATATATATATATATAGGGTGTTCCATTTGAAATTCTGGTGTTAAAGTCGGTGCAGCATTTTTCGGACGTCCTGTATTATTAACAAGTTAATTAAAAAGTTTCTTTAAAAGCAAGAAACTTTTGTATTAACATTTTTCTTCTAAAGTAACTAATTTCTGAAAAAAGGTACTGGCCCCTAACAAAGTGCCCACCCTGTACAATGTACGCGGTTTTGGTTACGTAAATAATGTTTGAAAAATCTGGAACACTGGAACTGTGGCAGGATCTGCAACAAACAAAATACATCCACGTACCACACAAAATTAAAAAATACTGAACGCGTTTCGATAGCTAGGCTATCATCATCAGCAGTCGACCGCTGATATCGAAACGCGTTCGGTGTTTTTTAATTTTGTGTGCTACGTGAGTGTATTTTGTTTGTTACGTAAATAATACGTACACTACAAATGTCCATTATACGAGGGACAAGCTACAATTATTGAGAATAGAAAGTTTTTAGAATATTTATTTTAAATATGTTCAAAGTAAATTCCATTTACAATAATGCACTTAACCATTCTCTCCTTCCATAGTAGAAAATCGTGACACCAGCTGTCTTTAGGGATACTATCAAAAAAACATTTAACGGCGATGTCAATCTCTTCTTCTGACTGGAACCTTTTCCCTCTCAAATGATTTTTGATCTCAAAAAATAGCCAGAAGTCACACATCGCCAAACCCGGTGAGTAAGGAGGATGTTCTATAATTTTGATTTTCTTTTCCGCTAAATACTGAACAGTTGTACCTGCTGTATGGGACGAGGCGTTATCATGATGTAACATGATTCCCTTTCTTGGCACTTTACTGAACACAGTAGGCAAACAATTTTCAACATACCATTTAGCGGTAACTGTCTTCTGATCTTCTGATTTAATTGCGGCCCCCAAACCCGTACTTCTAAAAAATACTGCGCACATAACTTTTTTCATTGCTCGTTGTTTTTTCACCATCGTAGGGGTTTCCTCATCTTCAGGTATCCAGATTCGGCTTCCTTGGCGAGTGGGAACATCAAAAACGGTATGTATGTTTCATCGCTATACAATTTTAGAAATAATTTGATGGCCTCCAGCATTCAACGTATCTAAAGTTTGTTCGCAAATTCTAACACGTTCTGCTTTTTGTAAATCTGTCAGATGATGGGGCACAAACCGAGTTACAACCTTTTTCAAATGTAAATGTTCGTACAATATTGATCTCACTTGCGAGGATCCAATCTTCAGGTTTGACTCTATCATTGCATGGGTAATGCGGTTGTCCTTTTCCACGATCTTCTTCACCGCAGCAATGTTTTCCGGGTTAACAGCAGTTAAAGGAAGGCCCGCTCATTTTCTGTGTACCACCGACTTGCAACCTCGTTCAAATTCTTTATATGGTGTGAGAACCCCAAATGCCGACTTTAAACTTTCCTCATGCTGATACGCGCTCAAGCCTTTCTTGAAATCATAGTAAATCATTATCCGAAAGTTCTCTCGTGATAGTTCCATTTTTTCGATAAAAGAAGCTTATTCTATGGACTATTTCTCAGACACTATTCAACCGAATTGCACAAGCTAAACTGCAGTTGACAGATAAAATAATGCACTATTTAATAAACAACAATTTGTTTTGCACGAGTAACTAGATTTTTCAATTCTCAATACTTACAGCTTATCCCTCGTACGTACATGATATTTACACATAACTAGGATAACTTGTAAAACCGATTTTTTAGTTTTCAAACATACTTATTTTTTATTATTTATTTAAGTTTCATAAGTAGGTATGTGATGCAGGTATGTACATTCGATTTTTCAGAAGAATTTTGTATGTAGTCACAGAGTTGCCGTTGCAGAAGAATATAGGTTTTTACGAATTAGTAACGATACAAGAGAAATATTCGTAAAATATTTTGATGAAGGACTTTCACCTAGTGAAGCAAAAGAGTTTCATAAGTCTACCTTGATGGCTGTCACCCCATCAGAAAATATATGTCAAGTACTTGCTAATGCGCAGATTAATCCAGTGGATCGTACAATCTATTATTTGTATACAGAATGGAGGTAGGTATAAAGGGAACTTTTTATATTTATTTAAACAATACAATATTCAATAATTTGTGGCAGGAAACAAAACTATGGAGACAGGACTAACATCAGCATATTTCAAAAATTACAAGAAAGGCAATCGTTAGTTAATAAGGATGGCACGCGAATTCTTTTAAGTGAAAATCCATTTTGCTGCGTCGCAATAACACCGCTGATGCTTAGGGTTCATTAACTGCATTTTTCAAGAGATCTAGTGTTTTTAGACTCGAGTGCGTCTTGTGATCAAGGGGAAATTCGGTTACATTTTTTTCTAACTCCAGCAAAGCTGGTTGCGTCCCATTCGGCTGTGCAATTCATTCAAATCAAACCGAAGAAAATTAAGAATTGATTTTCCAAAATTTAAAGACACTATTAGGTTTTTTTGGTAAAGGATACCCAGCAGTTTTTATGAAAGATGACAGCACAGCAGAGCGAAATGCTCTGAAAGCAGTATTTCCTCAATCCGATCGGCTATTGTGTAGTTTCCACGTACTACAAGCTGTTTGGCGATGGCTTTGGGACCACAAACATGGAATTAAAAGCGAAGATCGAAAACCATTAATGCTACTTTTTCGTAATATTCCGTATGCTCAGTGTGAAATTGATTGCCATTTACTTCAAGAGGAATTATGCAAAGATTCAGTAGCGCAAAAATAACACAATTTTTTATCCTATTTTAACGAATTAAGGGAAGAAAAAATCTGAGTGGTGTTATTTTTTTCGTATAAACTTACAGAGAGGAGACCAAACACGAACAATATTGTTGAATCATCAATCCGAATATTTACGGACATTGTTCTTAAAATATGCAAGGCGTTTAACGCGGTCTCTTTACTTGACTTCATTACTTCTTCTCTAGAGCAGTTTTAGAAACAAAAATTAATAAACCATGCCAATTTTAGAGATATGAACTTACAAATTTATTTTAAAATGTTTTTTCACAAAGCGGCACATTTAAAAGTTAAACAGATTTCCGAAACGGAATATTACGTTACATCTTCAGCAGATCCCAATGTTTTGTACACAGTTTATACAGACATAGAACAATGCGATTGTCCATGTGGAACTGGGGGAAAATTTTAAACACTTATGTGCCGTGTATTTTTTATTTTATTTCACACACCACAACTTTCGTATCAAAATCGTGTAGAATTAGCAACTTTGGCTCTGGGAAACACTGTTGATAACACTTTTTTTGAGGATATGGATAAAAATATGTATGTTGCAATATCATCCACAGAAAGTAATGAGGAATGAAAATGAAAATACTAGTGAACCACACGACGTCGCCGAACCTGCTCAAAAAGATGCCAGCGAATATCTTGAAGAATACCAATCAGAACTGCTGAAATTTAAAGAAAATTTAGAAAGAACTTTTACCGTTGCCGAAAAAGCAGTTCAAAATTTATGTTGACAAAACTGTCCCAAATCAATAATGTGATGTGTAACGTTGATAATACGGAAACGTTTCTAAATATGTATAGTTATTGTTTTAAGCCACGTAAAGAATCAACAAGAATTAAGTACAGCCGACATCAATTGCTCGTCGAAGTAATAGAGGTTTGAAAGCAGGCGTACGAGTTATCTAAGCAGGCAGATCATCGAAGCTGGAGGGAATTCGCAAAAAAGGCCAAAGAAAAAGAGATCTTTTAAATGTTTTCCAAAATCAACCCAACTCAAAACATCATTAATGTCATTCAAGTTTTTTTATTGTATATTGTAAGAACCTACAGTTTTGTATAGGAAAGAAGCATTAACTTAATCTGTGTTTTTCTAACGACCTTTCCCACAACTATTATTTCACTGTGCCCTGTAGTCCGATAAAATTAGAAAAATGTTTGGAAAAAATACACAAGAAAGCTAATATTTTCGTGGATGAAAGGGAGACATTGGTATAATCGAAAACGAAGTTAACAGGTGGGCTTAAGTCGCCATGACGATCGTGAAAACGCAAAGAGCGCTGTAAATACATTTCGCTGTGCCTCGGAACATAATGTAGTTGTTTAAATGCTCACATGACACAGCGATATAACTAAAGTGACGTGATCAATGGCGGCCACATAGGTGGTATTAGTAAATGTGCTTACGGTAAAATGTTTTATAGTAAATAGTTTCATAAAATGCAGTTGTTTAGTTCTTATCGCTAGTTAATGAAATCATTTTTGCACACATATAAAACTCAACTCGGGTAATGGAAATAATTATACAGGGTGACCCATTAGTGTGTGGACCGCAAATAACTTAAAAAGTATTAGAGACAGAGAAAAACTTTCTCCACAAAAATTGTACAGTTTTTAGAGATGCATAATCGGAAAATATTAGTAAGTATATAGGGTCGTCGAAAAACGTGTGACATACCAAACATATAATTTTTTTAATGAAACGCCATATATAGTTAAAAATATTTAAAAATCCTACTGAGGTAAACTTTTATTTATGTATTTAATAAAATTAATAATAATTTTAATTACATATTTACCTCTGAACTTATTCGTTCATAACAAAAACTTATAATAACCCTATATATTTTTCAATTTTTAGATTCGGCTTTTTTCCTGATTCTAAAAATATACGGTTGTCATACCTTATATCGAATGGATTAATAGATATGACCATTTTTGATTGCAATTAAAGGTGAATTTAGTTAATTACAATTTCAACAATTGAAAATAAACAATAGTTCTGATTATGTAACAAAATAGTACATATGCTCTATTTTTCAAAATTACTTTCAAATTTTGAAATATCGTTATTTTTTATACAGGGTGAACAAGAATATATATTTTAAAATTTCTCAATTTTTCAAATATTGTAATATTATTGCTTATTTGGTATCAGCTGTCGTTCGTGATTCTAAAATGTATGCATTTGATAATTTATACCAGAATCAAGTTATGCCATTATTTTATGGAAATTTGAGTTTGAATATTAATACATGTTAAATTTTTTCAAGTTTTAAACAGAACTTCTTGTATGCATGTAAAGAATCGGTGAAACAAGTCTGAAAGAGACAAACTTTAATTGAAATAAACAAGTTAAATTCAAAATGAAACCTTGGGCTACAAATTTATAATAAAGTCATTACTAAAATAAACATTTGTTGCACAAATCAAGCTTAAGTGACTAATTGAACTAATCCAAATTAGGTACCTACTAAGTAAATACGGTTTGAAAAAAGGAATAGCAAAAAATTAGGTGTACTTATAACTACTGAAGTAAGTGTTCAAAATGTCTTCCGCGTTGCAGCAAACATTTGTTGATTCGTTTTGAAAATGATCCCTTGACACGTTGAACTGTTGTTGAGATTTCTTTGTGTACAATTTATTTCACGTATCTCCAAAAAGAAATCAGTGGTATAAGGTCTTAGTTATGATCTATCCACCTTCGAATTGTTGATTCAGTCATTCCTTAACGTTTCTAGCAAAATGAGGGGGAGTACCATCTTGCTGGAGCCACATGTCTTCGGCAATATGCGCCGGAACATGTTCAAGAAGAGCAAAAAGTTGAGTACTTAAAAACTGGTAGTAAAGAGCACCATTCAAATTATTTTCAAAAAAACAGGGTCCAATAAGGTATCCATCTAAAATTCCAGCCCATACGTTGAGGGATTATTTATGCTGGCTGACTGTCTTCATCATAATATGTGGGTTGTGGTCGTAGTATTAATGGAAATTGTGCTTTTACAGTTCCATTTTGTGGAATGTTGCTTCGTCAAAACATTACTTTTATAAAAATTAACCTGATCGAAAGCTGGTCTGTATCACTGGCAAAACGTTATTCTTTTGATAATCAGCATCCAAAAGCTCCTGGTGAAGTTGTATATGGTAGGGGTGAAACTGATTTTTTGTTAATTATTCTTTGAATTGAGATACGAGAGATACCGAGATCAGTACTTAATTGACGACTACTTGTGTGAGGATTTTTAACAACTGCCGTCATAACCATGAATTCATTTTCTTCATATGTCACAGGTTTCACTCTTTCATGTCTTTCGTAACTCACATTTCAGTCGTTCAAAACGTTCCAAAAGGTTTCCAAACTACTCTTTTCTTGGATATGTTAGTTTACTGGAAAGTCTTTCCTTATAAACTCTGCTGGCTAATAAACAATTTTTCTGACACTCCCATTGTAAAAATGATGTCAATTAAATCACTTTTATCAAACTCCATTTTTCTAACAAACTTAACCACTTATCTAACTAACTAAGAAAAAATTTAAGAAAAACTTACGAATTTTAAATGCCAATAAACCAAAGTGACAGACTTTACTTCAATTTATTTTGTTTTAATGTTTGCCAATATGGCTATCCAAGGCTTACTATTCAAATTGATTTACATTTTAAACGCTTATTTCAGTAGTGATAAGTACACCCAATTTTTTGCTATTCCCTTTTCAAACTTTTTTTTTACTTCGCTAACTAGTACCTAATTTCGATTAGTTCAATTAGTCACTTAGGCTTGATTTGTGCAACAAATAGTTTATTGTTTTATTAGTACAAAAAATGTCAATTTTTGGGACGAGTACCGAGAATGCATTTTTTGTACAAATAAAACAAAATTTTTTCTCCAGCCACTTGATCGTTATAGTCAGTCATTTATTTGTAGTTCACTACGTTTTTGGAAACCCCTTATTTATATCGCTATCAGTATCAGACATTAATAATAATACACATTTTATACAGAATAAGTATTATTTTACTTTTTAGTGAAAAAAAAATTACCGTGTAGTTTTTAATTAATATTCATTAGATTTTACCTGTATAAATTTCATTCCAATGTGACAGATAGTGAAATAATGTGAAGATAGATAGTACCACCGGCAACAGCAAAATGTGATTTGTGTGTATAGAAGATTTTCACTCAAAACATTTAAATAAAGTTACACTTGCTTAACATTAAAATAAAAAGCAAAATTATATTAAATATCAATACTTATTTATAACTGAAAACGTCGTTTGTGATGAACATGCGAAAATTTTTAAAATGTGTTTATTGAAGTAATGAAATCCCACAAACGTCATTCACACGAAGTTGATATTTAGTGAAGGTTAACTTACTTTTTGTACTAGGACAAAAACTAAACTACTTTTAGTACAGTTCCCATGGAGACCCGAAAAATTCCGAAATCAGCGACTGTGCGTGTGCGTGTGTATGAGCGTACGTACGCATCGCTGTGCTGTGTGTGTGTGTGTGTGTGTTTAGTAATAACTCCAGAACGTAAATATTACTATCGCATCCAAAATACTGGTACAGAAAATTTTGGCTGTTGCATTTGATTTAACGACACAATCAATTGCGTTAGCGGGCTATGACCGTGAATTATCAAAGTGACAGTTTCATAAAATTTTAATCTATCAATGAGATAGATCCATAGCTCAAATTAGTTAATCTATCAAATTTGCCGGTTTGACAAATGCTTAACCCCTACACACAAAAAAGGTGCCTGCATCAAAATTTGAATTGCGGAAGTGCCTACAGTAACAAGCTGTACCAGTATTTTTTGAGCGCGATAGTACTTAAAATTTTGTATTTAAGCTTGTTTTCATTTGGCTTAGATTTTGGGAGAAATCCAGCTGTGTTATTACAGTTTTAGTTTTATCAAATATTTCTAAAACAGCTGCATATTTCAAAGATATAAAAATACTATATAGATTAAACATACCGATTAATTATGTTCTATGTAATTCTTTGATATGACGCGTAATTTAGCGATAAAATATTTCGCAGGTAGTATTTTTTAAATAAAATTTAATTTTACATAACTTTTCATTATACAGTTTCTTAATATACCGCAAGGTAAGTTTAAAAAGTTAATGAAACATGAACGAAAATTGTTAAACTGTATGTACAACTCAATTCTTATAGCAGCGGGCGGCTTTGGAATTTTTTTTAAATTAATATCTATTTGTCTGTTAATCTTTATCTGACATGAAGTTTTAAACGTCACTCTGACATAGATCCTTGTTTTTGTTTTTACAATGTTGCCTGTTTTCGTTATCAATGATAAAGAAGAGGTTATATAATTATGCTAAAAAGTGAAATTAAAATTATTTCATTTCTTTGGATTTAAGTTAGCATCTAAATGCCTATTAACCTCTGTCTGTCATGAAGTTTTAAACGTCTGTTTGACATACGATTATTGTTTTTGTTTTTACACTGTTGTTTATTTTCGTAATGAACTTATTATAAAAGAGGTTGCATAATTATCTTAAAAAATTTTTTAGGTTGGAAGGTCGTGTGGTGTTCCACACCAGATATTTTAATTTTTGCTTTGCTATATTGTTGGAAAATTTGGTCTTGAAAATAATTTTTCAAAAATGAAACATTTATTTGAAAACGTTAAAAAACTATTACAATGACGATTAAAAATCCATAAAAATTGAAAAAATATTGTTATTATTTTGTAATAAAATGTTTTATTTGCAATATTTAAAATAACCAGCTCCCACTGAAAGGTTAAACCCTAATTTGTTACATGTGCTAAGAGAGAACTGTTGCCAAAAAATATAGTGGTGAATTACTACAGAATAGAATAGCTTTTTTGGTCATTCGGTTAAAGTCCTTTTATTAATCCCTAATTCCTAATACTAAGTTGTACGTTGCGAAAATAATATGGGAGTAAGATAGATTATATTAGCTTTTTGGTTCATTCTCTTAAAGAGGACAAGGACGGAAACGGCTGGGGTACAAAACGGGCCGAACTGAAACGGCTAGCACTCAAATGATAGGACCGAAACGTCACAGACTCTGCGTAAGAATATGTAAGTTTCGATCTCACTTACTAAAAGGAAGTCAACATCACAAAAATGGCATTTAAAGCTAAAGGAGTAGATAATCCTAATACAAAAGTAATAATCAACCAAAATAAACATATACATGAACAAAAAAATTTTTTTTAACGTATCCTTAAAATTAGACGTGAATATATATATATATATATATATATATATATATATATATATATATATATATATATATATATATATATATATATATACTATATGCACAACCAAAAATTGATTCTTTGTTCAGACTTCGGTTTATTTATTTTTGTATTTTGAGAACATCTAGTCATTTAACTGCAAGTGTCATTTTTGACTGAAGATGGCCTGTTTTAATTTGAAACTTAAATATACTTATAAAGCATATTAATAAATAAAGTAATTATAAATTATAAAAAATCCATTACCATCAACACCACTAGAAACGAATAGTGTATTAATGTGACACAAACGAGGTGGGTCCTACACAAAAAGGAAAAGCCGCCAAAAAGAAGTCGATTTAACCCCGTTTGATAGTATCGAAAACTATTCCTTTATAAGCAAAAAATTTTCTTTCGAAAAATGTGTAATTTTTAGTAATTATAACAGAGGAACGAAAACAGCTCGGAAGATGATCTACACGCAGACATTTCTTTTACAGAATTGTTGCATAAAATGAGAATAATTTTTCCATGGCCACCATAATGGCGGATTCAAGTTGGTAGCCATTTATCGGACCAAATTGAAATGTTGAATGTCAAACATTTATAAAAAAATCACCTCATGTCTTACTTTCACAATTTATTTCGCTCAATGTGTCTTAAAACTGCATTACTGGTACAAATTATAAATAAGGATAACTAATGAAATCTTTAAAATTCAAACCAGGGATCAAGGCTGGATGTTCTAAGCGTATGTAAGGGAACGAAACGTGAAAATTAATAATCAAAACTGTTTATGTAATAGATAAAATGTAAAGATGTAATAGAAAAAATCGTTAATAATTTCCCAGATTAAAAATCCACTGAATATACATTTAAACTTTGAATACAAGCGACCGAATTCACTAAACATTGGAACGGTTAAGAGAATAATTTTTGCAATTAATAAATAAATTATGCAAACCTTCGAGGTTGCAAATAGTATTTCGACAGTAAGCATTGTCCCTTTATTCTTATTCAATCAACATTTAGTACACTAAGTGAATCGATATAGGGCGTATAGATTTTATGTCGTATAAATATGAACAAAATGTATAAAAATCGCACTTAATATTTGGACGTTACATACACTTAAAGTTTATTTAGTAGATTTTAAGTATTGGTGATTTGATTAACAATGTGATTGTGATAATTAACGTTAATGGATTTTATATGTTTGGTTTCTTTAATTTTTTTAATTTCATATATATATATATATATATATATATATATATATATATATATATATAAGCATATATACAGTTACTGGTTTTGAGGATGGTCATACCTCCTTTTGGGTAGCTTGTTGGCCGAAATATGTAAAAGTATATGAATGCAAATGGGTTGCCACTAAATTATTATCTTTTTGTTATTAAAAGTTTTACTTTGCGGCTGTAGATATTCTTGATTATTATTTATTACAGTTCAACAGCTTTAACACGATAACGTAATTTGCGAGCAAAGCAATACACGATCCTTATTTATATTCTTATTCAATCAACATTTAGTACATTAAGTGATCAATATAGTATAGATTTTATGTCGTATAAATATGAACAAAATGTATAAAATCGCGCATTAGTGTGACAAAGTCCCATATCTCCTTTATTTAAAGAGATACAAAAAAATTAAATACAAAAGTTGTAAGATATGTTCTGGTGCATATTCCAAAAATATTTTAATTATACAGGGTAGATCATAAAAGCTTAGAAGTAATTTTAAATTTTTTTAAATAGAAAACCCTATATATAATTACATATTTAGATTCTACATACAATTTTAGACACATTTTATGTATAATGTCCTATACCTAAGTCTAACCGTTTTTGACAAATTTCAAATTTTTGTCAAAAATGACGTTTGCAGGCCAAAACATGGTGGAAATCTTTTCTAAACGAAGCCTTTATCAATTAGTTATGGTTGGTTTCCTTGGAAATGGGGACCAACTCTAATGCGCTGTATTGATATTTTTGTAATACATTCATACAGGGTGATCAAAATGGACAATAAAAGTAGATTCAAAAACCTATAAAGTCATTTTTTAATGGAAACCCCTATTTTTTAATTCTATCTTATTTAGCATTAAAAATAAGGGTGACTTTGTATAAGAGTGTATATTCCAAAAATTGTAGTTTTTGAAATAATGACAATTTAACATTTTTTATTGTAAAAGGCTATACGGCTTTCAAGTTTTGTTGTTAGTTGGCCGTGACGGCGAGGCGGCGAAACAAAAAAATCGAGCACTTCAGATCGAAATATTACAATTTATTGAACCCCATATAAATAATTATTTATTAAACGAACTTAAAGTAATAACAATATTTTTTGATTCAACAAATATGTCCTAATCCTAATCATAAACTTACACCTCTAATGTAACTAAACCTGTAACTAATTATACAGATAAAAGTACTAGAAACACGTCAAATACGTACTACCTAATAAGTTGTCCGCCTCTTTCTTGAATACACAATGCAATACGTCTCTCAAATTTGCTGCTTAAATTTCTGCACATTTCAACACTAATGTTTTGAAAACAGTTTCTAATCCGAATCTTCATATCTTCCATTGTTGTAGGCGGTATTTTATAAACCTGCTCTTTGACGTACCCCATATGCTAAAGTCCATTTTAGTAAGATCTGGGGATCTAGCAGACCAAGCAACAGCCCCTCCCCTCCCAATCCAACATTCTGCATATCTAGCATTTAAAAAAGTTATTATCGGACCTGTATGATGTACTGGGGCCCCATCATGAAGAAACCACATTTCTTGTTGCGTATCCTGTTGCAGTTGACGCAACAAATTAGGTAGATGGTTTTGCAGAAAGTCTAAGTATACTCCCTGTTACTCGTTGATCAAAAAATATGGTCCAATTACATGATTACCGACAACACCTCCCAAACATTTAAAGACCATCTAGTTTGAGAAGTATATCTTACAAAATGTGGATTTTCGGTAGAATAGTAATGAAAATTGTGTCTGTTTACACTTCCGTTTCTGTGAAATGTTGGTTTATTTTGTTTTGAGCCCATTGACAAAATTCCAGTCGTCTTTGATAATCTTCAGGAACCAACTCTTGAAGTAGTTGAATGTGATAGGGTGCATTTTTGAGACTTCAATATCCGCTGTACCGTACGTCGTTCAACACCAACCTGCTGAGAAATGGGTCGTTGTCCAATAATGGATTTTCGGTAACTGTTAATAGTACATTTAATTGATTTTCCTCAGTCTGTACGTTTTTCCCTAGTATTTTTTCATATAACACATTGCCAGTTCTTTCAAAACGCTCCAAAAGCTTTTCAAATGCCCTTCTTTCAGGTTGCCGTCTCTCTGAAACCGTTGTTGATACAGTCTTCTTGCTAAGAGCGTATTCTTATCACTAGCTCCCAAAAGAAAAATCGTATCAACCATCTCGGCTTGCGAAAAATTCATTATTTACAATTTTAATTCAAGTTTTAAATCAATTTGCTATAAAATACACTAATACATCACAAAATTATCAATAAGTCACCCTTATTTTTAATGCTAAATAAGATAGAATTAAAAAATAGGGGTTTCCATTAAAAAAGACTTTATAGGTTTTTGAATCTACTTTTTTGTCCATTTTTATCACCCTGTATGAATGTATTAAAGAAATATCAATACAGCCCATTAAAGTAGGTCCCTATTTCCAAGGAAACCAACCATAGCTAATTGATAAAGGATTCGTTTAGAAAAGATTTCCACCTATGTTTTTGCCAAAAAATTTGAAATTTGTCAAAAACGGTTAGACTTAGGTATAGGACATTATACATAAAATGTGTTTAAAATTGTATGTAGAATCTAGATGTGTAACAACATATGGGGTTTTCTATTTAAAAAAAAATTTTAAATTACTTCTAAGCTTTTATGATCTACCCTGTATAATTAAAAATATTTTTGGAATATGCAGCAGAATATATCTTACAACTTTTGTATTTAATTTTTTGTATCTCTTTAAATAAAGGAGATATGGGACTTTGTCACACTAATGCGCCACCTATATATATATATATATATATATATATAAACATATATACAGTTACTGGTTTTGAGGATGGTTATATCCTTTTGGGTAGCTTGTTGGCAAATAGTATATGAATGCAAATGGTTGCCACTAAATTATTATTTTTTGTTATTAAAATTTTTACTTTGCGGCTCTAGGTATTCTTGATGTTTATTACAGTTCAACAGCTTTAACACGATAACGTAATTTGCGAGCAAAGTAATACACGATCCTTATTTATATCAGTACGCCAGAAACCACCATTTTGCAAGTATGAGCAGAATTGTCTGCAACTGCAACCAAAATAGTTTCTGAACGTGTAATATAATAATAATAAAAATATTTTTGAAAAATGATTGACGGTGTAATTATATGTGAAATTATGTTGGCCGCTTTGAACATCAATGTAATAAACGTCAATAATATGTAAGGCAGATGTCAGCAATGTTCATGTATGATAAATCAGTGGTGCCAAAGTAAAAATTGTAATGTTTTAGTACAAAAACAATGTGTTCCTAGACGATTTTGAGATTTGGAAAATCAGTGTTGCCAGACGCACACAAATCTAATGTAAAAATGTGATAAGGATAGGCATAGTTCATAAATATATATTATAGATGGCGGGGTTCGAAATTTAAGTTGTTTATCCTTCACATACTTTCGTCGACGCAAATTTCTAGTTCGGCCCCCTGTCGCTTCGGCGCTATCGAACATAATTTTAAAATAAGTTGCTCCAAATGGAAAAAAAAACTGTTTTGCAAATAAATACATTTAAAAAAATTACAATAGTTACAAGATTGGTTAAATTCGATAAAAAAAACTTCAGGGATAACTATTTCTTCAATTAAAATAGCTTGGCAGAACTTGTACTGAAGACTCATAACAGACAATGAACTGGCATAGGCTATTCTGTGTAACATTGGCAGGAAAAGAAGTTTGATCCGGTAACTATGGTTGTATATCGTACAATATAAGTTAAAATTGTGTACAAAAAGATTTTAAAACTTTGAAATTTGTTATAAGGATAACTTTCCTTTAATAACAACTTACTTTTATTGAATTAAATACACGGTCCGTCGGTGAAGTGACATTTTGAAGCATTTTTCAGAAAATATTTATTATCAAAACTTTTTACAGGTTTGAGTAGAGGAAAGTATGCCATTTTATGTCTTAAAATAATTCCGCTCAAGTAAGAGCCATTTTGTGTAAACATTCTTCTAATCTAGATTGAAAATTTTCCATTACTCGTGGAGCAGGACAAGTTGAATTCGCTCGATTGCTTGTGTAATGCTGAAAGATCAGGGATCATACGGCCACGAAATGTCACCATGTTTGAAATGAGTTGGCCCGGAAAAGTTCCTTCAAGCAGTCATAGACACGCGAGCAGTATGTCTTGTAGCGCCGTCCTGCTGAAAATAATTGATGTCCGGAACCATAGGTAACTATTCCGTCACAAATCTTCTGATCATGTGTGTAGCTGTTTGCCGTTAACAGTTGTGGTGTTTCCTCTATCGTGTTGGAAAAATATGGCAATAATACCACATGATGAAATTCACACCACTGTATGTTTCGGACTCTGTAATGGCTTTTGGTGTATCTCCTGGGTTCGTCATTCCAATCATTCCAATAGCGGCTATTCTGTTTGTTTACATATCCGTTTAAATTGAAATGTGCTCCATCTGACATAAATAAGTGGTGAATAAAGTTTTCATCATCATGTACACGCCGCAATATTTCTTCGCTGAAAATCCTGCGAGCAAGCATATCACCTTCTTTCTAGTCTTGGTCGACTTGAATTTTGTAAGGGTGGAAAAATAAGTCTTTATGTAAAATTCGTCAACGATGTGTCGCTAATGTTTGGTGCAGAAGCAGTTTCACTGCAGAACTCAGTGGACTAGTGTTAATGCTACTCGCACTCTATTAATGTTTTCCTCCGTTCTTACAGACCTTATTGGCCCTTTTGTTCAGCTAATGTGGAGCCAGTTTCTTAAACTGTCTTACCCACTGTATAATTGCATGAGTGGACGGCACACTTCCATGCCGTGGAACATTGAAATTATTACGAAACAATCGTTGTAAAGCCGCACGCTCAGCATTTTTATAAAACGATTTTACGCAAAATGCACGCTAAACGCCTGACCACTTCTCCATGTTTCTGTTTAAATGTCAGTAACTGTCAAACAATATACAACTCATGGAAACATTGACTTTTGGCAAAAATTTGGCCGCAAAATCTCTTGATCTTTCGGCATGTGATTTTTGCGGATTTCTGAAGAGCGGGTATAGAGTAATATACCGCAAACCTTGCCGGAATTAGCATCGAACACTAAACAAGAAATTGAGCGCATTCAACCTGTCCTGCTCCGACGAATAACCGAAAATTTTCAATCTAACTTAGAAGAGTGTTTACAAAAGCATGGTTCCCATTTGAGCGGAATTATTTTTAAGACATAAAATAGCAGACCTTCCTGTACTCAAACCTGTAAAAAGTTTTGAAAATAAACATTTTCTGAAAAATTGCATATTCAAAATTTCGCTTCACTGGCGGACCCTGTATATGTAGATACATTAAAAGTATGTAAATATAGCTCACTTTGTAATTAGGGTTGAAATACACTATTTCTTAGATTGCTTCTATTATTTGCCGGTGGAAATTTTATGTCTTCGACAAAATGGAATTATCTTTGTTTAAATACGGGATATGTGGCTATCTGACCTTCGACAATTATCCAAGCAGTGAATAGCTATTAAATCAAATAGTGTAAAACTTATTTGCAATAATACTCTCCACTGGATTATTTAGTTCGCATTCAAAGAGTACAAAATCATGTTTACGCTTTGTTTATGGCATAAGGAAATATCAACCATTACTTATAAATTAAAAGACGCTAATTGGCTAAACATGGATAGCAGAAGTGTATTTCATGCTTGTACTTTACCATTCAATTATTTCTAAGGAAGTTCCACCATATTTACACCCAAAAATCAGATACCGAAGCGACGTTCACAACGTCAACCTTAGATTTAAAGAACTTATTTCGCCTCCATCTTTTCGAACACATATGTTTCATCGATCATTTACATTAACGTCTATTCCTTATATAATAAACTGTTACCGTCTCTCAAATGCCAATCACTATCAAATTTTAGATTTTTCTACAGCAAACTATTGTTAACATCGCAAGCATAATTCATCCTATTAATGTATTTCAAACTTAAAACACATCTGTATATTATTCGTTTGTACAAAGCTAACCTTATTTCTTATCTCTTTAGTTATGTTATAACTTAGGGTTAAAACTTAGATCACTTATACTGCTTTTAACCTTTTTTGCAATTCTATTTTATAATTTAAGTGCACGTTATCATAAGTATTACTCTTCATTTATTATTGCAAAAACCATTCTTATTATTATTATTATTATTATTTAGTTTATGAATGACACTTGCCCACTTTTGTTGTATTATTCCAAATTCGTTCAATGCATTATATTTTTGACACAAAAGTATTATTGTAATACAAATAGGAATGACACAAATTCAACGCATAAACGCAATCAAATTTTTAAAATTATTTGGTTATACACATTTGGTTGACATGGAAATAAACAAATAAATAAAGCACTAGGACGACGGAATCAGATAATCCTGACGTGCTTTCTGAATGTATACTCCTTCCATCTTATTTTGCATTAGAGCAGGCCATTATATTTTTTTGTAGTGCCTTTTGTCAAAATGTACCAAAAAGTGGATTTGATGCCGTCGTGTCAAAAGGATTCGTGCTGTGTTTGTTGCCTACTTAAACAACGCATACAGGATCCGCCTTTGGGAGCTGATCCTATGAGTATCTGCTAAACCAAACTTACTATAATTTTGAAAATTTGATGTTAAGGCTAACTCATCTAAAATATTTTCACGTTCGTAACACTTCCGGTTATACCGGAAGTCGGTATAGTCGCTTATTTTAAATGGAACACCCGTATATTAATACATTTTTGGATTCTATGTCGAATTTTAAGGTAAGTTTGTTAAATAAACTAGATACGAAATTTCAGTCGTTTAAAAAAAACATTTTTCTAAAAAATTGACAGATGCGGTCTTAGTAATAACTCGTTAATTGTTCGGTTCCTGTCAAACAATTTTAATAAAACTTTAGGTGTTGTAGGCAAAGGTTTATTGCAACAGTCTGCAAAAATGACATTTGTATTTTTCATAAAAATAAAATTATGAATGTCTAAACTTGACTATCAAAAATGCAAGTTACTCAAAACCAAATGGAAATCCCTATTTTTATTACCCAGATCGATTTAACGTCAAAAATTAAGGTAAGTTTGTTTAAAACTTTATTTGCCTAAACGTAACAGTTTCATACTTATTTTAAAAAAGTCCCAATTTTAAAATTTGTGATAAAATGAGCTACATACTTAAATCTAGTATTCCTTGTTCGTGGTCACCATGGAAACCAAATAATTGGGAATTGAAATAAAGAAACATATTTGAAAAAGTTACTCAAAAATTATAAAATTGATAATTTTGTGATTTTCATATTTCCTTCTTCTTTATGTTGAAAGAGTGAAAAAGTAGAAGGAATTCTTATTAGTTTTTATAGATTTGGTTAACAAAACATCTCATTGTGTTAGATAAGACACAATGCTGTCATTATATTGGTCATTTATGACTAATGTAAAGAAACTGTGCAATTTGTTTCATGTAGTTAATAGTCGTTCAAGGTCGCTCGAGATTCGGCGATTTTCGTGTAAACAACGTCTAAATACCGTGAAAAACTATGTTGCGACGTTCCATTAGTCTCACTTTAAAAATATATCGTACAATTTGCAAACGTCTAGTTACGGTAGTAACTTTTTGTTCTTTGAAAGCGCTACTACCACAGTATAGGGATAATACAGTAAGCACTCTAGAGAAAAATTTGTACACGCGTGCGCGTTCCCATTGCGTGTCTGGTATCTAATTGATTCTTTTCAAATAACAATCACAGTATAGATAATATGCAATGCTAATGTCAAATTAACATTTATAATTTGATTCTAAAACAATTGATCAAGTTTCTAGTATGTTCCTTTTTTAGCACGTACAGCTAAAATGGAGGCAATAATTATAGATGATGAACAGAATGGTAATATTTTAAATAAAAACAAATTTTATATAGTAAATAGAATCTATTTCAGCTTCGACGTCGAAAAGTGATGAGGAAAATAATATTAAGGTAAAATACAAATATAATATTTTAGAAATATTTGAATTAATATAAATTTTTTAGATAAGACGTCACTTGATGTTATGCTGAAAATGTGGATAACACTTATAAAGGTATTTTGATTAAAGATACTCAGTGACATGGAAATTGCAACACAGAATAAATTTTTGACCAACTTGCAGAAACATTTAACATTAAGGCAGCAATTGATTAAGAAACAAAAACGCACGCAAAAACAAAAAAAACGCACGCACGCACGCACGCACGCAAACGCACGCGCACGCACGCGCACGCACGCGCACGCACGCGCACAGACAACAAAAACGCACAGCAACCAACGCAACGCACAACACGCGCACGCACGGCAAATACGACACGCGCAGCAACACGCACAGCCAAACAAAGAAAAGCACCGCACAGCACAGCACGAAACGCACAAAAAAACACGCACACGAAAAACGAAACACGCACCAACAACGCAAGCACACGCACACAGCAAGCCACAGCGCACAACAAGCAACGCAAAAACACAGACACACGCACACACGCACAGCAACACGCACACCACGCAAAAAAACACACGACACGCAACACAACACACAACACAACAACACACGCACAAGCACAAACACACGCACACACACACACACACACACACACACACACACACACACACACACACACACACACACACACACACACACAATACTCTAAAACATACGCGGAACGAAACCTAGGTTTGAGTATACAACTTGCTAAGGATATCTCACTTTGAAACACATATTTTCGTATTAGTTCAGATTCTTTTATGATTTTTTGCTTTAACAACGGGACAAACAGAAATAAAATGCCCTCCATGATGCAGAATTATGGTTACGGCACCTATCATACATTATCGTTGATCATGTCGAATCCAGTAGTTATAGATTATTGTTCCAACTTATGTTGCATAAAATAATTCACATATGATTATGATCAAACCACACAACAGCAACACGGTTTCTCAGTTTAAAAACGTTATTTCAAGTTACGCACCTTTCTGCTCAAATGTGTATGTAAAAGTGTAGTTTATGATTAACATATTTGAGCCTAATTTGGTACATATTTTTGTCGAACAAAGATTTTTTAGAAACCTCCGTTACATTATAGCAATTAATTGAAATTTAGAAGCCAAGTCGACGAAAAGTTTATAGCGAACATTGTACTCACCCCAGCTTTGCATACCTTACATCTTGTACATTAACACCAGGCTACCATAACACTTTAGTTAGTGTTATTACCTGGAATGTTTCAAAAACTTCAGGATGTTTAAAAGCTTACGCAAAGATTAATTAAATACAATCACTTTGTTAACTCCACACCAAGCAAGTAAACAGGATTATTATAAATTAGAAATACCTGTAACAGATATTCATATTGATATAAATCTCTTTGAAACACGTAAGAAAATTTATGTGTCGTAATTGCATTGCAATGAATAGATTACTAAACGAAGGGTAAAGGAGAGTGTGTTCTACATTGCGTGTATTATATTCTCTAGGGAAGTGTTATTATAAACGTCAACACATCCTAGAGTAAAAATTTGCATTAAAACATATAATTTCTTTGTTGACAGCAGTGATGTTATCTATAGAAAAAACGAGATGTTTATAATTATTTTAACAAATGTATTTTTCTCATGAACCATATAAATATTAACAATTTTAATAATATTCGACAAATTATTGGTTTGGTTATTACGCATATACAAACAATTGGATAGGAATGTATATGTTTTTGTATTTTCCAACTTTTCTTAATGTCATACGTCACACTTGTTTATGGCTTATAACGTTATAATGTACACGCTTGTATTCATTTAATTGACTTACCTGACCATCCGAACGTATTAGAAGCATGGAGATATAATTTTACACAAATTCTCGAGTACCATTAGAGAAGTAATTATAAAAAAAAGCCTGATTATGAATACCAACAAACAAAATAACTGTTCATATAAGCTACTACTGTAGTGTAGAAGAGTACTTAGGAGAAACGGAAAATCGTCAAGGAATAGAGTAGTATACAACCACATGTCGTTCAGAATGCTATAGTGATCATTTCAATTCAGTTAGATAATATAAAATAAATATTTTGTACTACTACTTTGTAGAACTACAGTTTTTCAGTTCTGAAGGTATAGGAAACTCAATTGAAAAATTTTCAAGTCTAATACAACATACTTCTCGTAAGTCAGTCAGGTTTTCGTAATGGATCTGGATATAGCTGCGCTCATATTAACAAAGATCTCGCTTGCCTAGTTAAAGATTTCAACGTTCATTCACTAAAACTTAATGCAGTATATATATATATATATATATATATATATATATATATATTTGAAGTTATTGCATCAGTCAAATTTATTTTTAGTAGAAAGATTCTTCTACTTCTAGTTTAGAATTTATTATTTATTTTTGCAAATTCTTTAAGTGTATTAAAAGTATTAAATCCATAAAAGATCTTTTAATTAATTAATAAAATGAGATTTTTGAAGAAATTAAGCTGTTTTATGGAATTAATACATGTAACACACTTAAAGACTGCAAAAATAAATAATAAATTGGCTAAACTAAGAAATAGAAGAATTTTTCTACTAAAATGCAGAACATTTACTATAATTCCTAATCGTATTATTAAGCTCTAAGAAGAATCTATTAAATTTAATTAACTTCAATTCAGGACGAATAGCACAAATAAAAATAAATTTCACTGATGCCCAATAGCTTCAAATATTATTAAAACAACAGCCATAAAAAGCACGCACGCTAAATAAATAATACGCACGCAAGAGAACACACACACACAACACTATATAATATACACATATACATATATACATGTATACATATGTACATATTACATATATATATATATATATATATATATATATATATATATATATATATATACAGTGTCCCAAAGTTCTGGTCTCGGACGATTGCGCAGTTATGGTAGAAGATAGAATTTTCAAAATTTGGTAAAAGTTGTACCATAAACGAACACATTCTGAAAATATTATTGTTCTAGAAATGTGGCTATATTAACTTACATTTTTTAAATAGAATACCCTGTGGTTTACAGATTTGAATTTCCACGTTCAAGAGATTTTCAAAATATATGGCCTTACTAGGTTATACAGGCTATTTTATAAGATACAGCCGATAGTGTACAAAATGATCCTAATCGGTCACTCCACCAGTCACTAAATCTAGTAATGTGTAAATATTTTTTCATTTGGTTAATATTGTGAGGTTATTAGCTTTTTGAAAATAGGTTAGATTGGTATTTCGTATCTCTTGTAATACAGGGTAAAACAAAACTCAATGAATGAATACACCAAAATTTTTAAATGGAACACCCTGTATATTGTATTGTCATCACTTGTTAGCGATTGCACTATTGAAAACGATATAGGGTTTGTATGGTCAATTTGATTAAGCAGAATGAGAATGTCATTAAAGCTGAAAAAAACAACTCAATCATACATTTGAAAATAAAACGCTCTGTATAGCTATTTTATAGCAACGCAATTTTATTTATGTAATTTATCTGTTCAAAATGCCTATCGTTCACCTCTAAGCACTTGTTTGTTCTTCTAAAATGAATTTCGAACTTTATTTAATAGTTCGGGAGTAATTGTTGCAAATGCATTTCTTATTCTTGTTTTCATATCCTCGTTACTAGTAGCTTCTTGTATATAAACAGTATCTTTTATTTTACCCCAGAAAAAAATCCATTTTAGACAAGGTGAACGTGGAGGCCAAGCAACTGGTTCCTCGTCCAATCCAACACTCACTAAACTTCCATATACATATCATATAAAATGCAACGTTGCCAAGTTATTTAACAAAAATATATTTTTTCCTGAATGTAAGGTTACAATAAAAATTAATTCTTGATTCATTATCTAAGTTGAGACAAATTATTCAGGTATATAATTAAGCTAGGTATAGGTTTTGAAAAGATGTCAACGTTTTATTGATGTATTGAATAGGGAGAGAAGGCTCCGTGTGAAACTTTATCATGTTCAACGTACATCAATTCTCTTATTTCAAATGGAACATCCTGTATATTTTGATATGGGCGAATAGTACTCTTAAAGACCTAGCTTTATCTAAATACACAGTAATACCGCTAAAATTTATAGTTTTAAAAATATTCATTTTTAAATTTTTCTATAATTATGTTATAACGTAACGATATAATAGAGTGCCATGATTTAAAAACAATAAAACAAAATTTAATATGTCAATTAGGTGTATTTTAACTTGATTTCTTTCAAAACTACTTTTTCACTACATTTTTATTTAGAAAAACTTGAATTAAGAGAAGTTAACTCTACATTTTAAAATGAAATATACGAAGAACGAATTAATTCAAATGATTTACAGTATAGGAGAAGCCCAAGGTACCTAATAGTTTACTTGCTTCTAGAATTTATAAACAAACATTTCCCGTTGTCCAGATGAACGAGTTCTTGAAAATTTAAAAAGTAGATTTGAGGAAACAGGATCGATTGCATATAAAAAGAACAATTGTCCAAAACCTGTAAACAACGAGGAAACTCAACTAGTGGTGCTTCAAGCTATACAAGAAAACCCTCAAATAAGTATTAGAAAATTGCAGTGGAACATGATTTACAGAAATCAACAATACACAATATAATTAATGAATATAAATACCATCCATACAAGATCCAACTCCACCAGGCATTGGATGAACATGATTTTGAAAATAGATTAAATTACTGTCATTGGGGATTGCAACTACCACATAATTTTTTTAATACAGTTATGATGACAGAGGAATCTACGTTTCATAACAATTATTTTGTAAATAGACATAATCGTCATTATTACGCCATGGAAAATCCACATATAAATAGATACAGAAACAATCAGCATCGATGGATTCTCAATGTTTGGGCTGGTATTATTGGCAACAGATTATTAGGACCCTATTTTGTGGAAAAAAATTTAAATGCAGTAAATTATTTAAATTTATTGCGAACCAACGTGCTACCATGGATTGAAGAGAACATTCCATTCCCTAGTGACAAAATATGGCTCCAACAAGATGGCGTTCCTGCACATTCGGTTCGTGATGTGACGGAGTTTTTAAATCAGCAATTTCTTGATCGTTGGATAGGTCGTTATGGGCCTATCAGGTGGCCAGCTAGATCATCTGATCTGACTTTCCTGGACTACTTTTTATGGGGCCATATTAAAAATGAAGTTTATAGAATATCGCCGACTACTGCAGAATATATGAGGGAAAGAATTCAACAAAAGTTTCGTAATGTAACCCAACAGATGTTGCATAGTTTACAAGAGTTAACTTCTCTTAATTCAATTTCTCTAAATAAAAATGTAGTGAAAAATAGTTTTGAAAGAAATCAAATTAAAATACATAATTGACATATTATAATTTTGTTTTATTGTTTTTAAATCATGGCACTCCATTAAATCGTTACGTTATAAAAAAATTATAGAAAAATAAAAAAAATGGAAATATTTTAAAAACTATAAATTTTAGCGGTATTAATGAATTTAGATAAAACTATTCGCCCATATCAAAATATACAGGGTGTTCTATTAGAAATAAGATAATTGATGTACGTTGAACATGCTAGTTTCACACGGAGCCTTCTCTCCCCTATTCAATATATCAATAAAACGTTTACTTCTTTTCAAAGCCTATACCTAGCTTAATTATATTCCTGAACTAATTTGTCTCAACTTAGATAATAAACCGAGAATTATTTTTTACTGCTAACCATACATTCAAGAAAAAAATACATTTTTGTTAAATAACTTGGCAACGTTGCATTTTATATGTACAAATGTATACATCGTTGAAAAGATTATTCATTAAACTATCCAAAAATGTAATATTATACAGGGTGTTCCATTCAAAATAAAAAAGTTGATACCCCCTTACTTTTACGAATCACCCTGTAGGTGCTAAAATATGTTTACGTTGTGCACGTATTGGAACCATATAACTTTTGTATAAATGATTTTAATGAAAAATCAACAGCGAAGCCACAAACTCCCGTCGCGTGACGCTTTGGACACCCGGTATATACACTGTTCATAGCTCAAATAGAATCCTTTTTGAGTCATTACAGCCGACATAAATTCTCTTCGGTAACTCCCCCTTTTCCCATCCTCGCGTTTGCCCTTAAAGTAGATACACCATATTATGAAAATCGAATGGGTGAGCCGTTCTAGGGAACTATTATATTGGGCCAACCATTTTTGTCCACCTACCCTCAAACCACATTTGAAAGTGAAAAAGAAACCGAATAGAACATTTTTGTAATTTATTTCCCCCTTCTTTGTGTAATAACGACTCCATTTACGTAAACTGGTAGCAGCGTTCAATAGCGCAGTAAAAACAGAAGGTTTTCTCTGAAACACTTACGACTGTAAGGTAGAATTTTTTCAGAAAGTCCCGGAAAAGGCACGAATTAGGAAGACGAAACATTATTGTTACTCCATTATAAATCGGATACACCCTCTATTAACTGTGTATAAAATAAGCATTCGGAACAAAATTAAACAGTTCAAAATGTAATTTTAATAGTTTCATTACACTGATATTAAATCATCCAAAAAGAAAATATTTTACATAATTTTTGCGTCGGAGATTAAGCCATAAAAAACATAAATACTAAACAGAAATATTGAACAATGCGGAAAAAAGGATTACGGCAGACATAAAACTCAAAGCTAAACGTAAATCTAATATAAAATTCCAATATCTCCTTGTTTTATGTGTTCAATTTGAATATTCTAGATTTTAAACGATTCGTGTGTATATAAATCCTCTTACAGCAAGATATTTAAAATATACTTATTATAGAGTCTCGTAGAATGTAAAATAGTTCAAGCTGTAACTAGTGGGATTAAATAAGCACAACTTATTAGAGAAAGTTATAATTAGACCTTTAAGTTTCTAATATGCCATTATCCTAATATTACAAGATTATGGCAGTTAGGTTTCTTGTGTAACGTGTAATGTTAGATGATAGACTGTCCCCATGTGTTTTTTTCTTTTAAAAGAACTATTCGTTAAGATTTAGAAAATAAACAGACTAACTAGAACGGAACAAGCACCATTAACTTTAATCACCAAAATAATTTTGCTAATTATGGATAACTAATAACACTGTCAAGAATACAAAATATTACGAATACAATAATTAAACATGAGATTGCTTCCTTATTTATTCCCATAATTTGTAGTACCTAATAATTACCTTGATCACTATTAAGATACATTACCAACGTTTCTAAAGATTTACTTTGTCATCACTTATAAAATTGGTAGCTAATTTAAATAACACAAAAGACCATCACAAATGAATGAAATTTTACACTCTCCAAACTTTAATGAAAGTAAATGAAAGATTTTTTAGAATAGAGCCCGGTCATAATATAACAAGTATGAATACTAGATGAAGAGCTTTACCGCACTCCAAAAACGTTCTATGATTTTATTGGGTAAGAACATAGCTTAAAAATATATTAGACGAACAAAAGAGGATTACTAAAATTTTAGGCAATTGTTCTAGGTTTAGTCACGTATTTCTTTTTGTACTTGCTTACAGGAGAGTTAAATATGGCACATTGTGTATTTTATGAATACATTAATATACCTTAAATTAAGATCCAATTAAATAGCCGTAAGGACTCCCATTGATGTCCTAAACAGCAGCTTGAGTATGAAGCGAACACTGTTGCCAACCACTGATGGTACTGACGGGCGTGCTTAGAGACCTTTTCGTTAAATTCTGCGATGTTCATGAGTAAATCTAGCTGACTAGCATTCCCAAGCGTTATTTTTAGTATTATAATTTTTTTAATAATTGTGGACCTGAACAGGCTGAATTTGGCCAATAGTGCTAAAGCACCCTGGAACACTTAAGAGGATGGATAGAGGGACACTGAGTTGCCAAGAGACGCCTATGAACAGCTATCTTAAATTTTTTCATATCATAAATGAAAGGAAAATAAGAACTAGGCAGATCACTCCATAGTTTAGAAGCCGTGTAGAAGAATGTGGATTGTGCCCGTTTGGTAAGACAAGTGGAGATTTGTACTGCATACTGATCTTGTTAATGAGCGAACCGAATATTCCTAGCAAAGGTAGCCCGAGATGGTGTCAAAGAATGTAATTCAGCAGCGCAATAGTCATTGTAATACCGATAATACAAAGAAAGAACTGAAACGATTCTTCTATGCTCAAGGGACTGCATGTCAGACGTTAAGGACGGGTCATTTATAAGCCTAATCGCTCTCTTTTGAATACGATCTACGATATCGACGGCCTCTTGGGGAGCACCAATCCAGAGATGAGAATTATATTCTAGATGAGGTCGAATTTAGGCCTTACACAGCAGAAAGAGTTGTCGGGTAAAGTATTGCTTAGATCTGTACAAAAATCCTATTTTACGAGCAGCTGTTTTGGTAGATAACACAACATGGTCAACCCATGATAGATTTGAAGATACAGTCATTCCCAACAGACTAATAGAGCTTGAAAACTTAAGATCTGAGCCATTCATATTTACAACAGGAAAAGATCGATCTATTTTGGCGGACACAAGGCAACACTGAGTTTTATTAGCATTAAATTTAACTAAATTATTGCCTCCCCATTCGAGAATATATGGAATGTCTTTGTTGATTGAATTTGCCATTTCAGCTTTAATGCCTTCAGACATAGAAGGTACATTACCAATATGAGTAGAGTGAGATGACTGCTGACATCAGCAGTATAACATGTCATAAAAATACAGATATAGAATCACCGTTAAACCATGGTTCCGCTTCCGCTACTACTATTACCATTAATTATATAAATGAATAAATATTTTTGTTCTGACATAGACCATGTAATTATTACAATAGTGATCTACTTCTTTAAACTATTGTTCGAAAATGAATACTTTTAATTAATATTTACTAGAGTTATGTTTGTTTATCCATATCGGAGAATTTGTGTACTTCAAAATAAGTCAAAGTTAACAATACGCACGTGTAAAGAATTTTGCACCATAGCGTTTTATTAACGCTCGACAAAAAAATAGGGGTGTTATAAATTTAACGTGTGTATCTATGTATGTGGCACCGTAACTCCCAAACGGAGGAACGGATTTAGATTTTATTTTTTTTTTTTAATCGAAAAGGTTCTTAGCTATGATTCAACAAAAGATGTTCAGCCGTTTGAAGATGATCAGCTCTTTTCTAGTTGATGAATGGATTTTTTTTATTTTTTAGATCGAGAGTGTTCTTAGCTATGATTCAAGAAACCTTTTTTTTTACTTTTTAGGGGTTTTTTTAATTTTTAATTTAATGTTATTTAAAATTACCGTAGTCGCAAACCGAACGAAGTAGTATGTCAATAACGTTATAATTACAGGAATCCATTTTTAGATAGAAATTCAATAGAACATTGTTTTACACTTAGTAGGTTTATTTTTATTCCATCGTAAAACTCAAAAAATAAAAATTATAATTTATATAGCAATAGGTATTGCTATGAAATAAACACTCTCAGAACCAACAAAAGTGGTCTAATGTAATCATGTGATGAACACAATTTCTATTATATTTTTAGAACCACAAAGTACAAATATCGAATCTAGCACGACCCTTTGACTTCAACAACACTAAATCAATTCGCACTTCATAATTAATTTTTTGTACCAATTCTATGAAAAAAAATGTTTCCACTTATTCTCGATGCATGGAAATACGATTTTCCTGCACCCCGGTGTTTTTTAGTTTACGCTGAAGCCAAGGGATATTTGCGTTACACGATTGGTATTACGTTCTGATTAATACAAATGTCTGAAATATCATCAAATATCAATTTTCATTTGATGCAAAATCTGTTACAAAAATGTTTATTATTGAAAAGAATTACAAGGCTTATACAGAAATGTAAATTTACATTATTTTTAAGTATGTAAATGTGAACTCATTAATCAAATTATTTTTTAGAAGTGGAAGAAAAAGCACAATTGTTAAAAATTCGCATATTTAGAGTGCAATTACTGCAGTCATTGCGCAAATGCTTCCTTCGCTGCCGGTAATGACGTTATTCGTTACAAAAAATATTGTACCTAACTCTTTGTGAAGGAAAATTCCCGCATTCCGAACTAATTAGGTAAATAACTATTTCCTGAGAAGTGCAGAACGAGGATTTTTCCGCACGCGGTACAGTTGGATGTGAAAAAGGCACTTTACGCGAAATTTATTTTATTCAAACACTGAATGTTTCTACGAGCGTGCGAAATTCGACTTTTCTCCTCCGCATGTCAGGGAAAAGTCGTTTGCTGCATTGAAAAAGTATTATATTTAAAGATCTTTAAATGTAATTTAGGTTTGCATTCATACATTTGTAGAAGCGTGGTGAATGCAATATATATATATATATATATATATATATATATATATATATATATATATATATATATATATATATATATATATATATATATAATATCTGTGTGTGTGTGTGTTGTGTGTGTGTGTGTGTATATATATATATACAGGGTGTCCGTTTTTCGAGCTCCAACATGGGGATCTCAGTTATTAGAACACATACAATGTCCGTTAAATTAGCAAACTTATGTATTTTGGTGCTCAATAATATGTCGTTACGAAATTTCGGCTGTTTTCAGTTGTTGAGATTTTTCAAAAAAACCGAAATTTTCCTTTTTATACTGAAAATTGGAAAGGGTGGACGTTAACTGAAACATTATTAAGGCACGTTTTTACGAGAAATCCAAATATGTTATCGAACATTTCGAGGTACTCTAGATCTAGAAGTTATAGTAGTTAACTTATTTCTTATGGTAGCCATATTGGATTTTTACATTTTTGAATGAAGCTCTTTTTGGTGATTACAATGATATATTATATGGTATGATTCAACTTCAGGATTCCCTCAAAATACGGAAGAAACAATTTTTGCAAATAGTGCTTTGGAAAGAACATGAATTCTTTTGTTTAAAAAACACACTTTGATTAAATTTAAAAATGTATTGTTTATTTTTTAAAAATTTAATAAGCTTCAACACACCCTCTACCTTCGAATAAAATAAAATACTATTGTAATATGTTAATTGTACAAAAATAAAGAACAATGTATTCTCCTGAAGTTACCTATAGGTTGAAAATGTGATGACAGTTTCCATGTAAATTTTTCCGAATTCAACATTATTTCCGTTTCAACAACGTTTCGCCTGGTACATTAATTTGAAAACTCTGCAAACATTTTAAATACGATGAGCTGAAGTAACATCCTCAAAACGTCTATGGATTAAAGTACGTTCTACTTATAGTTTAAGAAATTCACGAAATAGGCCTAACAACTACGAATTAGAGGAAAGGGCGATATGAATGACACCCGGAGATCAAGCACCCATTCAGTGTCATCAAGAATTTCTCCTACAAGATATATAATATAAATCGGATCGTAATTTCGTCCTTGAAATTGATTTACTGATGAATACATTTTTAAGTAAAACAAAGAACCTAAAGTGACGGAATTCTAAATTCTGTCATTGATCTGAATTTGTTAGTCTATTGCATTACGTTTGAAGAAACATGCCCTATTGAGGAGAACTAGAAAAGGAAGTGTAATAAAATGATTAGCAATAACTCGTAATATGACATGGCAACTTTCTTGTGGAGTGATCTTTAAACAAACTATAAAAATCAACATCTATATGTAGATGCGGTGAAAAACGCAATAACAGAATAACAGAGTTTGAAATGAAATTCAAAATAATTAAATTAAAAGTGTTTACTTACATTTGTCCACATTATTATTATTATTTATTATTTTGCATTACATTTTTTGCGGTTTTTGGATTATAAAAGCCATTTATTTGGTGTTACATTGGCAACCAAAATAAAAGAACCAAATTCAGCTAGGACAATAAACACTATTCCTAATCTTGCGAAAGATTAGGAAATTTCAAAAGATAGTATGGGATCAAAAACGTATTTTTAAGTTTAGTTAGTAAAGAATTTAAAAAAGTTATGGAAGAATTTCCAAGCAACTATAATTTTGTGGATCGAAATTTAAACCGACCGACTGTTGGAAGATACGTAGACAAATAATACAATGAATGTGTTAAAAATAGCACTTACATTTCATCTTTTCTATCCAAATCATAAGACTTCACAAGACTTCAGAAGACTTTAGAAGACTTTAGAAGACTTCGCAAGACTTCAGAAGACTTCAGAAGACTTCAGAAGATTTCAGAAGACTTCAGAAGACTTCAGAAGACTTCAGAAAACTTCAGAAGACTTCAGAAGACTTCAGAAGACTTCAGATGACTTCATAAGACTTCAGAAAACTTCAGAAGACTTCAGAAGACTTCATAAGCTTCATAAGCTTCAAAGACTTCAGAAGACTTCAGAAGGCTTTAGAAGACCTTAGAAGACTTTAGAAGACTAGAACAATTTAGCACATTTTAGAAGACTTTAGAAAACTTTAGAAGACTGCTTTGAACAAATACATGTGTTATTTAATGATATGGTAGGTTAATTAATTTTCCCATTTTAAAAGTTGGTTAAGGTGTAAGAAAAAAAAAAGTCTGCAAGTAGATTAAGGTCACATACACTTTTTCAAACAAAATACAAAAATTGAATTAGCGATCCAAATACTTGGGGTCCGATGCATACAGGTGGGTTAAGCTAAAATCATTTTAATCCTGGAATTAAGAAATATGATTGGTGTAGACATATGTAATTATGTGTCACAAAGTGGCCATCACATTTATTGATCCGGGGATTAAAGCAATCCTGGATTAACTCACCTTACAACCAGCCCTTAGTTGTTCAGTAGAAAACGCATTACATTACTGAGTTTGTAAATGTAGAGAATTTCAGACAGAAAATATTGATTGACATATTTAAAACTAAAATTTGTTGATCATCAGGGCGCTACTGTTTAAACAGCTTCTGAGGTGCAAAAACAGTCAGTACCGCCTTAACTAAAGTCTTTTGAGTAGACTCAAGTTGTTAGCATTTCGAATATTCGTTAATATTCGCAAAAAATTTTTTTCATTTACCATACAAACTTAGTAATACCATGCCATTATTTCGCTTTACTTAAAACACAACGCCCACATCTGGATAGAAGATCAGGAAGGCCATGATTGTTTTGACCGTTTTAACGGTTGATCCTTTGTTTTCAAAGTGTCATGTCAAAATATTGCTTGGTTTAACTCACTTGCTTTTTTAAGAGATGTTTCATTTTCCTAACACATAGCGCCTACATCTGAATGAAAGATCAAGGAGGTCACGATTGTTTTGACAGTTTTAACAGGTGACACTTTGTTTTCGTGTCGTGTCATAATATTGCTCGGTTTAACTCACTTTTTTAAGAGATACGTTTCATTTTCCAATGCCTGTGTTTACAAACGACGAAATTTTGTCTACGTCCGCGCCAATGGCAATGCAGCAGAAGCGTGTCGTATTTATCAGGAAACATATCTTCAGCGGTAAATACTTTGAAAGTAAAACATATTCAAATATTCATAGACCAATTCGCAAACCGAAACTTTTTCTAAAAAGGCCGATATTATCGGAAGACCTAGAACAGTAAGAACCCCTGAACTCGAGGATACTGTGCTGAGCGAAATAATTGCCCATCTTGAAACAATCACCAGGAACATTGGTCATTTACTTAATGTAAGTCACCAAACAGTGTTAAGAATTTTTAAAGATCATCAACTGTATCCCTATCACATACAAAGGGTACAGGCGTTGTTACCCGACGATTTTCCTCAACGCGTTAATTTTTGACAGTGGATAATTCAGAAAGTAGCCGAATATCACAAATTCATACGCCATATTTTTTTACTGACGAGGCCAACTTTTCTAGAAATGCCATCCAAAATTATTACGACAACCATTTGTGGGCTGAAGAAAACCCACACGCAATAACAAAAATTCATCACCAACATCAATTTTCTGCTAACGTTTGGGCTGGTATTACTGGCAATTTTGCTATTGGACCCTTTTTCTTCCACCAAGACTCGATGAAAATACGTATCAGCGTTGTATTCAATTGAATTTAGCTTGACGGCAATGGTATACTTCAATAGGGAATATGAAGGTCATTGGATTGGTCAAGGAGCACACCAGCCATGGTCACCAAGATTACCTGAATTCGATTCTTTTCACTTTTTTCTATGCAGACGTTTAAAAACATTAGTTTACCCTAAGGCCAACTGAAAACGTTGATAACCAAAGAGATCGTACTGTGAAATAATTCGCAATAACCCTTGTATTTTTGAGTGTGTCCGCGAGTCTATTAGAAAGAGAACAGAAGCATGTATTACGATTAATGGTCGTCATTTCCAACATTTGATTTAGTTTTTATGTTACAATAGATTTATTGCTCATTTTTCGTTTTGATATGGTTTGTTGTAATAATTTTTTATCCTACATCGTAACCGTTCTTGTCCGTAATACATATATTACCAAAGTTGATGTTGCCCTATTTGTATAGCAGTAAGTTGTCTTACAATAAACACCCAGGAATAATCCTTTGCATTTTATTTGTTTTGTATTCTTAGTCATTCTAAATAAACGCATTTTATAAGAGTAACCAAATGAAATAATGGTTATTTTTTGGTCAAGAACGGTTTATTGTACAAAAAAAAATTCTTGGAAAAAAACATTTTTGCGAATTTTATCAGCTTGCAATCGCATAATGGATTTTGAATGATATCCGACCTAAATTACATAGAATTATATCGACCATACCCGGTAATTTAGATAACTGAACTTAATAATCATTGTTAACAGGAGCTTAATTAATAAAGAACTTTTATTAAAAAATAGTTTAGAATATCTGTGCAATATAAGTTCTTATTGCATAACCTAATGCATACGTGTGGACCCAGACGTTCATAACTTCAACTAATTTGAATATGTATTGAAGTCACAAAAGCTAATTCAATCGCTTTATTCCTAATAATAATTTATAAGATGAGTGATGCAGTAAACGATTTCACAAAACAATAGTGCTGAGAATTCACAGAAAATAGTCAAACAATACTAAAGTTAGAGCTATTTTAAAATTGATGGTAGAAAACAACCATAAAGCGTGCACCTTGTCCTTTTTGTTAGAACAGAGTTCCTAAAGTAAAAATACAAAAGGCAAACATCTATTATTTAAAATAAAATTCGATGATTTATTTACGTTTTAAGGAGACATGGAAATGCAGTTAATACATTATAAGTTTTCAATTAAAATTGACATTCTTTCGGTATAGTGACAAAACACCCACGTATTACTTACTCCATTTAAACACAAACCAACTATCAAGTTAAGGAAATTGATTATTTACTTCTCTTCACAAATGGTGTAAAATATTAAATACCGGGCGTATCAAAAAGGGTGCAACCCTGCGTTTAAGAAGGTTGCAGAATAATTATTATCTAATTACGTAATGTCATAGTATTTTTTAATTCAATAAATTCACGTCATGAAACATACGGTTGCGTCATTTTTGAAACACCCATTACTTTGTCGATTTGTATTCTGTTTACATAGGGAGTAGAAATCACTAGTACTTATTGTCAATAGGACGTAATATAACAGTCAATTTTCGGGTTCAATGGACCCACGGTGCAAACTAAAATAAATTTATTCTCCAGTACATGAATACGTGTATGGTTTCGATTTAGTAGATTTCACTTGTATATAATAAGTAAATATAACAAATAATTCTTAATGTCAGATCGATAGAAAATTGGCTGACTACCAAAATGTATCAATAATAAAAAGAAAGTAACACTATGTATTTAAAAATTATTATTAATTTTATTAATATTTATTTTAGTTCTACATGCATAAAGACAAAATTTACATAGATTGGGGCTTGTATCTCGATAGCGCAGTTGGTTAGCGCGGTACTCTAACAAAGTACAGGGCTTACTAATTGTATTTAATACAATTAATAATAATTTTTAATTACATATTAACTGTTGAACTTATTCGCTCAGAACAAAACTTATAATAATTTACTATGTATAATTGCCAAAGCAATCAAACAGTTCTCAGATAGTTTTAGTTTTGTTTATTGAATTATAAAAAAATTTAATTTTATTAAGAACGAACACAAAATAGAGTCTTATTTCTAACCTACGTGAACTTAGCACTCGACTTTATTAAAAAAAAACGGGTGCTGCATCCTAACCGTGTGTACTCGTTTGTAGCGCTTTCCGTTTCGTTTGTACCCTTATGGGGGGTGCAAATATGGAATATTTAAATTTCACCTAAGGGGTAAATATGTCATTTTTTAAGATATTCGAGTTCATAATCGTTTATATCCGTTTATGATATCTTCAATTTTATAATAGAATTATCAACGTAACCATAAAAATATCGTATATTAAATAAATTTATTACTTCTGTAAATAGGACAATGGATTACAGCTATAATATTTAGCGAAACATTTATTAAACGACGATTTTCGTGCAGCACTAACATATACAAAACGATATTTTTAATGTTTTAAGGTTAAAATATTATAATAACATACAATTTAAAATAAAATTACTTATTGTCGCACTTTAAGATTTTTGTAAACATATATTTAAACGAATTAAAAATATTATTATCGGTTTTGTTCTGAACGAATAAGTTCAAAAGTAAATATGAATAAAATTATTATTAATTTTATTAAATACATAAAAGTTTACCTCGAAATTTGAAACTACATAATTTATATTAACAACTCGGATGACAGCAATCGATGTAAATTTTCTTATGTTGTAGAACTGATGTAAATTCCAAATATAATGATTACAATCAAATTACTTATATTAATGGAATGTGAACCTGCAATATCGCAAGGATTCAAACATACTAAAGCAACTTGACTACTGTTAAATATATAAGTTTTGTTATGAACGAATAAGTTCAAAGGTAAATATGCAATTAAAAATTACTATTAATTTTATTAAATACATAAATAAAATAAATAATTTTTAATTACATATTTACTTTGGAACTTACTGGTTCATAACAAAAACTTATCATAATTAAATATTTGTCAAATTGCTTTGGTTCCATTAATATAAGTAATTTAATGTAATCTCACTATTTAGAATTTATATCAATTCTACATACATAAAGACAAAATTTGCATATTTGCTTGAATTCGATGGCGCAGTTGGTTAGCGCTACTCTAAAAAGTACAGGTCGTAGGTTTAAATCCTACTAGGTAAACTTATTTACGTATTTAATAAAATTAATAATAATTTTGTTTGAATTAAAAATATATTTTAACGTATAAAAGAAAATAACTTAAAACAAAAACTACAAAAGAAATACAAAAAAATACAAACAAATAATACAAAAATACAAAAAATATGAAAAATAAAACAAAACAAAAAATACACAAAATGTTTTAAAATAATTTTATATTTAACAATTTAAACGGTGTAATAAACAGAGCATTTTCTGCTACAGCCAAGATCTCGAGTTCCATTTCTAACAAAAATAAGAAATATATGTACAAACGATGAGGAAGCAGCACCCGTTTTCAGAATTCGAATATCTTAAAAAATGACAAATTTCCCCCTTAGGGGAAATTTAAGTATTCCGTATTTCCATCCCCATAAGGGTACAAACGAAACGGAAAGCGGTAAAACGGTTAGGAAACGGCACTCGTTTTCAGAATTTGTTTGAATAATAAAGTGGGATAAGTTCACAAAGGCTTATTTCTAAGAAGGCGAGATCAATAAAAAATAATTTTTGAACGATAAGTTCAAAAAGGTGTAGTACAACGATGACAAATGCCATTGTATTAGTATAATAGTATTAGTTATTTTGAAGTTTTAAGTTGTGTCCTTGCATTGAACATTTTTAACTAATTATTGTAAAATATCTAATAAAAACAGATAGTTACACAGTTGAAACCAAAAAAAATTTTCATATGTCAAATAAATGTTATTGATTATTTCGGAACGTCAATCCCAGTAAACATTTTCAAAGGTAAATCAAGAAATCTCATTCTTTTACCATTATTGTAGACTTTTATCTAAATTTATGTATGTGATACCAACCTCAGCTCAAAGGATACAACGATTTTTAAAATTCCTTTGTATAATTCTATGATCGTATTTAATAAATTAAAAATTAAAGGATAAGGTACATATTTTTGCAAATCCATCATTAAAACGTAAAAATTTTGTTGCTAATTCCTGGAGTTAAATTAGTAAAATTCCCTATAGATTTTACTTTGAGACAATTATAATTTCAAAAGAAAGCGGAAGGCCTACAATTTAACTTTCAGTATTAAACAAGTACAAAAAACATAAATAAAAAGTGTAAATAATTACGTGTTTATATTATTGTTTCTAATATTATACATCCTTAACGACAAGGGTTTTTGATTTGATTAAATAAGTACAAATTTTACAGTTTTATTTCAGTAAAGATATTTAATTTCAATTTAAGATTAAACAGTTAAATGTAACGCTGTTTCTACAAGTTTAATGCAGCAAAGTTAACCGTTTTACAATATTTTACAGATTTACGTTTAATAATTTCAGATTATGTTTAAATTGTATTGAGTAAAGATTAAAGTGTAGTAAAGATTAAGTTTTAAAAAATGAAGTTCTTTTGAAATTTAAGATGAAATTTTTAAATAGGCTTAAGAGCCAAATTAAAGATGTGTGAATTGGCAGTACCAGTAATTTTTCTGAGGTATAAGGTTTATGTATTAGTTGAATACAGTATGATTGATTACACGGCTGAATTCTCATTCCCCCAAGGGGAAGCGCGGGCTGTTTGAGTTTTCCAAGCTCCTTCAGACACAATCATGGATTCCCAGCATACATACATACATTAAGTATATATGCATAGTGGGATTAAGGATGGGTGTGGTCAGGAAGGAACAGAGGGTTCTGAGGGGGAAAATACGACTGAAAGATTTGCATTCCTCTTTTATGCAACACATTTAAATTTATACTGTAGATTTTTAAAGACAGGCGACACTCTTTGACTTTGTTTACTAAAGAATGCGGCCCCACACCACTGAGCAAGACAATATCATGTAGATTTTATGCGATTGGTTCTCTTTAATGAGTCTTTTCGGGTAAGAAAATACTTCGGATTGACTAATTTTAAAGCAGAATCGTGGCATTATACCGCGTACACCCGTGTTGAATATCAAAATATCATTCGCATATAAAACAAATTTTTAAAAGTTTGCATAAAATTAAATCATTAAATTATATACATTAGCACTTAAATCAGTTGGGTGTTTAGTAACTTTCTATATTAATCTTCAGACGCAGATGTCTTGTCCTTTTTACTTGTTTTAATTTATGACAAATTATTTGTAACAATATAAATATTACGTCTGTCACAGTTAACGCAATAAAATTACTAAAAATGACCTCTCCATATAAATTAAACACGAGTTGCGGCGCAAATAAACTCGGTATTTGTGCAACAATTGATTGTCGTATTGCAAGTACTTATTTATTAAGGATAATTATAAAAGCTATCTCTTAAATTTAGATAATTGCAGTTTTATGTGTCCATACAGTAACTACCAATTTACAGAGTGATTCATAATATGAGGGAAAAAATTAAGAGCGTGTTCATGATACATAAATAAGAAGAAAAGTTTATATCATATTTCCGGAAATGCGTAGTTTTCAATTACGGGCTGTTTAATAAAAAATTAACGCGATTAGTAAGTAATTAGTGTCATTTAACAACAAAGCGGATTACATTAACGTTGAAATGTATCTACTGTACCCATACCAGCATCAACGGGTACAGTACCTTTTGACAAATAATTTACGACGCAGAGTGGACGTCAGTGGAAGGTAAAACAGCAGAAAATCCTTTGTTTTTAGCGCAGGTCTTATTTACAGATTACAGATACAAATTTCCACAATTCTCAGGTAAGGGCCTATGAGAATCAATTTGCAATAGTGGGTGTGTGGTCCTAGCTAACATTGGGCTGTAATTGTTGTAAACGTTAACCAAGGTTTTTTCCTTCTTAGCCAAGAGTATCTAAAAATAGAATTCTAATTCTAATTTAAAATCTTAGAAACTACGCCAAAGTTATCTAAAAATAGAAAATACTGAAAATGTATTACAATTTATACCTTCTAAATGTAGATTATCTAAAAATAACACTTTGCGTCGAGTGATACACGGGGTTACCAACTATTCTGTTAAAACTAGATTATTACTGCACGTAATATTAATATTAAAAAAATGTTAATTTCTGAAGTTAATATCTAAAAATAGAGTGCTAAAATTAGAACCAGATCAAATATGGTCCAAGGTTAACTAAAGATAAGATATCTAATAATAGATCAGTTTATCAAAAAGGATAATTGATGGAAGCGGTAGCTTATCGCTCAAAGTCGTGAAAAGATACTACGGAGTATCTAACATCAAATATAATAAATTCAAAAGCTGAATAATCTGCATGTCTTTCACAACATTACAGCATTAAAAAAAATATATGCAAATTGTTGGCAGTAAAACTTATTGTAATATAGACTTAATAATTAACAATGAAATTCTATAATAGTACATTAAAAAACAAGTTTCATAAGACCAGAACAAACTCAAGTTTAAAAAAACGAGTTGAAGAATCAGTGCTTCAAGGTCTTATGAAACACGTTTTATGCTATTTTGTAATTTGCCCTTTTTAAAACAACATATTTACTTTAGTTGATTTAGGGATTTTTGTAGCGGTTGGTAATGGTTTAATTTTAAAAGTGAAAATTTATTCTAGTCGCCTTTTGTTTTATCCAAATTCTGCCACAAAACACGAAAATGGGAGATAATCAAGATAATTTTGTATGTACGCCCTCTGATATACGTGAAATTGACAAAAATACGGTCGCTAATTTGCTCATATCAAAGTTTTCCATTGGATTCATCCTGTTTGCACGATATAATTCCGAATCAAGCTTTGCCAACCTAAAAGTTTTCGTAAAATGTTCCGTGCATTAATGGATATAATGACATCGGAGATGATAATGTCGCGTTTCTTAGTATGTCTCTTAAGGAATCAAAAAAGAAACAAATTACGAAAAGTAAGTTTACAAAATCTAATTGTATCTAACATTTCCGAGATTGTTGACATATTTTACCTAATTAGCTCTTGTATAACTCAAGCTGTCCTTAAGTTTAATTCTTTCAAAAACCGCTGGCAGCTTAAGTCAATTGAAGACCTGTATCAGTACACCAAATTTTTGCTGAACTTCAAGCGTCTGGTGATTTGATGATTGCGCAGTAGTTTATTGCTGATTTCGCGCAATAACCTATTACACAGCTGTGTTGCATCTAACTTCTTCGCGCGTGATTGGATCCGTATGGGTTTCATTTCAATATTAGCCCAGCTTATCGTATTTTCTGCCAGTGCTATGCAAATGGCTTATTTGAGTTTTCGGAGAGTTTTGTTCCTGCCCTTGGTCACTTTCTGTATCTTATCCTATTAATTCTTTTACAACTATGAAATAAAATGACTGTAATTCTTAGTAATAACAAAGGTGGAATGAAGACTAGAAACAAAACAAAAGAGATCTAGTTACCTTAGCTTATGGCACTAGAAAATGAGAAGATTTACATAAAATTTCAATGCTTTGTATTTTTTATTTTTCTTCAGCCTCCTCTGAAACTAACTTTAATTGCATGCTGATCAGTATCGAACTGGTAAGTTCAAGTACTCAAGTATTTTTTAATCGGCAATTCAAGCCCGTTTAGCTTGTAGTCATAATATACAGAGTCAGGCTAACTTTAATTGAATTGGAGTTGGTAATATATCAACTATCAAAGCCAGTAAAAATGCTCCAGTAAGGTTTACTGCATTACATTGCTAAACAAGAATGTAGTAGAGCTTTAAAGTGGTATATATCTACATTCGCGCCAATTTAATCGTAAAATCTACTTGAAGCGTTTAAGTGGAAGGTTTACCTACTAAATTTAATAAGAGCATTCGATTTCGTTTGAAGTTAGGTTTTACTGGGCTGTAGATTTAACATACTACTCTCAAAAGTTTAATAACATACATTTTGAATATATTTTTGGAAAATTTATTATCCAATTGCTTTGAAAACAGGCAATTATTTTCCTTCCTGAAACATAGAAAGTAAACGAATAATTACACAACAGTTGTCTATTTACCTATCATCTTAAACTACAGTTAACAGTTTATAAAATTGTACACATTTACTTAATATTCATTACTCATTACCATACCACGTTCTAGTCCATTGTGTATGGAATCTAATGATTGATTACATCCAAAATGATCTACATTTCGTGACTTGACCCACGATGCTGCTTTTAGTTTGAAAGAGATAAATCGAAACCTCGATATAAATTGCCCAATGACAGTTCCAATGACAACGTGTACTACGTTTATATATTGCAGATACGATGATAGTTTCAGATTTAAAATTTATCTTGCATATTAGAGTAATTTATTTAAAATGGAAATCCATCTTTCCCACTCCCGAAATTAAAAAGCACAATACCATATTACATTAGTAAGCATATTTACATATGTGATATAGTATATATATATATATATATATATATATATATATATATATACATACATACATACATACATATACATACATACATTTAGTGTCTCTATTTGGTAACTCTTTTTCTCGAGGATCTTTTTTGTAGGTGAAAATTGCTGGAATTAATTTCAAATTCAAAAACGCTTCCTAAGTTCGTTGATATAAAATTGATAATACAAAATGAAGTTACATGTAATGACATTAATTTGCACATAGATAAGCAAAAATCTTAGCATTTACCTAATTTAGTGTTGGTATCAAACTTAAAGCTGAACATACAATACATTTACTAAGTATACCTTAATAGCTGATTAAAGCGATAAACGAGACGGATTATCCGCGTTCACACCGAGCTAGTTGGACCTGAGGTAACACCTGCTTAGTATTCGGGAGGTAATGGGGTCGATTCCCGTTACCGTCTACCTTGTATGAGATTTTTTCGGGGGGTTTTCATTACACACATATAGCAACATGATTACTGCGTATACGCACATCATGTACGGATATTTAGGCGAATTCTGGAGTGGTATCTTCCTTCTCAGAACCCTAACTATATTCCTTCCAATCCTATCCTAGCAGCACCTATCCTTAATCCCACTATGTATGTATGCGTAATGTGTACATGTATTCTGAAATCCATCGCTGTGGCTGAAAGAGCCTGAAAAGCTCGAGCAGCCCGCCCTCAGTTTTGAGGAAGGAATGAAACACATTACGTTCCTTTTTTCCGCTATCACAATGGTTTATATAAGCGCCCTTCTGAAAAATGACCTGGTAAAACTCACGTTGGATCTTCTTGAAGAGGTATCCCGAGATTGCAACCCCTGATTCAGCTACTTGTTTCGTGTAAAAGACGAGACATGGCCATTTTCATACATTAGAGTTTCGGCAAGTTTAAGATGAGTAAGTTTATTGTATTGATAGGCCACACGTTACATCTTGAGTTATGTAACAGGTTATTATAAAAATCTAAACATGGGTGGTGCTTATTAACTTTTGTAGTTTATTGATGGCCAATACAACACAACTTATGTATAATAAGAGTCGCCCACAGCAATGAATGAAACTAAACCACGCGTTTTTACGTTAGGCACTATCTTATTGATGATTATTTGATTATTATCTCGTATTTGTTTTTTTGGGTATGAATTTGTTACGCAGAATATTTTCGGGCAAAGGAACAGGTACAATTAATTCTATTTATAAAACTTTTTTTTGTAATTTTTTATTTTTCTATTTCATTATAAGTATTAAATAAAACTAGTCAGTAACATTAGTTTGAGTTTCCAATTTGTAATTTTGCCGCGTCAAACTTTAAACTGTCCGTTCTTCCTTGTTTAAACATACGGCACCGTTGACATTTGGTCCGTAAATACTACAGACTTCACGGTGAATGTCTGCTTTTGAAAGGTTTTTTACCAGTAAAAATTGTAGCACAGCACGGATTTCGCACTTCGCTGAGTTTTCTTTACTGGCTATTTTGAATCAATATAACGAGCGAACGAAACGTAGCACCATTTTCACACTGACACAGCTACGTACTGAACTCCTGTGTTTGCAGACACAATCATGCCACCGTTTCCCCACTTCCGCGCTACACGAAAACGAAGGTTAGTTTGTGGCATCAAACCATCTGCTGGATTTACGCATCACTATTTAAGTGATCCTAAAAATAGTGCTTTTAAGTTTTTATTCAATATTATGTCTTAATAAATGATCAAATGTTCAAATAAACGTCTTGTTAAAAACACGTATTAATTTGTGTTTGAATGTTAGTTCTCACTTTTGACGACATAAGAGGTGTACCTTTACGGCAAGCTCTTCAACTAAATTGTGTAGTCACACATTACTACGCTGTAGCTTTAAATTATTACAATTATTCAAAACGTTTTTTTCCCCATAAAACAAACACATCAACATTGTTACCGCTTACAATACACAAAATAAGGGAGAAGATCCTTGAACTGCCTAATGATAGTAAATTTAAAGATAAATGAACGATTAAAAAAAAGTAAGGTTTAGTTCACAATTGACGACAGTCACCATACATTTTGTGATAAAAGTATTGTTTTAAAGTGATTGATAGAGGTGTATATATTGAAAATAAAATCTTAAAGAACGAAACGTATAGAGAATGTCTAAATGAGGAACGTCTACACTAACCAGACATTTTAAAGAGGGTATTGAGAATTAATCCAATTAATTTTGAAATAGTATAGGAAAATACGCAATCAATCTAAACATTAATGCGTGTGATGTTTAATTACATAAGTCAAATTTACTTTTATTTCAAAGTATTTATTTCAATTTAAGATTAAACAGTTAAATGTAACGCTGTTTCTACAAGTTTAATGCAGCAAAGTTAACCGTTTTACAATATTTTACAGATTTACGTTTAATAATTTCAGATTATGTTTAAATTGTATTGAGTAAAGATTAAAGTGTAGTAAAGATTAAGTTTTAAAAAATGAAGTTCTTTTGAAATTTAAGATGAAATTTTTAAATAGGCTTAAGAGCCAAATTAAAGATGTGTGAATTGGCAGTACCAGTAATTTTTCTGAGGTATAAGGTTTATGTATTAGTTGAATACAGTATGATTGATTACACGGCTGAACTCTCATTCCCCCAAGGGGAAGCGCGGGCTGTTTGAGTTTTCCAAGCTCCTTCAGACACAATCATGGATTCCCAACATACATACATACATTAAGTATATATGCATAGTGGGATTAAGGATGGGTGTGGTCAGGAAGGAACAGAGGGTTCTGAGGGGGAAAATACGACTGAAAGATTTGCATTCCTCTTTTATGCAACACATTTAAATTTATACTGTAGATTTTTAAAGACAGGCGACACTCTTTGACTTTGTTTACTAAAGAATGCGGCCCCACACCACTGAGCAAGACAATATCATGTGGATTTTATGCGATTGGTTCTCTTTAATCAGTCTTTTTGGGGTAAGAAAAATACTTCGCATTGACTAATTTTAAAGCGGAATCGTGGCATTATACCACGTACACTCGTGTTGAATCTCAAAATATCATTCACATATAAAACAATTTTTTTTTTTAAATTTGCATAAAAATTCAATCATTAAATTACCTATATACATTAGCACTTAAATCAGTTGGGTGTTTAGTAACTTTCTATATTAATCTTCAGACGCAGATGTCTTGTCTTTTTTGGCTTGTTTTAATTTATGACAAATTATTTGTAACAATATAAATATTACATCTGTCACAGTTAACTCAATAAAAATTACTAAAAAATGACCTCTCCACATAAATTAAAAATGAGTTGCGGCGCAAATAAACTCGGTATTTGTGCAACAATTGATTGTCGTATTGCAAGTACTTATTTATTAAGGAAAATTATAAAAGCTATCGCTTAAATTTAGATAATTGCAGTTTTATGTGTCCATACAGTTACTACCAATTTACAGAGTGATTCATAATATGAGGGAAAAAATTAAGAGCGGGCTGTTTAGTAAAAAATTAACGTGATTAATAAGTAATTAGTGTCATTTCACAACAAAGTGGATTACATTAACGATGAAATGTATCTACTGTATCCATACCACCATCAACGGGTACAGTACCTTTTGACAAATAATTTACCACGCAGAGTGGAATTTCGTCAGTGGAAGATAAAACATCAGAAAATCCTTTGTTTTTAGCGCATGTCTTATTTACAGATTAGAGATACAGATTTCCACAATTCTCAGGTAAGGGCCTATGAGAACCAATTTGCAATAGTGGGTGTGTGGTCCTAGCTAACATTGGGCTGTAATTCTTGTAAGCGTTAACCAAGGTTTTTTTCTTCTTAGCCAAGTTTATCTAAAAATAGAATTCTAATTCTAATTTAAAATCTTAGAAACTACGCCAAAGTGGCCTAAAAATGGAAAATACTGAAAATGTATTACAATTTATACCTTCTATATGTAGATTATCTAGAAATAACACTTTGCTATAGCGTGGAGTGATACACGGGGTTACCACTATTTTGTTAAAACTAGATTACTACTGCACGTAATATTAATATTTAAAAAAATGTTAATTTCTGAAGTTGATATCTAAAAATAGAGTGCTAACATTAGAACCAGATCAAATATGGTCCAAAGTTAACTAAAGATAAGACGTATCTAATAATAGATCAGTTTATCAAAAAGGATATTACTAATTGATGGAAGTGGTACCTTGTCGCTCAAGGATGTGAAAAGATACGACGGAGTATCTAACATAAAATATAGTAAATTCAAAAGCTGGATAATCTGCAGGTCTTTCACAACATTACAGCATTAAAAAATATATATGCAAATTGTTGGTAGCAAAACTTATTGTAATATACCTAGACTTAATAATTAACAATGGAATTCTACAATAGTATATTAAAAAATAAGTTTCATAAGACCAGAACGAACTCAACTTTGAAAAAACGAGTTGAAGAATCAGTGCTTCAAGGTCTTATGAAACACGTTTTTATGCTATTTTTTGTAATTTGCCCTTTTTTAAAACAACATATTTACTTTAGTTGATTTAGGGATTTTTGTGGCGGTTGGTAATGGTTTAATTTTAAAAGTGAAAATTTGATCTAGTCGCCTTTTGTTTTATCCAAATTCTGCCACAAAACACGAAAATAGAAGATAATCAAAATAATTCTGTATGTACGCCCTCTGATATACGTGAAATTGACAAAAATACGGTCGCTAATTTGCTCATATCAAAGTTTTCCATTGGATTCATCCTGTTTGCATGATATAATTCCGAATCAAGCTTTGCCAACCTAAAAGTTTTCGTAAAATGTTCCGTGCATTAATGGATATAATGACATCGGAGATGATAATGTCGCGTTTCTTAATATGTCTCTTAAGGAATCAAAATAGAAACAAATTACGAAAAGTAAGTTTACAAAATCTAATTGTATCTAACATTTCCGAGATTGTTGATATATTTTGCCTAATTAGCTCTTGTATAACTTACGCTGTCCTTAAGTTTCATTCTTTCAAAAACCGCTGGCAGCTTAAGTCAATTGAAGACCTGTAACAGTACACCAAGATGCAAGGATCATTCCACAAATTTTGCTGAACTTCAAGCGTCTGGTGATTTGATGATTGCTCATTTCGCGCAATAACCTATTACACAGTTGTGTTGCATCTAACTTCTTAGCGCGTGATTGGCATCCTAATGGGTTTCATTTCAATATTAGCCCAGATTATCGTATTTTCTGCCAGTGCTATGCAAATGGCTTATTTGAGTTTTCGGAGAGTTTTGTTCCTGTCCTTTGTCACTTTCAGTATGTTATCCTATTAATTCTTTTACAACTATGAAAGAAAATTACTGTAATTCTTAGTAATAACAAAGGTGGAATGAAGACTAGAAACAAAACAAAAGAGATCGAGTTATCTTAACTTATGGCACTTGAAAATGAGAAGATTTACATAAAATTTCAATGCTTTGTATTTTTTATTTTTCTTCAGCCTCCTCTGAAACTAACTTTAATTGCATGCTGATCAGTATCGAACTGGTAAGTTGCAGTACTCAAGTATTTTTTAATCGGCAATTCAAGCCCGTTTAGCTTGTAGTCATAATATACAGAGTCAGGCTAACTTTAATTGAATTGGAGTTGGTAAATATATCAACTATCAAAGCCAGTAAAAATGCTCCAGTAAGGTTTACTGCATTACATTGCCAAACAAGAATGTAGTAGAGCTTTAAAGTGGTATATATCTACATTCGCGACAATTTAATCGTAAAATCTACTTGAAGCGTTTAAGTGGAAGGTTTACCTACTAAATTTAACAAGAGCATTCGATTTCGTTTGAAGTTAGGTTTTACTGGGCTGTAGATTTAACATACTACTCTCAAAAGTTTAATAACATACATTTTTAATATATTTTGGAAAATTTATTATCCAATTGCTTTGAAAACAGGCAATTATTTTCCTTCCTGAAACATAGAAAATAAACGAATAATTACACAACAGTTGTCTATTTACCTATCATCTTAAACTACAGTTAACAGTTTATAAAATTGTACACATTTACTTAATATTCATTACTCATTACCATACCACATTCTAGTCCATTGTGTATGGAATCTAATGATTGATTACATCCAAAATGATCTACATTTCGTGACTTGACCCACGATGCTGCTTTTAGTTTGAAAGAGATAAATCGAAACCTCGATATAAATTGCCCAATGACAGTTCCAATGACAACGTGTACTACGTTTATATATTGCAGATACGTTGATAGTTTCAGATTTAAAATTTATCTTCCATATTAGAGTAATTTATTTAAAATGGAAATCCATCTTTCCCACTCCGAAATTAAAAAGCACAATACCATATTACATTAGTAAGCATATTTACATATGTGATGTAGTAATATATATATATATATATATATATATATATATATATACACATACATACATACATACATATACATACATACATTTAGTGTCTCTATTTGGTAACTCTTTTTCTCCAGGATCTTTTTTGTAGGTGAAAATTGCTGGAATTAATTTCAGATTCAAATACGCTTCCTAAGTTCGTTGATATAAAATTGATAATACAAAATGAAGTTCCATGTAATGACATTAATTTGCACATAGACAAGCAAAAATCTTAGCATTTACCTAATTTAGTGTTGGTATCAAACTTAAAGCTGAACATACAATACATTTACTAAGTATACCTTAATAGCTGATTAAAGCGATAAACGAGACGGATTATCTGCGTTCACACCGAGCTAGTTGGACCTGAGGTAACACCTGCTTAGTATTCGGGAGATAATGGGGTCGATTCCCGTTACCGTCTACCTTGTATGAGATTTATTCAGGGGTTTTCATCACACACATATATCAACATGATTACTGCGTATACGCACATCATGTACGGCTATTTAGGCGAATTCTGGAGTGGTATCTTCCTTCTCAGAACCCTAACTATATTCCTTCCAATCCTATCCTGGCAGCACCTATCCTTAATCCCACTATTTATATATGCGTAATGTGTACATGTATTCTGAAATCCATCGCTGTGGCTGAAGAGCCTGAAAAGCTCGAGCAGCCCGCCCTCAGTTTTGAGGAAGGAATGAAACACATTACGTTCCTTTTTTCCGCTATCACAATGGTTTATATAAGCGCCCTTGTGAAAATGACCTGGTAAAACTCACGTTGGATCTTCTTGAAGAGATATCCCGAGATTGCAACCCCTGATTCAGCTACTTGTTTCGTTTAAAAGACGAGCCATTTTCATACATTAGAGTTTCGGCAAGTTTAAGATGAGTAAGTTTATTGTATTGATAGGCCACACGTTACATCTTGAGTTATGTAACAGGTTATAATAAAAATCTAAACATGGGTGGTGCTTATTAACTTTTGTAGTTTATTGATGGCCAATACAACACAACTTATGTATAATAAGAATCGCCCACAGCAATGAATGAAACTAAACCACGCGTTTTACGTTAGGCACTATCTTATTAATGATTATTTGATTATTACCTCGTATTTGTTTTTTTGGGTATGAATTTGTTACGCAGAATATTTTCGGGCAAAGTAACAGGTACAATTAATTCTATTTATAAAACTTTTTTTTGTAATTTTTTATTTTTCTATTTCATTATAAGTATTAAATAAAACTAGTCAGTAACATTAGTTTGAGTTTCCAATTTGTAATTTTGCCGCGTCAAACTGCAAACTGTCCGTTCTTCCTTGTTTAAACATACAGCACCGTTGACATTTGGTCCGTAAACACTACAGACTTCACGGTGAATGTCTGCTTTTGAAAGGTTTTTTACCAGTAAAAATTGTAGCACAGCACGGATTTCGCACTTCGCTGAGTTTTCTTTACTGGCTATTTTGAATCAATATAACGAGCGAACGAAACGTAGCACCATTTTCACACTGACACAGCTACGTACTGAACTCCTGTGTTTGCAGACACAATCATGCCACCGTTTCCCCACTTCCCGCGCTACACGAAAACGAAGGTTAGTTTGTGGCACCAAACCATCTGCTGGATTTACGCATCACTATTTAAGTGATACTAAAAATAGTGCTTTTAAGTTTTTATTCAATATTATGTCTTAATAAATGATCAAATGTTCAAATAAACGTCTTGTTAAAAACACGTATTAATTTGTGTTTGAATGTTAGTTCTCACTTTTGACGACATAAGAGGTGTACCTTTACGGCAAGCTCTTCAACTAAATTGTGTAGTTAACCGCAATGGAAAGGATCACTCTTACAACATGGTCACACATTACTACGCTGTAGCTTTAAATTATTACAATTATTCAAAACGTTTTTTTCCCCATAAAACAAACACATTGTTACCGCTTACAATACACAAAATAAGGGAGAAGATCCTTGAACTGCCTAATGATAGTAAATTTAAAGATAAATAAACGATTAAAAAAAAGTAAGGTTTAGTTCACAATTGACGAAAGTCACCATACATTTTGTGATAAAAGTATTGTTTTAAAGTGATTGATAGAGGTGTATATATTGAAAATAAAAATCTTAAAGAACGAAACGTATAGAGAATGTCTAAATGAGGGAACGTCTACACTAACCAGACATTTTAAAGAGGGTATTGAGAATTAATCCAATTAATTTTGAAATAGTATAGGAAAATACGCAATCAATCTAAACATTAATGCGTGTGATGTTTAATTACATGTAAATTAATTAATTCGCTTTATTTGCTACTAACGTGGTGCTACTATCTGTCATTTACAGAATTTAAACTATTTGTCAACAATTGGATGCATTGAATTATATATATCACCTATTTGCTTGATATACTTTTAGAAGTTTCTTGCGTATTTACTGTATTTACATAAATACGTTGTTTATGTTTACGGTATTAATAGTACAAGTGCCAAGAAACCAAACAATTTTTTTATAGCTATGCAACGAGCTGTAAAGCTTCACATGAAAAAGGCACGTTATAGTAGTACATAATTCAACAAGCTATGTTAACGATGCCGGCAATTTGAATGTGTTTTATTCTTTTAAAATACTCTGTTGTAAAACTGAAATTCCATTCTAGCATTCATTTTAATTATACACAAACTTGATTTTTCAAAGAATAACCCACGGTGATAATTTCTTATATATATATATATATATATATATATATATATATATATATATATACATTGCTCTGAATGAATAAATATATAAATTTTCTAATAATAATAATAATAATAATATTTATTTGCCCAACACGAAACCCAATTATAGGGTATATAGAATAAACAAGATCAAAAGACAGTCTTAACAATAATATAATAACACAGCAATGAAAGTAAATGTAAACTATAACAATATAAGCTGTAATAATATATCAAAAAAAAAAAAAAACAAATCAACTACAAAATCATATATAATCTAGGGTAAGCCAATTTATCTAAATATATCCGGAAATAATTTTTCGGCATTTCTACACATAAGGTGAACACGACACCGGTGTGGCTTGGCGGTATAAGAAACAATATCGCATATCGCGACATTAATTCCAAGGCTATTGCAAAAACACCAGCTCACTAGAGTGTCAATATTGTCTTGGAGTATCTGAGCATCCTGTCTTGACGTAATTTCAATATAGTTTCATATCGTCAGCATAGGCAATTACTGGGCATCTCAATGTGTGAAGAATCTCATCAATAAATAGTAGGAAAAGTAGGGGGCTGAGGAACACCAGCAACAAGTGTAAATTGGTCCGATGCGAAACCATTATAAAAGCCATTACAAATCCTGTTTTCCAGATAAGAACGAAGAAGATTAGTTAGTTTCGGTGCGGCACCGTAGATATACATTTTATTTAGTAGCAGATCGTGGTCTATAGAATCAAAAGCACTAGCAAAATCTATATATATATATATATATATATATATCTATATCACATTCACTTGTCCACGCCTATCAAGAACCTCCGTAAGAAATTGTGTCATACAAGCAAGATTCGTTGTAGTTGAGGGACCATGCAAGAACTCATGTTGATCCGTAGAGAGGAACGGTTTGACGTTAGAGTAAATGGTGTTATGAATTACGCAAAATTATTGAGTATAGAGATTGGTCTGTAATTCTTGATGCAAGATTTTTTGTTGACAAGAGTAATTCTAGCTATTTTCCATTTATCAGGAAAAGCAGAACCCATGATAGCCAAGTTGACTATTAAGGTTAACGGCGTAACCAAAAAAAAAATCTAAAATCGCGTATTAAATAACTTGGTAGCTGGTCTTCACCACAGCTGGCTTTATTGGGGAGATGCGCTAAGAGTTTGAGTACTTCATTTTCTGTTACAGGTGTAATTGATAAAGGAAGACAGCAGTTGAAATAATCATGGCTATAGTTCACTCGACGACGATATTAGTACGGGAGTTAGACGAAAGTAAGACGCAAGCCATTAGCAATATCCTTAGGGGAGTCATACGTAACATCGTCAAGATATAACCGAGAAGATATGCGCGAAGTACCTTGTTCTTGGTGAATATAAGACCACAGTTCCTTAGGGTTGCTTTTAAAATTTTGTTCCACCTTTCGCAGGTAGTTCATATAAGCAGAATTAGCTTGCTTTTTGCAAATACCTCTACACCTTTGAAATTCCGACAAATAGAATGTATTTTTTGTTAAAAGCCACTTTCTCCGATATGATCGTTTGGTTTTTAAATTATACTTCAGGTGTAAACCAGATTAGATATTTGGAACTGCGTTGTTCGTATTTGGGAACAGATTTGTCAAGCGTTTGATAGAGTTTCTCATACATTAACATCTCATGCATTGACATCGTTGATTTCCTTAGGAATGGACCAATATATGAGACACATATCATGATATAATTGAAAATAATTAGCTTTTTTAAAATTATAACGCAGGTTATTGATGCAGGAGAAGTTTACGTTCGCACTCATGGCCGATAAGCGTAATGTGAAGATAAGAGCGGGGTAATACGGATCCTCATCGACTAACAGGCTATCTGATATTTGTATATCAAAGTGAGTAATCAAGTTAGACAAAAACAGGCCAAGCAAACCATTACACGCATTACTTACAGAGTTATACTGTTGAATTTTTAACATACTTGTAAAGTTAGTAATGACAGTAATTCCAAGGCATCAAAAAACAGTTCAAAATCAGCAATAGTAGTATCACGGTGGGATATACATATACATCAATTGAGGAAACGAGATTACGTATTTGTGCTTATTTACAATTGAAAAGCAATTACAATTTTTTATACCAATTAAGACATCTCCACCTTTAGTTTTTTGTGCCATTGTAACATATCCATCGCATAGCAGAACACTATAATTAGGTGGAAACAGTTCCATACTATTAACAGACTCAGGCAGCCATGTTTCTGTTAATATAACATCAGACATCATAGTACAACAATTCTTCTTCTTCTTAAACAGCCCTTTCTTGTCCACTCCTAGATGTAGGCCTCCTCTTTCTTTTTCCACTCCTTTTTGTCTTATGCTATACGTTGCCAGTTTTTTACGGAACGTCCTGTGATGTAGTCCGTCCATCGTCTTTGTGGTCGTCCTACACTGCGTTTGTGTAATCTTGGTCTCCATTGCAAAATATGTTTTGTCCATCGTGTCGTCTCCTGTCTTGCCATATGTCCTGCCCTACTTCATTTTGATCTCGTTAATATTTCTTCTTCACACTTCGTTCGTCTTCTAATTTCGTCATTTCTGACGTGGTCTCTGAGACTCATTCCCAGCATGATACGCTCAATAGCTCTTTGGGTGGTTCTGAGGTTATTTGTCGAGTTGACAGTTAGTGACATGGTCTCCATACCGTAAGTCAACACAGGGAGGATACACATATTAAACACTTCCTTTTTTAGGTTAATAGGGATATTCCGGTCTTTCAGCACTAATCCTAGTTCCACAGTTGCTGCCCATGTCATTCGAGTTCTTCTGTTTACTTCGGCTGTCTGATTTTCTTTTCCTAACTTGATTGTATGTCCCAGGTAGATGCCTCTACTTTTTCTAGGTCTTGGTGGTCTAGTGTGATTGTTCGATCTTCTTTAGTCATGACCTTAGTCTTTCCATGTTCATTGTGAGACCTATCCTTTCTGATGGCCGTTTGCTACGAAACGGAGATGGTACAGGCATCTTCCCTTTTTTTCCCAATTCAGCTCTTTGAAAACCTCTTCTAAGTCCATAGTAAAGAGCTTTGGAGAGATAGTGTCTCCTCGTCTCACACCTCGTGCAGCCTGGATTTTATTTGTTGCTAGGCTATCGGTAATTTTAACTTGAAATGTAACCGCGTCATAAACGTTTTTCAGTAGATTTCTGTATCTTGAGTCCACCCCCTGCTTTGTCCATTGCTGAGAATACTGCCCAATGCTCCACTGAGTCGAACGGCTTGCTGTAATCCACAAAGGCAAAGTGGAGCGGAACGTTATATTCTATGCATTTCTCTATTAGGAAACGCACAGCTTATATATGATCGGCGTACCATATCCTTTTCGAAGTCCGGCTTGCTCCGGTGGTTGATACCCGTCAAATTTATTTGTAACCCTGTTGGTAATAATCTTTGTAAATAATTTATAAGGCTGTGGCAAAAGATTGATGGGTCTATAGTTCTCCAAATTTTCTGTCTCCTTTTTTATAAAGCAGGATAACCTGCGCATTTTCCCATGTAGTAGGTATGTTACTGTTAGGCACTTGTTCAGTAAAATGTTAATTGAGTTTAGCGTTGAATTACCTCCCAGTTTTATCATTTCGGCAGTAATACCATTATCCCCCGGGACACGTCCATTTTTCATGTGTGACAAAGCATATTCGATTTCGTTTATGGTGATGTCGGGGATCTCCTATGACCCTACGTTTCTTATATTTTGTAACTTTGCATTTGAGGTTGGTAGATTTTTAGAACAGTACAAATTGCTGTAATACTTCTGAACGATGTCGGCAAGTTCTTTGTTATCTTGTTTTATTTCACCTTCGCTATTTTTTAGTTGATGTATTGTCGTTTTCCCATTTGTTCTGTCTATTTTTAATACTTTCATGTTCTTGTTATTTTCGATCACTGTTCGAATTTTTTCTGCGTTATACTTCCTTATGTCTTTCCTAATTTCCTTACGGATACTTTTGTTCATCTCTGAATATTCTTTAGAATCTTTATTCATACTTCTCCTTTTTTCTATCATTTCTTGTGTGTTTTTGCTTAATTTCGAGTGTTTGTTTTTCTTCATATCTTTTTGGTTGGTCTTCACGTTTCTAATTTTTCCTTCCGGCTCATTTATATCTATTTCTATATCATGGCTTGCGGGTAATAGTTTCGTTCTCAGTTCTTCTTGATATTTATCGATATTTTCTTTTAGTTCTTTGGAAGTGGGAAACAGCTTTGGTCTCATAAGTTTATTTCTTTCTATTTTCATGTTTATTTCTATTTTTGCTCTAACAAGTCTGTGATCGCTGCCCATATCGAACTGTTTAAATACTGATATGTCTTTGGCAATATATTTTCTGTTGGTTATAATATAGTCGATTTCGTGTTTTGTTCGTGAATCAGGGCTTCTCCATGTCCATCTTCTTTGGGTTTTTTTTGTGAAAAAGGTGTTCATACAATACATACTTTAATTTTGTAGGTAGTTAATTAGCATATTTCCTTGCTCATTAGATATGCCCAATCAAAAGTTTCCTCTGTTTGGAATATTGTCATCATTGAGTTTTCCCACTTGGCGTTAAAGTCGCCCATTATTATTCTGTAATACGCTTTTTCGGATCTACGGGCTAGTGAGATGTCTTCATAGAGTTGTTCTATCTCGTCATTTGTTGATAAATTTGTAGGGGCACATACTTGTATTACCTGGAGGCTGTACCCATTGGATAATTATAGAATGATATATATGACTCTAGGTGATATCGATGTCATCTTTGTTACTAATATATTTTTATTTATTAGCAACGCAACACCTTCCATATGGTAGTTTACGTCGTTATTATTTTGGTATAATATGTATCCTGATTTTAGTGGTACAACAATTAACATAAAACAAATGACATTTACTGTTTAAACCGTGTATTTTGGTAGTAGACAGACAACAAAATTGTGTTAGAGAATCTGTTCGACGATATTAGTTTTCCGACTTGACAATTCTAGGAGTACCATTAATATATCTAATTTTGATGTTGGTGTCCCCATTAGCCAAGCGACCATCACACTCTTCCTTGATCATTTTAAACTATTCCATTTGCATTGGACTTCTATCACGAGAGATTGAAATCGCAGCTCATGGAGTGGTTTTGAGTATGGATCTAATCTACCAATGCGCAGAACACTTAATGAAGATAGATTAATACCAATTTCAGATAGATGAGCTTCATGTATTCCATACATAATTATATTAGCACAGCGTTTTTGCGGTCCCACGCCTCATGAACCACGGTCTCAGTTAATGAAAGTGTAGATTGACGAGCTACATGTGCATCTGCCGTAACACCCTTGAGTTGGTTAATGTCATCCTGCAGCGCAATAATAACAGATTTGAGACTATCTATATCACTACCCATCTCATCACAGTCCTGACAATTCCATTTCAAACCCGTGTTCGTCTTAATTTTACGCGCTTCAGCGGCTATAATATCCACGCAATCTACGTTGTAGTTCTTTTTGCAAATAGCACAGATAACAATACGATGTATTTCGAACTTGTTCTTCCAAAAGCAACACTGCGACATGATTAAATTATAAATTAGTGATTAAAATCACTGTTTAATTAATCAATATAGAAATTTATTACAATTTCCGCTATCAGTTTCTTATCACTTCTAATTCACCAACAAGTAAATCAAACACATAAATATGTACACTAATCCCGCATATAATTAGTAAATTACTCACAAATTTTAACTTCAAGTAGGTATCTGCAGCACTACAGTGCCACCAAGCTTAGAAACGCCCCGGAAAATATGTCAACTAATTTCAATAACAAACGCCAATAACCAATCAGCGGCTGTGATTTACTTAATGTACACTCTCTGTACAATACATATTTTAAAAAATTCTTTTGTCAGTTCCCGCTATTTAGTTTTCCTTAATTTGTTTGTTTGTATTTCATTTTGCTTCCAGTTTCATACTTGCCTACTAAATCGTCTTTTTAAAGACGCTTGTCCTCAATTAATACATAAATATTGGTAAGTAAATATATTGTCATTGTCATATAATTTATTAGCATTTATGTTATTAAATAAGTTTACAAGTGTACGTTGTTTATTTTACGACAATTTAAGAAAGTCTAATTGTGTTGTTTTAGGTGTGCTAAAACATAAGTTCGCGTGGAGAGGTCATTCACTTCGAAGCACGTAAAATCATTCGGAATGTCATCGAATTTTTCGATCAACAAAAAAGAACTGGTTGTTGGAGTTTGCTATAGAAACATCTACAAAATTGGCTGCAGCCGCAACAGGGAGCCTATTTCATTTATAAAAACTATTAGAAAAGAAGCAGAAGTAGCAGGGTCCTCAAAGTTAAAATCTTCAAAGAAGGCACGAACTATAGCTCCAAAAAAAATTAAATTAAATGAAGTGAAAAAGTGTATTCTACGAAGAACTGTGCATGAAGTGTATACCGTTGAACACAAAGTTCCACATTTAAATTTGTTAGTGGATAAAATGCGCGAAAGAGTTGAATTTACAGGAGGACGAGAAACTTTGCGAAAACATTTATTAAAACTGGGTTTTAAATACAAGAAGTGCAATGACAAACGTAAACTGTTAATGGAGAGAAGCGATATTGTAGCTTGGCGTTCTCCATATTGAAGGAAATTAAGGGAAAGCGATAAACTTGGTGATAAAAACAGGCCAGTTGTATACTTGGATGAAACTTACATTCATCCATCACATGGGGTTTCTAAATGTTGGCAATCGGACGAAGAACCTGGTGTTTATAAATTTAACAGAGCAGGTCAACGACATATTATAGTTCAGGATTTGTACCAAATGCACTGTTGATCTTTAAGTCACATTCGAATCAGGAGACTACTGATAACATGAATCATGCAAATTTTGTACAATGGTTGGAAAAGCAATTAATATCAAATCTACCAAAACATTCAATTGCAGTAATGAATAATGCACCTTATCATACTGTTCAAATAAATACACCATCCAACATTAACAATCGTAAAGGATATATCAATACTTGGTTGGAAGTAAATAGCATTTCTACCACAGAAGATATGCGTAAGGCTGAATTATTATTATTACTAGTGAAGCAATTTTCCAATAATAAAGTTTATTATGTGGATGAGTTATTGAAGCAACATGGGCACACAGTTCTAGCTGTAGATAATGTTAAACAGAAAACTACCGAAATTTCAGATTTAGTTAAAAATACGTGTATAGAAATTACGCAGGAAGAACCATTGTATACACGTTAAACATATTGAAGAAGAGATGTGGAAAGCAGATTTTTTGGCAGATGATGTTATTGAAAATTTGACTTTTAAGGTGAATACAGGCAGTTCTGACGAAGATGAGTGGATCACTGGCAACATTGATTGTGAAAGTACATAAATATGTGACCATTATGTGACAAATTTGTGATTTTAGTACATTTTTGGTCATTGTGTACAGTAGTTGTTATAGCTAACTCACAACTCAAAAACAAGAAAAAGCAAGTAGAAAATTAGAATTATTACTTTGCTAATGTATGAAATTTAATTAGATGGTTGAAAGTAGACAGGTCTTGTGCATAAACGTAAATGTTTGGATCGATTAAGTTTATTATCTATAACATTTACTTTAATTAACCTTTGTTGACATTATAAATACCCATATCTTGATATGAGTTTCATTTGTTTTGTGCGACTGGTGTTTGTCAGAGCAAGCCATCTTGAATTTTTTTAAATGGCAACCTAGGTTGAGTTTGGTATCATTTGGCAGGTAATTGATTTAGAAATGCAGCACGGTATATTATAAGCTTGTTTATTCTAAAATAACGAAGAAAATTAAAATATTAAACAAATAGTTCAAGTGAATAAAACAAAAGAATTGAACAAGAAAATTGAGTTACTTAATTGATGAAAATCACAATAACTGCACAAATTATTGTCCATTCAATTCTTGACAATATCTAAGTCTATCAACAAAAGCATTCTGCATTCTGCAGATATGCCGGAGGGATGTTTGTGATCGCAATTCAATTCGAGCTTCTAATTCATCTAATCTTATTGGCCTATTAAATAAATAAATAAACACACTTATTTCCACAGAAACCAAACCGTATTTTATATGCGACCCTACATGAGAAAAACAAGCTTATGATCGAATTGTAGTATTTACTATCAGTTCGAATTAGAAAAGCGATAGAGTATTAGAAATTGCTAAAATTGATAACAATCAGTAGAGAACACAGAAATGCTACATTTCAATTAAATTTTTGTATAAGTTGTATTTATTAACAGCCCTTTGTCCAGAAAATGTTCCCTCTACAAAGTTAATTTGGCTTTTTAATTTTCTTCGTTATTTTAGAATAAATAAGCTTATGATATACCGTAGTGTATTTCTAAATCAATTACCTGTCAAATGACACCAAACTCAACCTAGGTTGCAATTTAAAAAAATTCAAGATGATTGCCTCTGACAACCAGTCGCACAAAACAAACGAAACTCATATCAAAATATGGGTATTTATGTATGTTTTAACTACACCAAATGTCAAACCGTTTCTACATAATCCCATTTGGTGCAATACTATTTGCACACCCTGTATACTGGTAGTTAGGCAACCAATGTTACAAAACTGTATGTCATAGTTTCTTTTGTTTGAAATTTTGAAAAGACAGCCAAATGGATTTCTTTGTACTTGTGCATATGAATGTACATTGCAAACATGCAGCTCAAACATACAGTTCCCTCGTTACGCCTTCCCGTGACGGTTCTAAGCTTGGTGTAACTGTAACTCTTAATAACACTTTATTGGCTAATTAATTTACTTAACTTTAAATACTTAGTTAAACAAAATGCAAATTAACGGAGAAACGAACTGAAACGCCACATCGTGTTATAGTATAGTAGTATATGATTTCTTATTCTAGTAAGAATAAGATTTTAATACTAAAAGAATTTGGGTGTAATGCAAATGTATCAGACCACGTAAAATAAAAAAAACTACATTGAAAGACAATATAAGGTACTATTTTAGTGAAATGCTTAAAATCCGAAAGGTCAGGAACTTTCATAAAATTCGATAGATCTCATTTAAAATAAAATAGTAACTGTTCCTAAAGCCCCAAAGGAGCTTTATTATATTTCAACGAAAAGTTCCTATGGGTAGCGTATAAAAAGCCATTATATTTCAAGTGTGAGATTTCGATAACAGAAATCTTCCATTTTAAACCCGATTAGTTATACAAATTCTATTTTTTTCTCTCGACTAACTTGTTGCGTTTCCTAAATAAAAGCCTTACACTTTGGCTTATTGTTCATATCCATGATTTGTTTGCGTTTTTCCTTCTCTCAATATTTGCACATACAACTATAATTTTATATATGTATGTAATTTACAATTCATATTTAAAAAACTTAAATATAAATAATCTACTCTTGATTATAATTAATTTAAGCGGTATAAGACGAGTCAAGACTTATGAATGATTTATCATTAGGAAATCGGGCTTAGGCAATCCTTTTATACAAAAATTGGTTGTCTTGTGTTAGAAAATATTACGCAAGATTTACCTTCATTTTCGTTTCATAAAAGTTTAATAGAAATTCCACCAGATTTGCAATTAGCTGATCCCAACTTCAATAAATCTCAGGGAATAAATTTATTAATTGGGACGCAGTTGTTCTGGGATTTACTGTTGAACGATAGAATTAAAATGCATAGTAATCAGCCAATTTCGCAAAATACTTTATTCAGATGGATAATAAGCGGATCATTAACTAATCATCAAGCAGTTTCACGGACCACGGTTTGCAATTTGCTTTCCAATTCGGCGGAAATGGACAACTTGGAGCGGCAAGTTGCTCGCTTTTTGAACTTGAGCAATTTGATGGAAAAAAAAACAAACAAGTCAAGAAGAGCTTTTTTGCAAGAAATTATTTAAAGAAGATATAAAACGCACGTCAGATGGTCGGTTTATTGCTAGAATTGTGCGCGGCAGTTCTCGGTGTTCAGTTAGCAAAATAGTTAGAAATTAGTTTAAATACCCCCTATTACTGATAGATTTTTTTGGACGGTTAGTTCGATGCTAGCATGGATAGCTGTGACAGCTAGTACATGACAAACGTTTGTAGCGAATAAGGTTGCGGAGATTCACAATAAATCAGCTATAAAGGAATGGTTACATATTCCAACTAAATTAAATCCGACAGACCTTGTATCTAGAGATCTTTGCGCTTTTCAATTAGTAAATAATGAATTCTGGTTTCATGATCCAGATTCCTTAAGAAAACCTCAGTCATATTGACCTAAATTTGTTACTCATTAATTAAGGATGTTCCAATAATTACCAAGTATTCTAATTATATCAGATTATAAATAATAATAGTTTAAGTCCTTCGGTTTGTGAATATCAAAGAATATTTTGGAGCACAAATTACGGTAGAAAAGTTCGATCGCGCTTTATTGTGTATCATTAAATATATTCAGAAACCGGAATTTACAGAACAATATTCTGCTCTATAATCGACAGTTAAACTCCCGAGACATTTTCGCTGTGTGCTTTTTTAGATGAAAATAAAGTAATTAGAATTGGCGTTCGTTTGAAAAATTCTATTTCAAATGACATGAAATATCCTTTAGTTTTACCTAAAAAGCATAATTTTACTTATGCTGTCATCAGATATTATCATACACGGTTATTGCATGTCGGTTCACACGCAACTTTAGCTAGTTTGAGGCAAAAATATTGGATTTTGTCATAGTGTAGTGCGTAAAATTTTACGCAGGTGTGTCGTATGTTTTAAAGAAAATCCGGTCCGAGCATGGCAAAAAATGGGAAAACCATGCAGGTCCTATTATGATACGGGAACTTGGCCGTCGAGGTAAACGAATCATAAAATCTTATATTGCTTTATTTGTTTGTTTTGTCACCAAAGCGGTGCACTTCGAATAGGTAACCGATTTAACTACAGAAACTGTTTTGAACACTCTAAAACAAGGAATTGCTAGACGTGGTCATATTTTAAATATCTATTGTAACAATACTACAAATTTTGTCGGCGCACAATAAGAATTACAAAAAATCGTCCGGATTTAAAAGAGTTATATAAATTGTAATATCATTTAAAACGGATAACTCAAATGGCACATTTAACTTTTGAGTCCAAATGATTTGTCGGCTATTTTCGCTGAGTCGTTAACCAGATGCAAATTTAGTGGAACTTCAGAAGAATCGTTTGTCACGGTGACTGCATGTCGCAAAAATACAACACTGTTGGGATCGCTGGTCGCGTGAATATCTCAGGAAATTGCAAACTAGATCTAAATACGGCAAGGATATTCTAGTTGGGCTTTAGTAGTCCTAATAGAAGAAAGCGTACCTCCTCAACGTGGCGCCTCGGCAGAGTTGTCCAACTTCATCCTGGCAATGACGGTGTCGTGCGAGTAATGACGGTTAAGACAGCTTCGGGAGTTTAATGAAACATGCGATATCACGTTTACGTATATTGCCAATTAACGATTAAACGAACAGTGGCTGTTAAGAAGACAATTTATTTGTAACGTTTTAATTTAATTTAAGTTATTTTAATTCAGTTATTTACAGTTGATATAGATATTTAGTTATTGAAACAGATTCGTTCAAGGGGCGTCTATGTACAAATATGTACGATATTACTTTATATGTATTTCATAACGGGTTTCTATTAATGATTGAAGCTTACGCCATGTAGCAAATTTTCGTTATGTTGGTACCACTACACTTCATTTCGGTCGCAACGATTGACATTAGCGTCCCATGAGGTAATCACCTCTGATGTAATTATAAACACTGTTTGTTAAAATTAAACAGAATACCCCTACTTTTGGAAATGTTTATTGCCAATATTTACTAATTACAATTATTTAACAAAATAAATATTAAAATTATTGTTATGACTAAAATACAAACAAACATTCTTCATTAAATTAATATAATTACAAAAAATGTTGAAAATGACGACTCTGACGCTGTACACATAAATTAATTATCCGCTTCATGTTTTCAAAAACATGCTAAATTTCTACCCGTGTAATAGCCTGAATCTCATGTTCAACTGCTTCCATTAATTCATCTAAATTATGCAATCTATTTTTATAAATATCGTCTTTAATCTTTCCAAACAAAAAGTAATCTGGAGTTATGAAAATAACTGATTGTGAATATAACGAAAAATTAATACCGGAATCAGAGCTGTTGGTATTTGAATTAAATTAATTGAGAAATCGTATTCAATTACTTCTCAGTAATTGAATTACTTAACTTCAATTACTTTTCGAAAAGTGTAATCGTATTTGGTTTATCAATTACTAGGATAATGTAATTGTAATTGGTAATTGATTTTCACAACACTTGGGTAATTCAATTACTTAGCAAGTAATTCAATTATTTAACAAATAATTGAATTACTCAGAAATAATTCGATTAGCTTTCTTTAGACTTTAGAGTTTAGACCATCAAAAAAACTGTCGGAATCTTGGCCATCGACAAAAAAACAGCTTTAAATCAAACGGGGCGGGCCGCGTTAAATTGGGTGACTGCAGTTTTGCTATGTTGCAACTTGCGTTGCGATTAAGCAGTCCAGCAACAAAGACACGTCGACCTTGACGCCGTCGACGGCAGGTTCTCGCCCTTCGGCTCGAGCTCGACTAAACGACCAATAAGCGGCTGATCAGTGATGATCGCGCCAATAGCATTGTTTACGTCGCGCGTCCAGTCTATCTTGGAAATAAATAGACTAAAGAACAGGATGAAATTTTTATCCAAGGATCATTTAATATTGAACTTTCCAGTAAACATAATAAAATACTTATCTTTTGGGATTTTTAATGGTGTACTTTAAATTATACAATCTAAACGTTTCGATAACACTTACAGTTATCTTCGTCAGTAGTAATGTTTGTTAAAGATGTAGTAAACAATTTTGTCAAATTTGAAAAATTCAAACATAAACATAAGCCTGCTATTAATATAACAGTTTGAGAAACGTATAAGCCAACTATAAAATTGTAGTAAAGAATAACTAGGTCATTAAAATTAAATATTGTTAAACTGCCTCAAAGATGACAAACCAGAACACTCTCTACGACGAAAGCTAACAATGAAATTTGCCAGCCAAAAAACACATTTAACAAAATTTAATCGAGTTATGATGTAAGTGTAAAGTTGTGAAAAACTTCAATTTTAAAATGATAGAAGCATTCACAAATCCAAACATTACATCAAATAAAATAACCCAGTTAAATCTAACAAAGAGATATCTTTATCAATAATTAGAAGTGTTATTAACAATGAAAAGCACAATGCAGAACGTTCTTTGTAATTTTAATTTCAATTAGTTTCAACTACTTATGTTAAATTATAGTGCTGTGGAAATTTAACATATAATTATGTTTATGTTTGAATTTTTCAAATTTGACAAAATTGTTTACTACATCTTTAACAATTTTAACAAACATTACTACTGACGAAGATAACTGTAAGTGTTATCAAAACGTTTAGATTGTATAATTTAAAGTACACCATTAAAAATCCCAAAAAGATAAGTATTTTATTATGAGTGTTAATGGTGAAAGTTTACATTTTCATATTTTCCAGTAAACAGTTTAAGAATATTGTGACGTGTACTATAGTATAAAATATTTTATTTGTTTATACAGTTACTACTTAAGTAAGGTACTTATTATTAGTTTATCAGTAGTTGAATAATAATAATTATATTATTGTTAACGACGATGACAGATGAATATCAATATGCCACATCTCTGGTAAGTAGAATGCAGTGTATTATTGCCGTTAGTTAGACATATTAATTATTATGGAAACTTTGTTACCTATTATTTTAACTCGTTCTTAATTTGGATAAATTTATTGATAATATGTAATTATTAAATTACAAAATTAAAAAGAATGAATTATTTATATAAGCAGTTTTACTCGCAATTCGATTCGATGTATAGGATTATTAACTCCGCGACAGTATAGATAAAATACAATAATTAATTTCACCACCCTATCCTATATTCATATTCAGATATTCACATAATGGAAAATCTAATCGTTTACATCCGTCGCTACTCGCTTTTTATTTTCAACAAAGTAAAGAAATTGAAAAGTATTCATGTGAGTTAGTGTTACACAATAGTTAATACAGGGCGTTACGAGTAACAAATTCGACGCTAAATGCTAAGTACAAGAATCTCGGAAAGCATAAGATATTAGATAGGTATACATAGTCGGTTAAATATATTAATAAATGATATACAGTGTGTCCTAAACTGGTGGGCATATATTGCGATCTCGGAAATTTTCATATTTCTATAAAACCTTAAGGTGTTAGAGAGAGATGGAGAATTGGTCCTGCGTAGGAATTTATTAGGAAGTATTTTTTTAAATAAATGCGATACGTAACTGGGTTTAGGTGCGGCGTGTAAATTTGAAATAAAAGTCCCTATCCGTATTTAAAACGTCAAAGTTGATGATCGTTCCAGAGAACCGAAATGTGAATAAAATCTGACTATTCTGACTATACAGGCGTATTCTATAAAGTTACCAAAATACTTAAGTATGCGCGTATGTGCAGAGTTTCTGGTTACATTTAAATGATAATGATAGCTACAAATTCTGTTAAAATTGTGAATTCGATTGTTAATATTTCTTTCTAGGACAAGGAGTTTGACATTGACGTTCACCCTGAAAATTCTGAAATAAATTTTGAAGATGTCTCAGACATTGAAGACCCTCATATACGCCACAAAGCGACAAAATTGCCAGAAGAAAAAGGTTATTCGCGATTTCTTCCATGTAAATTCAAAAAGCCTATAGAACAGCAATCAAAATCGCAAGATTCGCAAGGATGTTCGTGTAGTTCCAGTTCCATAAACGTTACGACCTCTTTTCGGGTTCTTCAACTTCTGACATTCCAGTCAAGCCTTCAACAGGTACAAAAGGAACACATCACAAATATTCAATGTTCAACACTGAAAAGTATCCCTATCTAGACGGAAAGTTTTTCAAACTTACTACCATTAATGAGGAACAGAAAAAGTTGAAGGGCAATGCCAGCTGTGCTTACCAAAGAGGTTATAATAAAAGGATTTTTGGGCGTTTCAACAAATTTTTAAAGCATTTAAGAAAAATTCACAACAAAGTCTTGGATGATTATAACATTTACAAACAATTGAAAAAGTCATATTTAAAAAGAATAAACAATGACAGTTCTATTTATGATAGTGATAACACCGCCAGTACTGATCCCGGTATTCCGAACAAACAAAGGAAAATAACTGAAGTCTTTCCTAAAAATCGTAATATTTTCTTGAATCAAACTGTATTCGATAAAAGAACTATTAATTTCATTGTGAGCACAATGTCACCTATAAGCATTGTAGACAATCCGGCTTTTATTTCCTTTTCGATGGAATGGGCGTAAATGTTATGCATAGGACAACAGCTGTAAACAAAATTGAAGACTATCTTCTTGAAGACGTGACTCGTATTAAAATGACTTAGATCAGGCTTCTTATGTTTGTACGACTGCGGATGTTTGGTCTACTAAACATCGTAGTTTTTCGGTGTCACCGCACATTGGATAAGTGCAAATGATGAAAACTTCGAAAGGTGCTCTGCAGCGCTTGCTTGTCGTCGATTCACTGGAAGTCACACGTATGACAGGATCACAGAAATACTAGAAGATATTCATTTGCAATTCAATCTAAGGAACGATAAATTAGTGGCAATTATCTACGACAATGGATCAAATTTTGTAAAGGCGTTTAAAGGGTTTGGACCCACGGGTAACATTGTTAATGAAAATGATGATGTGGACAGTGAAGTTGAGTTTTTGGATTTATCAAATAATATATTACCGAAGCACGTTAGGTGTGCAAGCCACACTTTGAATCTTATAGCTACTGTTGACGTCAAAATGCAATACAGAAAAATACGACTTTGAACCAGACACACCAATGCTATTGCCAAATGTAATGTTTTGTGGAAAATGGCTGGAAAGCCAAAACGAGTGAAGTAATGAAGCAAATGCTCGGTCATACATTGAGTTATCCTGGCCCCACAAGATGGAATTCAATGTATGACTCAACAGCTCAAATTCTAAAAGACAGAAAATTACAAGAGGTCTTTGAAAAGCTCAGCATTAAGGACCAAATGTTTAAAGATGCGGAACTGGAATATTTGACCGAGTACTGTGCAATATTACAGCCCTGGCAAATGCCATAGATATTCTACAGGGCGATCAACATAACTATTTTGGTTATTTATTGCCGTGTTTGGGGTCTCTATAAAAAGCTTACTCGAATGGAATCAGATACTATGAATGCTACTTGTGCAGTTTTGGAGGCATGTCGAGATGGATTACTAAAACGTTTTAGTGCCTATTTCAACTTTTCGACATCTGAAGCAAAAGAGGCAACTATTGCATCTTTCACACTGCCACAATTCAAGTTGAGATGGAAAACTTGTTTCCAAAGCTTTATAGAAGATGATCTGTCAGAAACTATTACAACATTTATTCTTGAAAAGGCACAAGATATGAATTTAGAAGATAATGTAATGGAGGTCAATGAAGAACGCAAACATGTTGTTGGCGAGTTTTTGAATTAGACATTGACACTGAAAATGAAACGATGAATAAAAACAAAGATAGAAGTGATAGAACAAATATGAAAAGAAGAGTGAGTTGGAGATTCTTCAATATCTTAATGACCCGTCCATGGAAATTGAATCGCTACATAAATATCCCTTCATTAAAAGACTTTTCTACAAATTCAACACATGTCTGCCATCCTCTGCTCCCGTTGAAAGACTGTTTCTTTCGCAGAGATCATAAATACCCCTAGAAGACATGCCCTTTCAGACAGACATTTCGAAGAGTTAGTAGTATTAAAATCAAATTTCTTTTAAATTTGTTTATGTTCCGAAATACAGTTACATTGTGCCTCTTTGTTTTCAATAAAAATGTTCCACTATTTGTTTTCTTTTATTATCCAAATATGTATGTGTATGTATTATTCTTATTGTTTCTGGAGTGGTAGTAATTTAAATGTATCAAACGTAATTGGGATTATGGGAGTAATTCAATTACATTAGAGTAATTCGATTACCAAAAGAGATTGGATTACATTTAGAAAGAATTGAATTCAATCCAGTAATTTAAATAGAGTAATTGGTAAAAGAATCAATTACTTTTAGTTTTAATTATTAATTGAATTACTTTAACACACATGCTAGTAATTGGTAATTGAAATCAATACTATGTTAGAAGAGTAATTGGTAATTATAATTGAATTATTTTTAAAAGTAATTGCGACAACTCTGACCGGAATGAAGAATGGACGGAAAAATTATAATAAAAGCTAATGAAAATCAGACATATGGCAAAAACGGTAGAAACCGATTCATTTTACAATATAATTCTGTGTTGCAAATACTAAGCAAAGAAATTTCCTACATTTGACATGACGTCAGCTTCAATCATTAATAGACGCGTGTTACTGTATATTAGTTATGTGGGAATTTAGTAGTCACGGCAACAGATAATACATAGTCACGGAAAAAAATATGATATTCGGCAGTCACGTTTCTGTTATAATACAAAAAAAAGTTCATTTGCAATAATAAAATGTTTATATAACCACTTCATTACGTTTTCTAGTTCGACGGCGGTTTTTTTTGTGAGGAACTTGACATATTTTCTAATACCGGATTTTCGTAAATGTTTGACCTCCACGTGATCAAGTTTAAATTTCGCGCTTTAAATATGTTTGCTATAGGTTTGTAGTTGAAAAAAAATTACTAAATCGTAATATTTGGTTTTATAACCTCATATTTGAGTTACTTCTGTTTGCTTTCTTTTCGAATTTCCTCTACATTTAATCAACATTTAAAAAAGCTCTTTTCAGATCTCTTAACGTTACGAAGCTATTGTGATGTAAGTTAGCATTTTTTAAGGTGAATTGTCATTTATCTTAATTTGAATTTGTATAGTGATACTGTACAGCATCAGAACAAGATACGTTTGTTTTAATGGCACTTTTCCGCGGTGGCACCCGATACCCTGATGTAACTTGGAGCTATTTGTTGCAGTCCTGCGTGGAGCAGTTTTCAGGGGATTTTTCCGATGTTAATATCGAATATGATGTATTTAAAAGCATAAGTTACATCTTATTACACGGTATGAAAACAAGCACTGTATTTGCAAAGGCAAGTCAACAGGCAGGCCGACTGTTTTAACCGAAGAAATTGTTAATGACATTCAACAAAGAATGCTACAAAGTCCTAAAAAATCTATTCCACAACTATCAGCTCAAACAGGTACGATTAAATTTAATGCGTTTATGTAACCAGAAATATAAACATAATTTTTTTACAGATTTGTCCACTGGTACTTGCCACAAAGCTTTAAAAGAGACGTTACATATGCATTTGTACAAAATTTAACTCTCTTAACTCAAAATTTAACCTACAACTTGGCCTGTTATTATGACCGCAATGAATGCACTTGCCGTATTGTCATTATTGGTTTTTTAAGCTATCGAGTTTTGACAAATTTTCTTAATGGCATTCCATTTCTAACTTTGTTTCACTTAATATATCCAAGACAGGTAAAATCAGTATGCTTGCACGTTTGCAGTCAACTAGACTTTAAGTGTACTTACGGTTAAACCAACCCGGCAGTTTACAGTTCAACACCTGAGTTTTCAAAGGAAAAGTGTTTTATATTCCATTCCTCGAATACGAGGATAAGCTGCGAGATATTTCCTAGTGCATTCAACTAGAAGCAAGCATTCCCAACATGCATATATTTAAAATATTATAAATGGTGAAATTGAGTCAAGATTGGATTAGATAGAAAAGAAATATGGTTCTGATGGGAAAGTTGCATTATGTAGGTAGTGATCATGTCGCAATACACGTATGTGGTAGAGACTAGAAGAAAACAAATTCCTACAGACCAGACGATATCGAGAATCGAACTCACTATCTCCTGGATACTACTACCTATGAGGTCAATTTTTAAGATAAAAGCTAAGAACAGAGCGATTCTTAATAGCCGAATACGAAATAAAATAGATATCAACAAACTAGCGAATGAACACACACACACAATCAAATAAAAGTTAGGCAAACTACAACAAAAAACTAAAAAAACGTCCTAGACATAATAATGATATCCGGCGATAATTTTCTGGATTAAAGGGTGTTTAATATGCATTGCAAACAACTATGAGGATGACTTGCCCGTCCGTCCGTACGTGGATTTTAAGCCGAACAGTTTGACGTGGAATGGTGCGGTTTTCTTTCTAACATTACTTAGGACACTAGAAACTACGGCTCGTAATATGGTTGATCTGGAAGTCAAGTGTCAAGTTCAACATTTAAAAAACGCGTACAGATGTGAATTTTTGACAATGACACGGGTTTTAACGAGATGTCACAAAATTATTTATGCTAAAATTTCAGTGGAAAAGGGTCAAACGACATAACTTAATTGTCCAATAAATGATTAATATGGAGTTCCCATGATCAGAGGTATTGTGAACTCTCCCGGCCACCCTTCGCGGAGTGAGAAAAAGTTCGTTTTCGCAGAGAGGTTTTTACAAGAGTAACCCTTTATGGTACCCTAATGAGAGGTCTCAACAAAAGACTGGCTTTTCGCAATTATTCCCTCTGACCTCCTACAAGCGAGATCGGTCATAATTCCTAAATGTGACTCGTAGGAACACTCTCGAGAAGTCATAACGAACTGTATAACTCTGACACTCCTCTTAGAATAAAAGAGTTGATGTTGTCTCTACGGATTTATCCCACAAAGGGGGGGGGGGGGGATTTTTAATACTTTTAACTTTGGCTTTATGGTACTCTAATAAAAGTCGTCAACGGAAAGATTATTATTATTTAACCCTTCGACCCCCAATGAGCAAGATCGTTTATAGTTCCAAAGCGATAAATCCTAATGTGCCATACGACTGCTCGTTGGAAAGCTTTCGACAAGCCTCCTAGAACTGTCACTCCCATCGTCCCGTCCTGCCAGATCATACTCCTCAGGTGCGAAAAGTCTTGGTATATTTCCATTAAGTGATATACATAAAGTCGACCGTATGTAATAGTGACAGCCAGGTTTGTGGACGCTTTTGTAAGTATTGTAGAGAACTAGTGTGACCCAGTTTACAGTCTTTGCGGTATTACGTTTCTTGCATTTCTGAGTTGGCGACAGTCTTTTGTTTTTTTATCATTGAGTTTCCATGTGAAGTGTTGAATTGTTAATTTACCGAATCTAAGTACTTGTGTAGTGGGGCAAAGAACTAATTTCCATTTTTCGTTCAGTCAAAGTTGAGGAGTCGATTTTGAAAGTTGTGGTAGAAAACAGATTAAGTGTGAATTATTGTGTTTGTGGACCATCGGCGCCTTTTCCATCGGGTCGTTATAGTTGAGTAAAGTGCATCATAATTTGATTGGAACCGTACACATCGTTGTTATATTAGCAGTTCGCTTTATGCGGGTTTTGAAGTATAAGTACACCATTACAAATTTGTTACCGTATATCGTGTTATCGTGAAGTCTGGGTTAAATAGTGAAACCGAAGAATGTCAAAGTAGCCTTTTGCTGATCTGACGAAATAAAAGCGTCTTCTTAACCTATAACCAACGTCGGCGCCGAGGTATAGCGAATTTTATGATTTTGTGTTAAAGAAACTTTCTTGAATTTATTGAAATTATAGTCAGTATTACCGTGAATTTTGAGCGTAATGGAAAAGTATCACGTGTAATTATCGGTGAAAGTGAAAAAGCCAGTTGATTATGTATCAAGAATTTATATATAAGATTATTTAAAAGAATGTGCTTACTTAGGATTTTGTTAAATTTGTGTTGTGCGACCTTTCTAAATGGAAGGTTGTCAGCTGAGTGATAGAAGTGCGAAAAGACGCTGGTTACGTCGTTTTATTTGTGGTATGACTTGTTTGTAGATTATTTGTTTTCTTTTCAGGTGTTAGTTGTTTTGTGTTTTTGGCGAATTACCTTTGTTTACGCCCCGTTGCCGGGGGATGTTTCATTGCTTGTAATTGCTCTTTTGTATATTTTTTTAATGCTGTCTTTTAATTGTAATATAGATATTTGTAGTGTACATTTTTGTTGGGCATTTATTTTACCTTCACCAAATTAAAAATCACATTGAGTTTATTACGACTAATTTTAAAAGTTACCAAATTTAAAGCTATTAACATTCAGAAATGTAAAGTAAGTTTTGAACATTTGTTTTGATAAATTTGACGTTTATTAAATTGTATTTGATCGCGTTTTGTTTATTGCTGTGGTGACGAATATTCATTTTAAATTGAATAATTAATGACGGAGTTGCCCAGTTATTTTTTATCAAATGAGCAAGTAATATTACGCTGAAGTTTATACCGAAAATTTATAATGTATTAATAATAAATAATAATACTTTTAGGAGTCGCAATTTTGCGGATTTTAAAAGAAGCTTAAAATTTTATTTAAGTGTAAGTGTAAGCTTTGCGCATGTAGTTTGAAGTAGAATTTTTAGGTACAGGTTTTGTTTTCTGTTCCAGTGAACATTATGGTTTCCTGTTAGGTCCTTGTTTTAAGATCTAGTTAACGACGTTTTTCCGGATATAAATTTATTTAACATGTGGCTGCGTTGTGACATATTTTTCATGATTTATGACTTACCCTTATTGTGTTTACGTATTACGAGCTACCCTAGACGCAAAATTAGTAACACGCGAACCCTTTTCCACTAAACTACCAGTCTTTCCTTTCACGTTACTTGATCTACTACCGTTTTCGCCCGTAACAAGTATCACTTTAATTGATTTATATATATATATATATATATATATATATATATATACAGGGTGTCCCAATACTGCGTATTCGGTCGATAGATCCTTAGCCATTAGAAGATAAGTTTAAATAAGAAAGTTGTCTATTTTTATAAGCTGCATAATCTAAAAGAGTTTGGTTTCTACAGGGTGTAATATAAAAGCGGTACAATATAGAACTTTTGATTTTTAAAATGGAACACCCTATATATTATTTTATTTTTCGATTCTCCTTATATTTTACATCTTTTTATAAGAATTACTTACAAGCTAAATCTTACAGTTTTTGAGATATTTGCAAAATTAACTAAAACTGACATTTTTATGTACTAATTCAAGTAGGCGTATCTTAGTTATTTTTAAAGATAAAAAAATAATCTTTGGTATAGGATATATTCATACATGAGCTTACTTTAATCTATTGTCAAAATTGAATTTTAATATACAGAGTGATCACAAAAATTAATTCAATAACATAAATTTGAAAATGCCATATCTTCATTTTTTAAATGGCACACCCTATATTTTTTAATGCCTTGTCTTCGTCTATAAATCGGATTTCATTTCTATTAAATATGTTCTATACCTATCTCTAATAGTTTGGGAGATATTTAAGTTTGTTCAATTTTTTCGTTGATAACACTGAAGAAGAGTAAAATTAGTTGGTCAAAGCAACCTATGAATACATAAGAAACTAAAAACATATTAACTGAAATACAAACACTAAAAATTATAATAAATGATCAATGTGACCACCATTTTGTGGCTGGCAAACATGAAGTCTTTGAATAAACGGGTGATCACGAAATTAATTCAACAACGTAAATTTGAAAATGCTTCATTTTTTAAATAGCACATCCTATATTTTTAACGCTTTGTCTTCGTCTATTAGTCGGCTTTAATTTTTATTAAATATGTTCTATACCTATCTCTAATAGTTTCGGAGATATTTAAGTTTGTTCAGTTTTTTCGTTGATAACACTGATGAAGAGTAACATTAGTCGGTCAAAGCAAGCTGTGGATACATAAGAAACTAAAAATATTAATCGAAATACATAAATTGTAATTATAATAAATATTGTATGAAACCACCATTTTAAGATATATTTGAGATGTTTTAAACGATTCATCGTAAAATTAAACAATTTGATCAAAAGAGCGTAAAACAAAAGATGAACGAAAACAAATGAAGAAATCAAACTTGTCAAACAGTGCTAATATTTGTGTAGTATTGTATACTTACTTCCTAAATTACAAAATGAATTTTTCGAAAGAAGAACTTGTTAATATGATTTACGTCCTTGGTGAAAGCGATAAAATTGTCTTTTAGCTCATCGAATTTATAAGCAAAATTTCCAAATGCACGACACCCGCAAGTTTCAGGATCTGCAAGATTGAAAGAGCGTTTCGAGCAAACAGGCAGTATTTATTACGAAGACTATTTAGAACGAGAAAGAACCGCAATCAACGAAGGTAATGAACATTTAGTTCTTCAATCCGTGATTGAAAATCCTCAGTTTCAAAACATCAGTTAATAGAATTATAAAAATATAAATATCATCCATACCATGTCCAAATTGCACAAGAATTAGACGAGGATGACTTCGTTAATACATTAAACTTTTGCAATTGGGCCATTTAGAAAAACACAACTATTTTAGCACGATCTTATTTACTGATGAAGCTACTTTCCACAAAAATGGATACGTTAATAGACATAATTTCCATTATTACGATACTGAGAATCCCAGATTTATAATTCCTGTTGATCAACACCGCTGGTCACTTAATCTTTGGGCCGGAATTATTGGGGAAGGAATTATAGGACCATATTTTTTGAAAACACGGTCAATGGAGATTCATTTTAAACTTCTTGCGCAACGAATTTGAAACTTTTATTGAAGATTTACCTTTACAAACCCTTATAGAAATGTGGCTGCAATTAGATGGCGCTCCTCCGCATTTTAGCAAAATGTTATTATTTAAATATCCAGTTTCAAAACAAATGGATGGAACAGGAGGGCCGATCTCCTGGCCTGCAAGATCGCCTGACTTGACAAAGCTGGACTTTTTTCTTTGGGGTTGGATTAAAGAAAAGTCTATCAAACTCCCCAACGATTTGAGATGATATGAAGGCAAGAATTAGAGACGTCATTCAAAATATAAATGTTTCCACGTTACGAAATGTAAATTTGTCGTTTATTCAAATACTTCATGTTTGCCAGCATCAAAATGGTGGTCACATTGAACAATTATTATAATTTTAAGTGTTTGTATTTCAGTTAATATGTTTTTAGTTTCTTATGTATTCATAGCTTGCTTTGACCGACTAATGTTACTCTTTTCAGTGTTATCAACGAAAAAATTGAACAAACTTAAATATCTCCGAAACTATTAGAGATAGGTATAGAATATATTTAACAGAAATGAAAGCCGACTAATAGACGAGACAAGGCATTAAAAAATATAGGGTGTGCCATTTAAAAATGAAGATATAGCATTTTCAAATTTATGTTATTGAATTAATTTTGTGATCACCGTGTATATTGAAATCCAATTTTGACAATAGATTAAAGTAAGCTCATGTATGAATAAATTCTATACCAAAGATTATTTTTTATCTTTAAAAATAACTGAGACACGCCTACTTGAATTACAACATAAAAATGTCAGTTTTAGTTAATTTTGCAAATATCTCAAAACTGTAAGATTTAGCTTGTTTCTTATAAAAAGATGTAAAATTATAAGGAGAATCGAAAATAAAATAATATATAGGGTGTTCTATTTAAAAATCAAAAGTTCTATATTGTACCGCTTTTATATTACACTCTGTAGAAACCAAACTATTTTTAGATTATGCAGCATATAAAAATAGACAACTTTCGTATTTAAACTTATCTCCTAAATTTAATGGCTAAGGAGCTATCGACCGAATATGCGCTATTGGGACACCATGTATATATATATATATATATATATATATATATATATATATATATATATATATATATATATATATAGTTTAATTGGTTTTAGTAAGATTAAATTTAAGTTAACGCATACACCTCTATCTCTTTATATTCTATTTATTAAACGAAAATTGATTTGCGTCTTCGCAAAAAAATTCAAACTGTAATATTAAATTTGCTACAAAATTCTTCGTGGTCCGCATTCTTTATTAATATCTATATAATTGTATAAGTATGTACTAATGTTAATTTCGAATTCTGGCATACAGATATCGCACCAGACCGAACAGCAAATACAAAATTGTAAATTAAATTTTTGAAAATGAAGGTTACGATACGTTTCTTATTACTGTTTAAAAATAAAAGAATACGAACCATTTTAAGTCGGTACTATCATATAAACACTAGTTACGCTAATATATTAACCCAAAAAATAAATTTAATCACAATTGAATTGTAGAACCAACTATGCGATTTTTGTAATTATCTGCCATAAAAACCTATGAAACGTTTGATAAGATTAGCAATCGTAGTTATAATAATTTAAAATTTACAATAGTATACAAGAAATATGAGTCTTTGTAAAAATTCCATCTTGGTGATTCTAAAACAATACGATAAAAATGATAACGATAGTAAATAAAATACAAATGTCATACAATTGTAAGGTCTATTTTTAAGTTACATAGTTTATCCATTAACATCAGTTTAATCATTTATTTAACAAAGTACAAGTACCTCATCAATACACAAAACAACCTCCAAGTAAGATTTTGCACAATAGAACACGTTTTTGAAATATCATTACAAAAGTACAATGTACACCCGACCCCAATGAAAAAGCCCACCCCTTGAGGCGATCTAACGTAGAAATTTTGGACACCCTCTAAATGTTAGCAATAACCAAGAACGTATTGTAATAGTCAGATAAATTTTCCATTATATTACGGGCACGTAGGCATTCTCTTAAACAACCAGTTTGTTAATGAAAGAATTCTTATCAAAATACGTAATGCCTGGTTCGAAAATGACTTGAGAATATGTTATATAAAAGAAGAATTATATTTTTTATATTTTTAATGAATTTGAATATATGTGTATCTATAAAACCAAACAAATGATCTTATTTTTATTGCATTAGAGTTGAATTAGATAATACATTTAAATGTCATTATGGTTTACATTAAGGAATTTAAAACAGTTCCAAGTCAGTTGTTTTTCTTCACATGCAGGAATTGATAATAGAAATAATATATTTTTAATATGAATTAACTTCAACGAAATTGTTGCACAAAAATAAAAAATCAATTAATCTACGATTAATTAGATTAGATTAGACTGATTAGAAGAAGCACAAGTAGCAATGCAATTCCAAATTGTGTTGATTTCATTATTTCCCTGATAACACGGTGCTTGTTTTTTTCCGTTTTAATTCAAAACACTACTAGCAAAAGAGGAATATTTACGAAATGGTATTATCAAGGATGTAATTGAAATCAAAAAGCGTCCTCATTGATAAAATAAAAACAGGTTATTTGGCATATAATTTCCCATTAATTGTGATTTAAATATAAAAATACCGCTAAAAATCGAATTAATATAAAAGTGTGTTTTCAATCAAAAATGAAAAATTGTTTTTCCATCGATAAAATGGAAATTAAATTTTAAAACCGATTTCTTTCTACTTTTGTATTTATTATTTATTATTATTAGCATTACAACATAGTTAACGATATAACTAAAAGTAAACATGAAACACATACAACAAAATAATACTATCTAATCATAATTTAATAATTAATATAAAATCCTCCATTTTCAATACAAGTCTGCATCCTTCGACGCATGCTGGCCGTTAAAATTTGGCAAAGGTTTCCAAAACGAAACATTCCCAAATCCTACGAACATGTAACATTAAAGCATAAACGGTCCTTTCGCGAATGCCATTGTAGTTATGATCATTTCAATTCCTTACCATATCGGCCCAAAGCTTCTCAAATGAATTTAAATCTAGAGATTTACTGGGCCAACGCAACAATTCCATATTGCCAGTATTACCTGCGAACCATCCCATAACTCGTCAGACAGTATGGAAACTGAAATTGTCTTAGACAAAAGGGATCAGTCCATCACGTTCTTCTTCCGTGTATAAAATATTAATTGAAGACAAAAGCACAGTTTCCAATACTTCTATATATGGAATGAACTTGCACTAATTCTCCAGGTCCAGCGCTGCTCATCCATCCCCATACACCTGTGGGCATACGCCCGCTTGTTGCTAACGGCATAACGTATCTTTGATTATACCTTTGGCTATCGCGGTGCTATAAAGCGATCTTGCGATGATGAGAACGTCTTTTCATCAGAGACAGTCACCGTCGACCAATCTCTGTCCAAATTATTATGACAGAAATTCAAACGCATTGCAGCATGCTATGGAGAAAGTATAATCTTCCTAGCCGGTTTTCTTGAATGAATTCCATTTTCACGTAAACATCTCGATATTGTCTTTTCACTGCAATGGTTTTGCAATCGCTCCTTAACTTGAACGCAGTTAGTGAAAGGTGCATCATTTATTAAGTTTACTATGTCTTGATCCTGTTGTAGGGTGGTCACACGTGCCCTTCCAGGACGGTGAGTCAACAGCGAACTTTCGCCGCCTTCGTCATATCGATCTCGCCATCTTCTTACTTGCCTTCTCCAAAATTACAAATAAAAGTAGTCCAAAAAAGTAAGCAAAAATAATATGATCAAACTATGTAGTATACATACTTACCGATAGGTTACATCGACTTCGCTTATTGAAGGTCCACTCTTCAATAAACCAAGAATAATCCTTTGCTGTAACGAACTATGCATTTGTCTTAAACGACGGAGCATTTTTTCTTATCAAAATAAAGCTTCACAATATAGTTACGCCAAAGTCCAGACGGGTTATAACCAAATATTTAATACTCATATGTCCGATTTATACCCTATTTTCACAAAGCAAATTTAAATTCTATCGTTACTTGTAGTAATTACATGTAATCACTTGAATGGCATTGCAAATTCCTTTGTTTCCTTTGTGCAATAATCGTAACGATTCTGAAAATAAAATATGACCAATAATAGAAAAATACAATTTTATGCTTTCTACATTGATTGATTTCGATTGCATCCTAGATAATTTGATAACATAAATATTTGAATTAAATTGAAAAACGTTATAATTGCTAAAATAAAAACTGCTTATTTGGCATAAAATTTCCTATTGGTAGGGTGGCACTATTTAATTTACAAACATCCCAAATGCTTTTCTAAGATGTACAAAGTTTATGTGCATTTTTAAAACTTCGAGGATCGACTTTTTCATTGCGCCGGCTGTACAAATACTACAAACTATGAAAATAACGCATAACAGACAAAATATAAGTTACGCGTTAAAAAAGAAACTGATATTGTTGATAACATAATTGAATAACGTCATCCAAGCTATGGTAGCCTTCATGAGAAATGGCTTAGCAAGTTTTTGGTATAAATAATCCATTTAGCAGTTCACTGCCTGAACACAAAACAACTTAAGGAGTACTAAAATAAAAAAAGAACCGTAATTTAAAACTGTTATAAGGTAGAGATATTTTCGTACAATTTATTATAATCAATAGAATGGGCCGTTTTAACAGTAACAGGGGACCAGAACTTTTGGAAATAAAAGCTAAAAGTCCAAACAGGAAATAAGGAAAAAGGAAAGCTGAAATAGAAATCTGAATTATCATATACACAGAAAATGGTCTGGATACAGCAGTCGCACAGCAAAGCAGATCGTTACCTAAAGAAAATATTTATCGAACAATAAATTAATTAAAAATACCTTAGTAATCTGTTTGAGCTAAAGGTAGATGTAATAGCTTAGGTCTGTATTTTGTAGAGATTATGTAATTAGAAAGTATTTTATGAATTTAAATATGTTAGTCAACATTTTGATGATAATGTTTGAAGTAACCGTATACAACACTAATAATTAATACTAAAGAGCACTATGACTAATGTACCATAAGTTCGAATGACGAATTGTGTGGTTATTAAAACGAAAGAAATTAGAAAACTGTACATCAAGTAATTTAAGGATTTCAGACAATATTTAGTATTCATTGTTTCTTCAACAAATTACATAAATTTCCGGTACTTGCAATGTGTTAGTGGGAATTCCATATTTTAATTACAGTAAAACCAAATATTCAAATAAAATTCTGCATTAATTAAAAAAATGTCAGTGTATTTGGAGTAACGAATTTGTTGTTGTGACAGTCATTTCAAAAAGCGGCCTTGGAATTTCCTTGCATTGCCTAACTCAACTAGGCAGGCTTAAGTACACCTAATTAAGTTTAATAATGGTGGAATTGACTCCTTAAATGTGTCCTGCCACTTATCATGAAAGCAACTATACTTCATTTTTTGTTTGTTAAGTAGATCACCTAAAGTCTGTTCAGAAACGAAGCGAAGGAATGAATTAAAATAGTTCATTTATTATACATATAAGCGGTACACGGTTTTTGTAATAAGTACTTAATAGGTTTCTTAAACTAGTTTTAGGATATACCGCTTCCATACTATAGCGTTACAATGTAAGTTATTTATCAATAGCTGCTAATCCTTTAACAATGGGACGTACCTGTGGTTGAGTTCTAAAGTACAGATCATAGGCGTGTGTAGGCAGACAACCAAATAACGATTGCAATATTTTATTGAAAACTTAACCATAAAAAGTGATTTTAAAAATATCATTGTAATATATCATTTAATTATAAAACACTTCGTTTGTTAGAAATCATTTTAAACAGTTTTTAAGTTTAAGGTAAGGCAACAATTATTATATAACATACGCGTACATATCTGAACTTATTACCTATATTAAACAAGAACAGACAAAATTTATTGGAAATTTTAAAATACAGTTATTCTGAAAACTCATGTTCCCTCGGAAGAACTATCATTTGGCTTTATTGAAATTACAATAGGCTCTACACTAACTTCTATCATATTGTCAAGTTTTCACATTTTTTGTTCTTCTTTCATTAGGTATTCCATACACTTTTTCCATTTTTTCGCATTCACCTCACTTCAGGTAGTCATCAAAAGTTGTCGAACGTCACTTAATTTAAACGTGGTATTATTTCCCGCTACTGCACCCTTAACCTGCGCCCATATTAATTCAATAGCGGTCAATTCGAAATGGTAGGGCGGTAAGCGTACAACAGAAATATCACGTTTTGCTGCCATCTCGTCAACTGCATATCGTTTAAACTCCTACACCTTGTACTAGGCTTAGTAGTTCCTTTCATGTTCGAACTATTTTTGAGGAAAGTCATTCCATTACAGCACCTTTTTTCCAGGAAGTTTAGGTAAACGTTCGATTTGTCTGGAATGGTAGCTGGCATTGTCCATAACACCCTTTGGTATTAAATCTAAATGTGTTCAAAATATTCCTCAAAAACATCCGCATTCATGTCCTCGTGACAATCATCGGTATATTAAAAAATATATTGGAAGCAAACTAACAACAAAATACGAGTGTACATTTAAAATAATAAAAACTATTAAGCATACCTTGCTAAGACTTTCAAATTGGGTATGGAGTATGAGTTAATACCATATTGGAGTTTTACTAAAAATGATTGACATAACAAACGGGAATTTACACAGTCGATTCGTATTGACCTAAGGCATAGTGAAATGTGAGAAGTTAGTTGTGAGTACAAAAAGAAACAAATGGCAGATAAATGAAGTAGACAGTTAAGTTTATTATGTAGGTACCAAGTGAAAAGTAAGTGCAAAATAAGATAAAATTCTCAATAAAACCGTTTATTTGCGGCGTACAAGAATTTAAACCTTATAACATTGAAAGAATAATTCGAATTTTTGGTGTAAATCGTCTTGCCAAGACCTTTTCTGTGATCCTCTAGCAGAAACCCATTTCATTTAGGTGTAAAACCAATAGAAGGGATGATAAGGTCATATAATGAACAATTTTCTTTTAATTGCTGCACCCTTGCGGATGCGACACACGCTTTTTTGCAAAGTGCTTACCGATTAGAATCTTTTTTGAATTTGAAACCAATATTACTTAATATTTTATCTATAATAGACCGAGATGCACTAGCAATTCCTTATCTTCTAATGTATTTCTAATTGTTTGTAATATAAATATTTCTGTTTTAGCCTATTACGAATATTCATATACATTGTATGTTTGAAACTCCACCGTTTTCGGTAATGAAAGGTTCCTTTTCTTGCTGTCAATTATCTTCTTTAATTTAGGCATTAAAGTTTCTGCTGCTCTTCCATGTCAATATTACGTAACGGTCCAAAATTATATCTCCCTTGACAAAAATACTAGTACACGTTAAATATTCACTCTTGGCAACGTTTGTCTAAAAATGTACGAACATTTTCAAATACATTGAAAGCGCAAAATGTACACGTTACTAAATCAGAATTCAATTCCTCTAACATTTATTAGGAATTAGATATACTTAGTAATTACATTCTAATTACATTATTGAATACAGATAAAATCCTTTCTCTGTTAATCAAATTTACATTTGGAGTTGGGTGAAACATTTTCGCATAATTAAGAAATTATGGAATTATTAAAAACACTTATTCTTTCCAAAGCTTGACATATGAACTCCGCTCGTGTATAATAGAAAACCAAGTACGATATACACACCTACCTTTTAACCTAAATGTCTCGTGTTAGAACGGCAAAGATGGATAACCTCACAAGTAGTATTAATATAAGAGATAGTTCGTTTTAAAACTCTGACTAGTCATTATTAAGGTAGGTAGCAACCATTTTGCAATTTAGCAATACAGTGGTAGAGGTTCAATAATTTTTACATTTGCCTTGAAAACGAAAGCATTTTAAACTTAAGATATGTTCAAGAGGTGATTAGCTGTGGCCAGTTACAGACAATCTCATATTGTGTATATTACCCACAGTCTACACGAGTCATACACTGATGCTCGCGATACGCAATTATTAGATACAGTGGAGGAGATACGGCCAGGTCGATAGGGTTTTTCAGGTTGAACTCCTACGCCTCCGGATGTACCCGAATTATGTTTCTATTTCCGTATTTGTCAACTCAATATATACGAATAAGCTCACTTGCAACACCCTGCATCTCGAAAATGGTGGTCTTTGGACTATATGTTCATTTGACAAAATTAGCTTAATTTCACACACAGAATACGTCGTAGAAATTTTTGAAACACCGTGTATAATAAACCAAACGCAAAAACCGGATTTTGATATCTTCTAAGAGTAATTACGGCGGACGAACAGTTAACACGTCGCCTTCTCAAGAGAGAAACATTCGCTAAAAAATACATCACTAATATAAAAGTTTGTAACAAACATAAATTGTAGACGATATTACAAGCAACACAGACAACTTGATTAAAACGTAGCATTAATTTAATGAAACAAATAATAACGCTTCAATTTCAACAAACTCTAATTTCCGCACTTTTAATAATGCTCTGTCATAAAAAGTAAGAGAAGTATTTTATTAAACGTTTGGGTAAAACCAGAAACATTCTTTTCTGCACACGAATTCCACAAAAAATTTCTAAATTAATTGTCGGTAATAAAAAAAAAGTTAGGATATCCTGTCTTTCTTTTATCGTCCTTCAACATCAAAGAAACATTGCTATCTATCTATTATCATCTCCTATTACAATGTCTCATATTTTATCAATTTCCGTAGTGAAGATATAGAACTTAAAGGACAAAGGATAATACTTCCGGCCTTTATTTTATGTGTTGCCAGAACGTAACGTGAGTTTGCGTTATTAATTGCTACTGCAAGTTTATCAATAATGTAGTACAAACGTAGACAAAGTTTATACGCTTTATTTATTTACGAACTAACTTTGGGTGCACGAGCAAAGATATAAAACTACATTATTACGTTTTCAACATTTAAAAATTTTAAACATATGTATATATATATATATATATATATATATATATATATATATATATATATATATATATAGATACAGTATGTCCCCGGATCGACTTTAAAAGAGGGAAAATTCTCTTATTTTTGGTTTCTCAGAAAATTTCATTCTTGATGATTTGCCCTGATTGTTTTCAAACCCCGAAACACAAATTACTTTCTATTTTACTCGTACGGTTCTCGAGATAATATCATTTTTCTTGAAAAATTGGACAGAAATTGTCAAATGTGATAACTCTGTTGAACTGCAAATTAATTCATGCTAATTTGAATTGTATGCTATAATGTTGACTTTACAACAAAGAATTTATCTAATTCAATGTTACGGAACTGGAGAAGAGTGCTACCGAGTTGTTATCAGAACATTCAACCAAAAATACCTGGAGGTTGCCATTTCGAATGCCGGAGCAAAAAACTTGGTAACTAAATTCCTTCAAACGGGCTCGGTTTTAAACCTAAAGAAGCCAAAGAAGTTGTTCGATGAAGAAGATGCTGCTACTGTTCTCGCCGTTCATTCCGCAACAGAAGTTCCAAGGTTGTGTTTAAGAAGGAGGGCACTACGAATTGGGATAGGTAAATCTCATTTACAAAGAATCTTCAAGGAGAACAAAATTTTACCATTTAAGCCGCAATTTTGGGCAAACTTTAGAGAACGGTGATGAAGCCAAACGTCTGGATTTTTGTTTGGAAATGGGCAATAGAGTTTTGGAAGATTCAAATTTTCATAAACGAATACTGTTCTCCGATGAATCGACCTTTTCAACTAACGGAGTCGTTTCCTCCCAACATTGCCCTTACTGGAGTAGGACGAATCCAAACTTCAGAATTGCTAGTTGCAGACAATGTTTGAAAAAAGTTAATGTGTGGTGTGGGTTTCGTACCATGGAATTATTGGCCCATATTTTTTGATCAAAATTTAAACCGTTATTCATATTTGGAAATGTTTTTAACTGATAAACTGGATGAATTGCCATTGAACTTCCAAATTGAAATGTTCTTCCAGCACGATGGGTGCCCTGCTCATTATGCCGGTACTGTTCGCCAGTGGCTCAATACAGAGTTCCATGATAACTGGATAGGAAGAGATGGTCCCATTTACGGCCGCCGAGAAGTCCTGATCTCACAATAATGGACTTTCATCTGTGGGGTCGTTTAAAACAAATTGTGTACAGTGAGCCATTAGACAATGATGAAGAGCAATTGAAAAATAGGATACGGAATGCTGTCCAGTCCCTTTCAATCGAAGAAATAAGGTGCAGTTTCAATGAATTCAGAGCTCGCATTGAAATCTGTGCGGAAAAGGAGGAGCATTATTCGAATAGAAAATTTATAGTTCAGTTTTTGAGAATTTCGTTTCATTTTACCATCAATTGTTAAATGTATTAATTAAAACTTGCGAGACCAATTTGATTTTTCCTTTGAAACAAATCAATTTACTTCAAAAATTACGAAAAGCTCGAATTTTTCAAGAAAAATGATATTATCTCGAGAACCGTTTGAGTTAAATAGCAAGTAATTTGTGTTTCGGGGTTTGAAAACAAGCAGGGCAAATCAGGAAGAATGAAATTTTCTGAGACATCAAAAATAAGAGAATTTTCCTCTTTTAAAGTCGATCCGGGGACATACTGTATCTATATATATATATATATATATATATATATATATATATATATAGACACACACACACACACACACACACACACACACACACACACACACACACACATACACATACATATACAGGATGTCCCGTAAATAAGTATCGTACATTAGAGAAATGGTAGATCGTTGAGAAATATTTAAAATACCTAAATACTATTTTTCTCTAACCGTGTTAGTTTCTGACATACAGGCTGATAAAGGCTGTAGAAGAAATACACATTTTATTGCATATCTTCTCGGGGGACAAAAATACAAATTTAAAATTATAGTCTCTTCAAAACACACCAACAGTATTAATTTTGTCTAATTTTAATAAGCCAGCGGCTATCGTATTAGGGATCGTAATCTATTATTGTGCCATATTCTAGAACGCCCTGTATCTCGAGTTAAAGACTTTTGCCTGCAATTCTTCACTAAATTTTCTACATAAAAGGTACTCTATTGAACTCGCTACAATACCCCATTTTCAAGATTTTAACTTTTTATTGCAATAACACACATTTTTACATTGTAAATTTTTGAAACAATAAATTTGTAGTAGTTTTAAATAATTTAAACACATACGTTTTTTATGGGTTCATAGTCCCAAAATTAAAAAGAGTAATTCGAAATTTGTTCATTTAATTTCTTACAGTCAAATAAAACTAAATACAAAATATTGTAAACGAAAAGCAGATTAACTTATGAATAAACTAATTATTGAAACTATTTTGTAAGTAACTATATTAACAAACGTTGCTATTTCATTAATTATTCAAAATGACGTCCTTCAGCTTCAATACATTTTTGCATACGTTTTTCATTTGGTTGGTAATCTTCCTCACCAAAAATCTATTAAAAGACAACCCTCTGCAGCAGTTTCTATTCTATCGCTGAGTTCCCCTACCGTATTCACTTGTGTCGAATATACGTTTTGTTTTAATATTCCTCACACGGCTGGCCACTTGACCGGTGCACCTACTCCACGGCCTATCCATTTTCCCGTAAATTTTTCATTTAGCCATTCCCTAGCTTGCAGTGTAAAATGTGTCGGGACCCCCTCGTGCATAAACCACATTGACGTTGGAAAACTTGAAAAGAAAATTTAAATATCTTGGTCCATTTAAACATTCCGGTAGAATAAAAGGCCCGATAAACTGGTCTCCAATTATTCCACCCCATACATTAATTTTAAACCTGCGCACATTAAAAATACCACTTCGTGTAAATGTTGCTTCATCAGCAAATAATACATTAAAACAAAAATCCCTATCCCTTCTTATTTGTCTAAGAGACCATTCACATAATTCTACTCTAGGTTCATAATCATTATCTAAAAGATTTTGCACCTTTTGCAAATGATGAAGGTGCAGCTGCATTTCTTTTAAAACCCTACATGTTGACATTCTGAAAATTCCAGTTTGCAGCGCACATCTGCGAACACTGATAGATGGGACGACTGTATTAAAGACATTTACCTCATTTATAACAGTCCGAATTCTTCCACCGTTATTAACTGCAGGTTTAAAACTTCCAGGTTCTCTTAAACGTCGATCCACAGCAATGGATGTTAGGCGATTAGGAATATTGCGGCCAAGATATTTTTCGATATATCGCCTTACTGCACGTTCAGAATTACCGTGACATTCTCCTAGTACTAAACGCTCGTCAGCATATTCCGCAAAACTGTAAAGCACAATGTTAATTACTAATAATATGTTGTTAATTAATGGAAATATGTATACCCGTTAAACATTTTCACAAGTAAATTCTTCATTAGATTACATGCATAGGTAACTATGCTTTTGAACAAAATTAAATTGGCTGTCCTTGCTATTAAAAAGTTATAGCCCTACTTAACGATTTCAACATGTAAGAATTAATTTAAAGGAAGATAGAGCGTGGAAAATATTTACAACTACTACAAATTTATTGTTTAAAAAAATTTACTACGTAAATAAGTGTCTCGTTGCAATAAAAAGTTAAAAATCTTGAAAATGGAGAGTTGTAGGGAGTTCAACAAAGACTACCTTTTATGTAGAAGATTTAGTGAAAAATTGCAGACAAAAGTCTTTAGCTCGAAATACGCGGTGTTTCAAGAATATGGTACAATAAAAGTTTACGAACCCTCGGTACCACGCCACTGGATCATTAGAATTTGACAAAATTAATACTGTTGATGTGTTTTGAAGAGACGATAACCTATACAAACATTTTAACTTTGTATTTCTATCCCCCCAGAACATATGCAATAAAATGTGTATTTCTTCTGCACCCTTTATCAGCCTGTATCTCATAAACTAACAAGGTTAGAGAAAAACTGCATTTAGGTATTTTAAATATTCCTTAACGATCTACCATCCCTCTAATTTATGGTACTAAATACATAATAACAGTATAGATACGAAAGATAAAGATTTGCACAACCATCTAGCAACAAGTATAATTGCAACTAATGAATGTATTTACTTAGCGTTTATCCATTTTGATAATAATTGATTACTACCATTTCAAAGTAAATTATTTGTTTGTATTAACTGTTTAAAACTTCAGTTCTCATGATGTCGATCCACAGCAATGAATATTAGGCGATTAGCAAATGCTAAATTCATACAAAACGTTTAGTAGTATACCTAATTTATTGAAAGCAACTTTACAAAAATCAATCATAAATGAATGTACCTACTACTACGCAATATAGTGTGTGTTACGGTAAGCACGCGATATTCGTTTATGAGTAATGGTTAAGATACTGTCTGAGATTTGACTAAAAGGATTATCCGGGGTTTTGAACGGATCTAAAATATTTTTAGCTTTCAGAGACATCCTGGTAATAGTGGAAGTTGGCATTAACTTCTTTATTTTAAATTAAATGTACTTTGTATTCCACTTTTGGATAATTCGTAATATTCTTGGTCAATTTTCGTTAAGATCTTGTTCTATAAAATTTAATTTTTATACGAAAAATTAATGTTATCCATTGTTAACTTTCCAAATGATTACTTAAAAGTGATTTGCAAAATAGGCAAAAGGAAAATGTTGTTCCTAACATCTAAATTTCTAAAGTTTCCTCAAGTGTTTTCAATATTTTACAGCGTATTCAAAATTTTATCAAGAACAATTTAAGACTAAATAAATAATTACAAGTTTTTCATTATTGTATTTGAATAATTAAATCTAAAAATTTAAAATTAAGATTGGCAGTTTTAACTGTCATAATAATTTTAAAATTACATACATTCTAAAGCAATGTAAATTTGAATTAAACATAACAAAAACCTTTTATTATTCTATAATCTAAAAACATTAAATGCCACACATTTTATTGTCCAATTGTCATACAAGCATAAAATTTAACATTTAATGCCTAATCAGATGATAAACTTTGTTTACCGTTATTTTAACAAAAGTAAAATTTAATTAAAAAAACTTCTACGATTCAAAGTATTATCAAACAGATTACGATCTCTCTTTGGAACATACGAATCACTCGTCGAATAAAATGTTTGAGGGATCCACGAATCAACAATTTTTCCTTCTTCATAAGACCGGAAGTGCTGCAAGCGAACTTATCAGTGATCGGAAAAGTGATAATCAGAGAGTGCAAATCTAGAACGTCAGATGGGGTTGAACTTCCCATTTCAATTTCGTATGCTTGAAACTTTTGGCAACATGAATAGCATTGACAGCAAAATTACCTTATCTATCTCCTGGTAGTTGCGACCTGATTTTCAATTCCGGGATCAAACGTACAATTGCGTTCGATAAGATCCCCTTTTGGTTTTTTTGAAAAACCAAATTCCTTAAAACAAAAAAATATTTCAATTTAAATTGAATTCTTTTTTTTGGCGTCTTGGTTAAATTCAAAAAAGGGGTTTATTTTGTGGTCCCGATGTATACTTTTCCACATGAACAAGATAATTATACACTCCGGAAGATGATAAAGGGTTTGACACATCTTTAGGTGATCTTAAATGTTCTTTAATTTTCTTGTAGGTTTAAAAATAGTCCTAATGCCAAATTAGGATTTTTCAATTCTATTTGAACATTAATAAAGGGGAGTACCAACATTAAGAACTGGTTTTTTTTAAGGTTTAGAAGGTGTAATAACAATTAATATTTAATATCCATTTTTGTAAGGTTTTCTTAAATATTTATATTCATCATTCAAAATTTTTTTTCATTTTAAAATTTTAAATGAACTAGATTCTTTAAAAAATTTTAATTTTTATTTTAAACTGTTATTAAACAGTTTATGAATTTTCAAATTTGACAAAATTGTTTACTTTTTAAAATTTTAACAAAATTTACTGACGAAGATAAAGGGATCAAACGTTTAGATTGTATAATTTAAAGTACACCATTAAAAATCCCAAAAAGATGTATTTTATTATATTTAATGGTGAAATTTACATTTTATATCGAAATTAAGTTTTTAAATTATTTAAACGTTTAATTAAAAAACGTCTTTTTTTTTTTAGAATAATATTAAACAAAAATTAAAAAATTAAGATTGGCAGATGTTTTGTGATGTAGTATGTTTAAAATCTGACATTACATTCTACAAAATACCGAGGTAACCACTAAAATTTCATTATTCTGAGTAACATAAAATACATTAAACTGCCACACATTTTATTGTCCACTTTGTCATACCAAATAAAGGTATTTCCTTAACTAGGTGTGATGCCTATTATCAGATGTACAACTTTGTTTCCGCCGTTATTTTAAAAAAATAAAAATTTAATTTAAAAACTACTTCTACGATTCAAAGTATTATCCAGCGCAGGTCACTACTCTCCTCTATATTCAGGCAACATACGAATTCCTCGTCGAAAAACATCCTTTGAGGTGATCCACGAATCAATCCAATTTTTAACTTCTTCATAAGACCGGAAGTGCTGGTCAGCGACGCCGTATTTCAGTGATCGGAACAGGTGATAATCAGACAGTGCAATATTTAGAGACGTCAGATGGGGTTGAACTTCCCATTTCAAGGTTCGCAGGTATGTCTTGACCACTTTTGGCAACATGAAGTCGAGCATTGTCACACAGCAAAATTACCTTATCATATCTCTCCTGGTATTGCGACCGTTTATCTTTCAATGCCCGGCTCAAACGCATCAATTGCGTTCGATACCGATCACTTGTGATTGTTTGACTTTGATTTAATAGGTAATAATACAACACACCGAGCTGGTCCCACCAAATACACAGTATGACTTTGGATCCGTGAATATACGGCTTGGACGTCCACGTAGACGCATGACCAGGAGCTCCCCAATGTTTTTCTGCGCTTAGACTTATCGTAATGACCCATTTTTCATCCCCTCACACTGCGATGCAGAAATCCCTTCCGTTGCTGCCTTTCTAGTAGGTATTCACAAGCAAACAAACGCCGTTCAACATCTCAAGGTTTAAACTCGTATGGCAGCCAATTCCCTTGCTTCTGAATCATTCTCATAGCATTGAGCCGTTTTGAAGTGGCGTGTTCAGTGGTCATGGTTCTGCCAAATCTTCTTGACTTTGATACGAGTCTTGGTCTGGAAACGCTCGACAATTTTCTCTCTTCCATCACTAAGCCGGTCTTCGACATATAAATCACAAGTGTTGAAACCACTCAAGTCACGTTTTTTCGCTAACTAGCGGTTACAATAGGGGCCCCAGCCGCAGATTTTTTCATATTGAAACAGAAAAGTAAAAGTTCCCGAAAATGGTGAGAATTAAGTTCTTAAACTGGCATAATCATACATAATTTAAAAATGTAAACATAACGTTATGTTTTTATGTTGACAAATGTTCAAATTTACTGAATGACGCCACTGACCTATTTATTTCTATCACCACTTACCGCTAGAGCGATCTACATGAAAACGGCAGAAGCAAAGTTGTACTATGTAAATACACAGGCCCCCCTTTTTGCCAACTGCTGCCGTTAGCGACGTAAGTAATAATGATTAAAATACTCCTCTTTTTAGTTATCTTAAATCTTAAATATGAGCAGCTTGTTGAGGATCTTTAGGTTACGCCACGCACTTTAAAAATCCGAAAAATTATTTTTTGTTTATAGAAGGTTGCAGCTGCTTTACATGTGAGTCTTTCAACACTCAATAACATCGCAGCTAAATGCAACAACGGTGAAGTACTTAGAAGCCAACCGAAAAAACGACATCGGAGCAAGTAATAATAATATGATGAAGCCTTTTCAAAAACTCAGATGTTGGGTTTAGTACAGATTTAAATCTTTTTAAACGTAATTCATAATTTGTATTATTAATTCTCTCTTTTTAGACATAAACCTCAACTAGTACATGTAGCTAATAGGTTAGCTGAACACTATAGGCATCTTGTACTTCGTCTTCCCCCTTACCATTGCATTTTTATCAATATTAAACAAATCTGGAGTATAACTAAAAATTACTACAGAGACCATGTTGGTTCTGATGGTAGTTCTGCTGAAAAATCATTAGCTATGTGGAAAGAGAGACTAGGAAAAATAACACCCGAAGAATGGGCTAAGGCAGTTCGACATACTGAAATAAATACAACGCTGGCAGGAGAGGGAAGTTGTATTTGATCGAGAGGATGTTCATCCACTAATTATAAATCTGAAAGTCGACGATGATACAGATGATGAGTACTTAAATGATGAATTCTCTTTAAATTAAATGTGAATATATATTATATTTATCAATTTATTCTTATTTTTTGTTAATAAACGTTTCTAAATTTATATTGATGAACCCAATCCACAAGATATATTGTGAACTACAATACTTAGGAATAATTTTGTCTTTGGATTATCCTATTATGAAATTATAAACATATTGCTTTCTATATATGAATCGGTGCGTGAAAGAACGATGTAAGACCAAAATTCGTAATTTTCTGAAAACGATTTTGTAAACTAATGAAAAATATTACTACTTGACAACAGTGAACCAGCTTGTTGTATGACGTCATTTTAAACTTATCGTGAAAAGCTATACCACATAATCAAACTATGCAGTTTAAAACAAATTCAACTATAGCGCGTCCAAACCTCCAATTCAGTATGGGGCTTATGGAAAAACAGTGCAGGATTGCCAATACATTACTGCACCTATAATACCGTATTACGGTTATAATAATACTATCTCTACGGTACGAGAGACACAATATCTAACCTCAAAATTATTAGAAATATTTGCAATGCGGTACAAATTTAGATAAATCTGCAATGTACTTATAAACATACCGAAAAAGATTACCCTTAATGTATACAAATCGAATCTTTGAACTGTATTTTTAGAAAAGCGAAGTAGGGGTATGTAGCATAGGGGTATACTTTTGATTACATTTTGGCAAAGATAGAACAAAAATTGGCCTTACTTTAACACAAGCCCAAATAGTCCAGCAGAACGTTTAGTAGTTACGTTAAGGTGAGATACTAAAAAATTTACATTTATACTAGTTGGTTTATTTTAAGAAACAGTTATATTATTTAACATAGATATTTTACTCATGTCTAATAATATTGATACAACTAAAATATAAGATGTATTTATCAATAGGTGTCCTCCGCAAAACCACTTAAATATAACGCAACTGAAGGAGGGTTTGAATATTCTTGAGGGACTGTCAATGTATGACCAATTTCAGTGATAGAGTATCGTGGTTGTTGGTACCCTGTTTGCTGTGAAGTTGAGTCACTGTTTTGTGAACTAGTAGGCTGATTTTCATAAACAAAATTATAAACTGTCTGTGGAAGTTTCGGGAGCTTACGCCGAGGTGTTAATGTCCTCATATGGGGTAAGAGACTTTCAAAAAAGCTCATATCTTCATCAAGTTTTTGTTTAGTTTGGTTTTCTATTAGTCTTAGTTTACTTTCTTCCAGTTTTATTAACGTTTTGTCCAAATACTTGTTTTTACGGTAGGACGGGGTGTATCATTTCGGACACATTCACCATCTTTCTGCTTATTTATGTTATCTATTATTACATTAGAGTCTTCACTATTTTCTTCATTGTCCATAATTTTATATAGCCGTTAACCGGTAGGTTTCCTCCACTTGACCTAACCGTAAACTGGTCCCTCAAAAAGTTAAGGCTGTCAAAATATTGCGACGTTGACTTTATTGGAGTTACATATTCATCGCCAGAATGTTTTACTACAGTCACTTTTTTCAGTTCCTTACGAAACGTATCCCGTATATTTTTCCATTTACTTCTTACTATCGCCCCTGAAAATGTTTACCTACTTAGTGCATGAAATCAATATTACAAACTAAATTGCTTGGATAGATATAATATACAATAGCTATTTAAAAATTGTTCATTTTAGGTATTTGTCTACTAGAGAATCTTTCAAAAGTTTGGTTTTTACTTTTCGAATGGGCGCTACGACAGTTGCATCACTTGTAGAAGAAACAGTTAAAGCAATATGGGATGGGAAATCTTACAACCAATTCACATGAAAATTCTAACGGAAACACCTTTAAAGAAATAGCAAAAGAATTCTTCGACAAATGGAACTTTCCCAATTGTTTGGAAGCAATTGATGGGAAACACGTCAGAGTGAAATGCCCTTCCCACTCAGGAAGTATGTTTTACAACTATAAAAATTATTTTTCTATCGTGCTTCAAGCCGTTGCTGACGCAAATTATAAATATGTTACTATTGGCATAGGAGGCTATGGCAAACAAAGCGATGGTGGCACTTTTCGCTCGTCTTCGTTGTTCCATTTAATGGAAAGTGGCGATCTTCAGATGCCTGATAGTACTTTACCGTCAACAGACATTTTAGTACCTTACGTTTTTATCGGTGACGAAGCTTATCCGTTATTAAAACACTTATTAAAACCGTATAACAGAAGAAATTTAGACGCGAATATATTTTAATTATTTAATTATTTTAAACGCGTCTATGTAGAGCAAGACATGTAGTTGAGTGTTCATTTGGCATAATTAGTGCCAAGTTTCGCATTCTTAACATACCTATAGAAACCTCTCCAGATTTTGCTGATAATATTATTAAATGCATTTGTATTTTATATAACGTAATTATTGATATAGAGGGGATAAATAAACAAATGGACAATATTGAACCACCCAGCTTAGAAGATGATGCCGGAGAAATACGAAACAATAGATATTCTGACACGGGGAATTTTATTAGGGAAACTTTTAAGATATTTGTGTCAAAACAAAATATAATTTATTTAAAATAAAATATCTAATCACAGTTATTATGTACAATTGAAGGTTTTTACATCAAAACAGGTCTGATTTTGATTATTTGTATTATGTTTTTGTTATATTGTATGATTCAAAATCAAAAACATTATACTTACTTGTTGATTTCATTTCTCCTGCAACAACATCCCACAATTTATCTAATATGTATCGGTTATGATGTTGGGGACCCTTTTGGTCCCACAAAGGATTTTTAACAAAACCATTACTTATTAATAGATCAACTACATCAGCTACACACCACAAAATCAAAAGAGCAGAGCGAAGAAATCAAACTTGTCTAAACGCGTCGCTTTGTTCGATATTAAGCGTGCTACTGAATCTACGTTTTGTTCGTCACTATGTGTCGAACAATTTAATATCATGTATTTCTTTTCGCCGCTCTGCTCTCCGCGCTGCTCGCTGCTTTGCTCTGTGCTCCACTACGTGCTTCTCCGAAGACAAATCGGTGTCCAAGACCACTTGATGTTTTAAACGTGTACTGAGCCCTTGAACGAATGCCTGTCGACCACTTTCAATAGTGGTGTCACACCATACCTTACTAACTGTATGCTCCACGTTAATCCACGATTCATCGGTGTACATAATATATTTACCTAAAAAGTGAACATTGTTATTTATGCAAAATACCACATTATTTTATAAATATGTAATTAGAGATCGAATAAAAAGACTAACTACCTACTTCTCGGAACTTTCCGATGCATCTTAAGTATCTATGCCTCCATCTTGTAATGTCATCACGTTCAAGTAGGATCCTCTTGCGTCGCATCTTTTGAAACTCAAAACCCATATCGTTCAAGAGGTTGAATAGAGTACTGCGTTTAAAATTTGGTATATCATCATCACCATTAATGGAAGAAAAGATACTATTCATCGTTGGTAGAATGTTTCAATAAAAAAATTGTGCACTTTACGTCGAATAATTGAATACATTGCGATGGTTAGAAATACGCATAATAAAGGGACTAGAGTCTGTCGAGCTTAAATTCTATATAGTATGCAAGTTTAAATAAAATTGAAGAAGTATACAGTTCGTTATAAGAAAAAAATAGTATACGAGCATAAACATATGGTTTTGATGCAACAAAACAGGTTGTTTATATTCATAAAAGCAATGAGCTATACCAGTAGCATGTTAGAAAGATCAACACGATTCATATTAGTGTGTACGTTTAGTTTCGTCTAAGATATATAAGTAATTTCACATTTATTTAAGCAATTTAAACACGTGACAGATATTGATTACATGAAGTACGATAATTCTAATGTGATATAGACGTTTAAAACGCAAGTTAAAAGTAAATTATGAAGTTGGTTAAATACTATTTTAAGAATTTTACAAATTTATAGTTATTAGATAAGATAAGTTCAGAATAAATTATAAAAGCATATAATAGTAGGTTTCTCATTTTCACAAAAATTAACAGTAAATATGTACTAAACATAAAATTAAAAAGTTGGGTAACTACCTAAAATTAAGGTATGAAAGTAGAAATTTTGTTAAAACTAGGTAAAATGGGTTGAAATAAGTGTATTATACAGTTTTTATGTAGAATTTGAATATGTAATTAGTTTAGTTGTAAAATATAAAATTTGTTAGATATTAGTAAATTTAGATATTAGTTTGTCAAAATGTAAATTGACAGTAGGGCATGTGAGGTGATTTTTATGCAGAATTGCCCTGATTTCAAAAATGTATTTAAAAAGCAAATCCAATTGATTTGAAAAGTTATGGCATAATTTATGTTTTAGTTAATTTAACATTTTGTTTAGACCAATCAGATGCTAGGATTTTGTATGTAATGTAAAAAATTGAAAATTTGGTATCCATGAGAAAAGTATAAAGGAATTGCTCCTGATTTCTCGCTTGCTTTTAAATTTTTGTACAAAAGTATAGTGCTTTGTTAACATGTAAGTTAAAATTTTCGTTAACATTATCGGATTTGAAACGATCAACGTAGAGTTGAGATTTCAGAAACAATTGTTTTAACCTATAACAAAATTTAAAATAGGTTACCGATTATAATTGTCATAATATTGTATTTGTTTCATTTTGAAATCGTGTTTAAACATCGGGTGATGTGCATTTTTAGTCAATAAAATCCTTCAGTTATTTTGGATGTGATGTTTATTTTTTGAAAGTGATGGAGGTTATAAAATAAATTTAACTTCATAAGGCATCTAAATAAAAGTGCAAGTAAATATAAAATTTTTATAAGAATAAAATACAAGTTAAATCCGAAAATTATTAAATATTTAAATCAACATTTAAATATACAAATAAAATAAAATGCTTGTCTGAAAGTATATGAGCTATTATAAAGTCATCGTATTTACCACGAGGAAGATTTATCACAAGTTAATGGATTTGGATGAAGTTATGGAATTTAAGCAGCACTTTTAACAGCAGGCAGTATCTGATACATGGAAAGAAGTCTACGTCAATGTTAATATGGAATAAGCCTAATGTGACCATTCTTTGGAAATTGCAACAACACATGGATTAAATTTTCTCATCAGAATTTTCTTTTGACCTTATTTATGCTAAATTTGAGTTATTGTTTGGTCGATTTAATTTGAATAAAACCTTTAAATTAATGCTTCCTTCGATAGTTAGGCTTGTTTGCGTCAACTACTTCTTCGAACTTTCAATATGATAAATAAATACGAAGGACCAGTTGTAATTAAAATTAATTTATTACAACAAATTATATAAAAACTTTGTTACATTCTTTTTTTTTTTCACTAACTTTGAGAGAGTTGATCTATTACAAAAAAAATATATATAATTGCGTTGTTGCGATGTTTCCAACATACGCCCCCCGCAATAGTGTGTTGGCAAAAAATTATTGTAAGTCTGAACATCTACATGAATTTACAACTGATTGAAATCAGTATATATATATATATATATATATATATATATATATATATAAAAAGGAATATTTTACATTTTCTTTCACAAGAGGAATTAACAATCTGCCTGTGGAAGAGGGCACACTTTTGTAATGGAACGAGTGAATTCTCCCTCTTGTGTTTTTATGCGGACAACTCTGACCTTTCCATCGGCGCCTTCAAATATTTCCAAGACCCTGGCCATTGGCCAATGCAGAGGGAGAGTTTTCTTTCAGCAAGACTAAATCATTTTGCTGCAAATTTCGAGTCTCAGTCATCCATTTTGGTCGATTTTTAACCGGTTTAGATAATCAACTGACCACTTTTTCCAAAAATTTTGCTGAAGTTTTGAACATCGCTGCCAAAAGGACAACTTGGCTTCTGCTGAGTTGGAAATGTCTTTTCAGGGTATGATGAGAGGCTAGTTCCTATTAGAAAATGCCCAGGAGTGAGTGTTTGAAAATCTGAAGGGTCGTTTGAGAGAGCAATGAGGGGTCCAGAATTGAGAATACCTTCAATTTGAGCTAATATGGTGGCAAATTCTTCAAAAGTGAGTGGAGTAGTGCCCACAACACGCGAGATGTGGTATTTGGCACTTTTATTGCGGCTTCCCAGAGTCCTCCCTAATGAGGGGATCTGGGGATGAACGTCCATTTGGTTTCATTTTGAGAAAGGTAAATTTGAATAGAAGTGTTCCCATCCGTATTTCGGAAATAATCGTATAGTTCCTTTAACTGATTTTTCGAACCCAGAAAATTAGTGGCATTATCACTACAAATGACCGACGGATTTCCTCTTCGAGATATAAATCTTTTAAGAGTGGCTAGAAAAGCCTCAGTTGACAGATTTGACACTAGCTCGATGTGAACTGCTTTAATCGCCATGCATACGAATATAGCTATGTAGCATTTCATTACCGGTGCCTTGCGTAGATGGGAGGACTTTATGAAGAACGGTCCACCAAAATCGACTCCGACTATTTGGAATGGTCGGTGGCAGTCACTCTGTCTTTTGGCAAATTAGCCATGATCTGTTGCACTGATTGTGCATTAAATCGAAAACAAATAGTGCAATTCCGAATAATTCGTTTTATGTGACGCGGTCCGTCTAGTGGCCAATACCGTAATCGAACATTGGAAAGTACATTCTGAGAACCAGCGTGACATAATCGAAGATGTTCAAACTTCAATAAGAGAGAAACAACGTGATTCTTAGAGGGCAGGAGAAGAGGATGTTTTTGTTCAAACAAAATTTCTGCATTTTCCAACCTACCACCCACACGCAGCAATCCAAGATTGTCCAAAAGGGTTTTAATGAGCGAAGTTGCTTGTGAGATAGAACTTTGTTTGAGTCAAGTTCCAAGATTTGTTGAGAAAATGTTCTTGTTGAACCTTTCTTATAATACAGTGAGCGCGGAATCCAACTCCGAAATAGTCAAAGGGCCTGTTGTTTTGCTTGAGAATGAGTGACGTTGTGAACAAAGCGTAGCACATATGCAATTGTTCTATGCAATCGAGAAAATGACGAGAAACGTGTAAATATTGAATTCCAAAATTTTCTAAAAATTGATTGACGATTAAAGATATTTTTCTTTCATCAGGAGGATTGTCCACCGAGAAAGGAAAATTTCCACATTTCGGACTTCAAATTTAGGATTGAGGAAATATTTGGACCCGTTAAACCAAAAAGTTAAATCATCAGAGTTCAAATGACCACGGGACAGCATGTCTGCGGGATTATCCGCTGATTTTACATAATTCCACTTATAGTCATGAGTAAGTTCTTGAATTTCAGACACTCGATGCGACACAAATGCTGCCCATCGACTTGAGTGGCTTTTACACCAGTATAATGCAATTTGCGAGTCTGTCCAAAGTGTGACAGAGGTAGGAATTAGTTTGTTTTTATAAATCGACATTATTTTATTAATCAATTTTGATAATAACAACATGGCACAAAGTTCGAGTTTGGGGATTGTAATTGTCTTGATTGGAGCTACGCGCGATTTAGATGACAATAAATTACAAGACACCGAGTTATCTGAGTAAATGGTCCTAATATACATACAAGCTCCATAACCAAAATTACTTGCATCAGAAAACCCATGAAATTCTACATTTGCAATATTTTTACTAGAAAATAAACACCGAGAGATTGTGAGATTTTTAACCGAGAAAAGAGTTCGCAGAGAGCTTTCCATTCTGTTAAAATCGAAATGTCACGTATTTCTTCATCCCATTCTACCTTATGTAACCACAATTTTTGCATAAGAATTTTTCCTTTAACTATAAGAGGATTCACCAATCCAATAGGGTCAAAGCATTGAGCGAGATAAGATAAAATTTTCTTTTTGAAATGGGGCAATCTTGTAGAGATTGTGAAGGAATAAAGATTTGAAAATTGTCTGATGAGGGATTCCACTTCAAGCCGAGAATTTTACATGGGGATTTTTCCAGGTTGAAGTCAACTTCTGTTGTTTGAGGGTGAGATATATTTGTTAAGAAATCATTTGAGTTTGAACACCATTTGTGCAAGTGAAACCCTTGCTTAGAGAGAAGAGAGGTTAATTGAGAATAAAGTTTAGGTAAATCTTTTTTCGTTTCACATCCCGACAGAATGTCGTCCACATAAGTTTGAGTAAGCAGAACATCTGATGCTAAGGGATAATCGGAATTATTGAGAGCGATATCATTTAAAACCCGAGTGGCAGCATATGGAGCAAAGTTTGTTCCGTATGTGATGGTTTGAAGTTCCAAACATTTTAAAGATTGACGAGGTGAGTCACGCCAAATAATGTTTTGCAGAAAATTTAGGCGAAGATTCGTGAAAATCTGCCGATACATTTTCTCAATGTCAGCGGTGAGTACAAACCTAAACGAGCGAAACCTACACAAAATGTCATATAGATCTGGTTGAACTTGAAATCCTTTTAAGGTAACATCGTTTAATGAGAGTCCTGAAGATGTTTTACAAGACGCATCAAAACCACACGCAACTTGGTGCTGACGCTTTCATTTCTGATTACGCACAAATGAGGAATAAAGTATTTCCTTTCTAACCTACTGTTAGTCGGAAATAGCGGAACATATTTTGCATGACCTAATGACACATATTCATCGATGAATTTTTATATTCGTGAAAGATGGAGGGCTCTTTTTCAAATCGTTTTTCAAGAGAAAAGAATCTTTTTTGCGATAAAGAAAGAGAATCGCCGAGTTTATGATGTTCATTTGTAGATTTCAGAGGAATATCTACTTGATAATGTCCATTTTGAAGGATGCGAGAAGTAGTATTAAAATTTGTTCAGACTTTTTATCTTCTGGAGAGAGCAAGGGAGGTTTGGAGAGTTCTTCAATTTTCCAGAATTTTGTTAAGAGAGTTTCTAATTCATCTGTATCATTTGAGTGGTTAGTGGAATGATGAGAATAGGATGTTGAAGTAGATGGTTCAAATGTATACTTTTTAGGAACGGTTCCTGATATAATCCAGCCCAGATGCGTATTTAACAAAGTAGGATAACCTCTGCCTAATTTCACTATGCCGTACGTGAGAAGTGTGTAGTAACTATCTGCTCCAATAAGCAAATCTATATCGGATGGAGTGTGAAAATTAGGGTCAGCTAGAGTCATCTTAATATGATCTGGGATTTGTAACTTATCCGAGTGAATTTTTATTTGTGGAAGTTTATGAGTTATCTGTTCTAATATAGCACAAGAAACTTTGAATCTTTTAGAGCGGTCTACGTTTGAGTGTATATACATATTCACCGCTTTATTTGAGAAAGTTTTGTTTTGAGAAATTCCAGAAATATTCAAAGCTGTATTAAAGGTTTTATATCGGAGCTGATTAACCAGTTTTTGAGTACAAAACGAGTTCTGACTTCCGTTATCTAGTAGTATTCTTGCTTGGATAGGTCGTCCTTGCGCAGTAAACAAAGTTACTTGAGCTGTGGCTAGTAATACGTGGCAATTTTTGGGGGAAAGAGCGGAAAAACTGGATAAATTTTCAGCCGGTTGCTGATTTGCTTGCGAAGTTGACGCTCTGTTTATGTCTTGATAATGAAGTGGAGTTGAAATTGGGTGATTGTTTGATGACTGAGGTTTATTTGAATGCACAGAATGTTCATTTTTTGGTACATTACGGCCGAAACCGTTATTTTGTGCATTTGAGTAAGAAATTGTGGGTTTATGATGAGTTTGAGAAAACCTAATTTTCCTGAACTATTGAAGGGGACATTTTGTATGTGTAGCGCAGTGTGATGCTTCTTAGAGCAATGAAAACAAGTTGCACTTGAAGAACAATTTTCCACTGTATGCTTTGTGCCTAAACAGTTTAAGCACATTTTTACTTTGAACAAACTTTAATCTTTCTTGAGGAGATATTTCCAAAATTGTGGACACCCGTAAATTTTATGAGATTTATCGCAAAAATGCACGAGAGAGCGTAACTGTCACTTTTCGAGTATAGTGTTACTTTACTACATTTTGAGTTGACTAGTGTTTCATTCCCTGAAATGTTTTCTAACACAACACAACGATTTTCGAGAAATTCAAAAAATTCTGCTAAATTTGGCAATGTCTTTAAATCACGACCTTCCTCAAACAATTTCTTAGAGCCGAAATCTAGTTTTTTTTAAAAGAAAAATAAGTAATGATTCAAAATTACATTTATCAGAGAGCTTCATGTTTTTTAGTGATTCTAGGTTTTTCTTACAGGTTGTAACTAATTCTCTCAAATTTTGTGAATTACATTTTGTTATACAAGGAGCATTTAACAAATTTTCGAAATGGGAATTAACAATCTTATTTTTGTTTTCATATCTTTGCTTAAGTAATAAAAGAGCTGTAGAGAAATTTTCATTTGTCAATGACAATGATTCAATTAAACTAAAAGCTTCACCTTTTACCAGTGTTTTAGATAATAAAAACGTTCCACATTTGAGAATTGTGGATTGTTTATTATTAACGCATCAAAGAGATCTAAAAAGGGCTTCCAATCGTGCAAATTTCCTGTAAAGTTGGGAATATTAATTTGTGGCAATTTTATATTCGAATTGTGTATATGCGAGCTATTTCTAATTGAATCATTTTTGTGACTTACAGTGACATTTTGAGGAGATAATTTTGTATACATTTTTCAATAAGGGCTAACGTTGTAAAATACTGATTTTCAATTTTTCACGATCTTCTACATCTGAATTATCTTCAAATTCTAATAAATATGAATCTATCTCGTCTTGAGCACATTCGTATTCAGAAAACGCGGCTTCCAATCTTTTTTGTCTACATGACAATTCTTGAACATCTAATGTCAAATTTTGATAGCTCTGCACCCAATTCTGAATACGAGTGATTTTGCTTTTAGCACTTGTGCGAGTAGTTTTTAATTGTTTGAAATCCATGACCATTCAAAACAAACAATAAATAACAGAGTTAAATAAATGTGAATGCGTATTTACTATTTGAGAGTTTTGCAATAGTTTTATGTAAACAATTTAGTTCACTAACCTTTTCTCAGAGTTTTAATACAAACAAATGATCACTTTAACTTACTGGAATCTTTCGTAGTGTGGATTTGACTTGGGCATATGCGGAGGGCGTCAGCTAATAGGAGTTCACTGGAACTTCAAATCAACCATGTGCCAGGGGATAGGGAAAACGTTGAGATCTTTTTACTTGTGTGGGAGATTTTTGAGTGGAGATCCGGCTCGATGAAGACCATGCGCGAAAACGGTGCCTTTAAATTAATGCTTCCTTCGATAGTTAAGGCTCCCGTTTGCGTCAATTACTTCTTCGAACTTTCAATATGATAAATAAATAATAGGACCAGTTGTAATTAAAATTAATTTATTACAACAAATTATATAAAAAACTTTGTTACATTCTTTTTTTTTTTTTTCACTAACTTTGAGAGAGTTGATCTATTACAAAAAAAAAATATAATTGCGTTGTTGCGATGTTTCGCAACAGAGAAGAAAATCTGTAATTTCCGTTGAAACAAATACATTTGTAAATTATTCATCGATTTGTTTAAAGATTCGCACAATGATATTGATTGATATTAAACTGTATTGCTCTCCACAAATCATAAGACTCGTCACAATAGTAGCAGATGTACAAAATATTTTGAATGTAAAATAAAAAGTAATAAAAGTAGCGATGAAATATCTAGTGTTCTGGTTTCAAGTAGAGTTGGATGACTCGTACAAATCTCCTTATACTGTAAGCGATTTAGTAATGGTGCGACAAGTATGGTTGATTTTTAAGTTATTTTTACTGTACATACGCTAAACACGTATAAAAAACATACAATGTTATGACTATATTACACTTTACCGTCATAACAGCGAAGCCACTAAAAAGAAACCAAGGAGGTATCCTTTTTCTAATTAATTAAAGTATGAATAAACAAATAATTACTGACAACATAATTACTCAATCAATGAAAGATACCATATTATTTAAATGAAGTGTTTTAGCGTAGCTTTTTACATGACAACGTATATTAAATAGACGCCATGTTCAGAGTAATTTAAAGGACGATGTTCCATCAAACTTCTGAAATAAGGTATACCCTCGTAAACCGAACTCTACACAATTTATTTGATTTTTCACCCACATACAACATTTATTTGCATTGGAAAAATTTCGGTTTCTGACAACAGGTTTTCACGTTAAATAATTCACTGTTACATCCAATGCCAAATTCTGTAAGAAAATAAAAGTAGCTTTTCACAAGGAAACGTTTACAAACATCTTTGGAACTCTATTTTCGTATTAATTTTAAACGTGTTAAAATTCGGTATGTTTTTAATGAAATATGTATAAACATTGTTTTCAAACTTCAAATTAAAGCCACAAACTTAGCTTTATAGAAAATACTGTAACTGTTTATAGCATGTTTGAATTCCATTCATATTTTAAACGATGATAATACGTAATAAAACGTAAGCATATTTGGTAATGTTAATAATTTGAATGTGATAAACTAAAAATAAGTGAATAGCGAAATGCCGTAAAAACAAAGTATACAAAATGCATAACAAAACTCAAATAGAAATATTTAAATATCATGTAAATAACGATCGATGTTTGCTAAAGCTCTGCGTGCCAGGGCTAAAAGCATTTCCTTTCTTTACCTACGACCTTACAAGGGTAGAACTATTTTTATTGAATTTTCAAGATAATATCGCAGAAAATCCATTTATCATTTTTATATGAACTATTCCTTAATTGGAAAAGTTCATATTCTTTACATCTGAATCAAGGTAACTGCAATGCACATTATTAGCACACATTTATTGTACTTCAAAAGTATACCAAAAACTATAGAGATCAATATTATAGGTTTGCTTTACTATATAAATGCTATCCTAAATTATTAGTAAGGGTATGTGTTAATATTGTAGCGACCTAAGTAAATTACCATTTAAACGCTTACATAAGTCAACACAAATTATACACTGTAGTTAAGCTGGATAAAAAGAATTAATAGTAAACAACAAACCCTTGAATAATTAATACCCAACACCTCCCAAGTAATACAAAATATTTGTGCAAAATGTAGATATAAACCTGGTTGTAATATGCTATAAATAGAAATAGTCTTAAATTGTTTTGTTCATAAATTTTAAACGTGTTAAAGAGTATTAACCCTTTCGAGACCAGGGACATATGTATCCCTGCACCATTTTTCCAGAGGTTGATGGTTCAATGCAATCCTTTTAAACGTGTAATATGCATATTTTAGTTCTACGAGATCTTCCCCGGACATTGCGTACCATGTTACCTTTGGCAATATCGCGAATCGACTTTCGATTTTCTATGCGTTTTCAAACTGTGAAAATGACGTTTCGTCAGATGGAGAGTTCTCAGATGCTTCTGTAAATGTGCAATCATCTCTACTCAAAGCAAACTCAGGCTGAAGAAAAAATTACCGGCAAGGGAAAAAACGAAAAAAACAATGAAAGAAAAAATGAGAAAATCAATGATGAGAAGGAAGAGTGTTACATGCACAAAAGACAGGTGGGCCAAAAAAGAAAGGTGTGCACTAACAAGAAATAGGGATTAGGCCAGAAGCTCAGTCGGTCGGTTAGGCACTTGGATGCGTGGGCACCACTTGATTTATTTTTATATCGCCCTTAGCTCAAGAAAAGGGCTACGACACAGGAAGAGATACGTTTCAGTTAAAATAATGTTGGACACAGTCCAAGAAGGGAATGGGCCCGGCTAGGAATTTACTCCTAGACCGCAGTGATAAAGAAACAGTTACTGGTAGTTTAACATAACTCAGTTTAATTTAAACATAAATTCATACCCCAAATCCGTGCTTTCGTTAAAGCTATATACAATATAATTAATAACACACTCCTTGTACAAACCCAGAATATTGATAGATAGTTGTAGCAGTTGATAAATAATAATAAAAACTAACACAACCGTTATCGTAAGTTTGGATAGATATACACATTGTGATCAAAATTTAGAAAATCTAAACCGCACTACCTATTCAACCAAACGTTGTAATGGTAACACACCTTTCTGGATAGTGCCATACCTATAACTATAACCCACAATAAAAATTAACAGCTATACAATATTCAAAACCCCAAAAATATCCTGCACTGTCCGACATCAAGCGTTGATCCTAGGAATCAAAGGCACAACAAATAATCAAAAGCAAGAAGCAATAAACCGTGGTTCCAGGAAGAGCTCACCTAAAACTGGCGTATCAGTTTTAATTCAAACGAATAATAATGTTATTCCCGACATACATAACCAAAATATTTTAGCCAGATGTCTACCATTGCGTTAATGAATTTAAGTATAAATTAACAGTACTAAAAAAAATAAATAAATATGAAGCATACATTTTTCACACACCAAACCGAAAGTGTTAGTTTGCTACTATTTCCCTAAGCATATATCAAAAGCGTAAGCTAGAACTCTTACAATTACAAAAATATCTGGTGACCTTCCAACCTACAACATCGAAATTAAAAGAAATGAAATGATTTTAATAATATTTTTTAAAGGATAATTATGCAACCTCTTTTATAAGAAGTTCATTACGAAAACAGGCATCATTGTAAACGCAAAAACCATAATCTATGTCAAAGAGACGTTTAAAACTTCATGACAAGACAGAAGTTAATAGACATCTAGATGCTAACTAACATTAAAACAAATTAAATAATTATAATTTCAATTTTTTTAGGATAACTATGCAACCCCTTTTTTATACGTCCATAACGAAAACAGGCAACATTGTAAAATCAATAATCTGTCAGAATAACGATTAAAACTTCATGTCAGATAGAGATTCATAGATATAAATACATGTTACCGTAAAAAAATTTCAAAGCCGTCCGCTTCTATCAAAATATCGATAATACAGCTTTAGCATTTTCAATCAATTTATTTCGCTTTACATTAAAACACTTTATATAGAAAATTTATGTAAAATTAGATTTTCTTTAAAAAACACGTCTACACTTTTCTTATAATATTAATCGTTATTGATATAATGAAAAAATGTGAACACTTAAATTCTACCTTAGGATTTTTTTGCTGCTAAATTACACATCATATCAAAAAATTGTATAGAGTATAATTAGTCGATATGTTTAAGGTCTATATCTAGGTATTTTTACATCTTTGAAATATGCAGCTGTTTTAGAAATATTTGATAAAAACCAAAAACTGCCATTAATAGACCCCCCTAACCACCATTGGATTTCTCCCAAAATCTAGTCAGCTCTACGCCAAATTAAAATAAGCTTAAACACAAAATTTTAAATACGAAGGTATTTCGTTCTGGAATCTATAAAATGTTGAAATGAGCCACCCTATATAAGCAGTTTCGTTAATAAAAGTACATATATTAACATATATCCTGAAGCACTCTGTATAGTTCCCGTTGAATTACATAAGTGTAAAGTTCAGATTGCAAACAGATGTTTGCTTCCTAGAACAGAAGTTATAATAATACAGGAAAATTCACTAAAGCTTGACCAAACATAGGTACATAACCTCGTTAGATGTACTACCATTCAATGTTCCAACCAAGGTAGTCATACACACACAAATTTAGAGAACAGTGCTATATTTATAATTGTAAATCGTTATGGTAACGAGCCGCTCTTCAAGTACTTCGCAGGTTAATTACAACAAATGTCTATATAGCGAGAGCTTCGTCATGAAATAATAACAATAAAAGAAACTCACCAGGATGTTGCTTGTGTATAATTACTTAACCGTGTGTTACTAGACATAAACCTATTTGTTCTTAGGTAGAGGATGGCCCGATGTGAAGTAACAGTCAGAATGTATCTTCGCTTTAGTTACCGGAGACCATTTCTATATTATACCAATATTTGGAAGAACGCCGACCAGGTATGTGTGCAGAATCGGTGACAGGTGATGAATGACGATAATAACCAATAGAAAGAAAAACCTAGAGAACCCAATGTTTTAGATACGAGTTGAGTGTGAAGTATAACGAATGTACTCAGTTAAATATTCAATGACAAAAGTGTACAATGTTAAGAAAATTTATTGCTCATCTCCTGCCAGGACATGTAGATATTGTTAAGAAACTTTATATCCGTAGAAAGAAAAATAAATTACTTAGTATAGTTTTTTACTACTTGTGGAGATTTAAAAAACCAACACTACGCTGTATGTAACTTTTATTAAATAAATGTTTATAATAATTACAGAAAGAAAATTCTCCAACATACCTGGTTTGTAACAACGCAATTTTTGCCTTCACAAAATGGCGTTCTTTTTCAGAAGAAGAAGAACCAAAAAGAAGTCACCTGATAATTTTAAACCAACCAGAAATTTCAGAAATTATCGCATTTTTTAATGTACTTGAAATTCAATTTGTCACACACCATGTTGCCAAATTTCTTATAATTGAAACCAATGTGTTTCCTACACAACAGGCATAAAAATTCTCGAACTCGCTCTAAAACCCAACCTTTTTTGAAATTATTTCCAATGAGCCTCTTCATGTATATAGCTCAATGTACAAATGAACGACTGACAATATTTGAGAAAACCTAGAATAAAAAGATCACGCGTGACAGTTATGTAATAATGGTTACAATAACTTGAAGTTTCCCTCATAATGTCTTATAATAGGGCATCTGCATTTAATCACTATCGGTTTAAAAAAAAGAGTCTGTGAGAAATGCTTCAATAAAACAAGCTATATCTCGAGATCGTTGCAAACTCCTTTCAGCTAAGAAGTATTTCAATATGCCTGAGAAACCGCAAGGCGCTCACAACAAGAGAAATCAAACTATGGGTGCGAAACGACTCCTCCACGGGATACGTTTACGATTTGAACGTCTATGCTGGCCAAACATCCACATAATAGCTAAAACCTTCAATTTTAACACTTTCCCAATAATTATTATTAATCCTGCCATAAAAGTTGTACTAAGCTTACATCAATTTTATAAGAAACATTAAATGCCTCTGATTTCTTCAAATTTAAGCGGAGCGTCACAAACAGTTATTCACATCTTAGAGGACTACGTCACACTAAATTCTAGCCTCGCGAATGGTCTTAAGATATTATATGTTACTACATTTAAGGGGTGGACTAGCGGATTTATATAATTACATAATAAAGAAACAATTTTCTTCAACACTTTCATTCTATTCTAAAACAAAAATTACAAGTTTCTCATCCCTAGGTGTATAAACCGGGCCTCTCGGGCCCGGAGAGATTTTAGTTACTAATAATTTGCTTAAAATAATTTCAATCGGCTTGAGCATTCAGATATACTCCAAAGACGTCTTCATTCAACAGACACTTGATTCAAAAAACATTCAAATGTATTTAGAAATCAAAAAATAAATCTTTTCCATTAGTACCCGTATTTACATAAACAAGACCTCCGAAGCCCGTGTACTAGTTCCTATAAAACCAGTTTCAAGGCCTATAGTTATTATAATTTATTAAGCACTGTTGCGCGGAATTGTACGTGTCTGTGCAAGTTGAAACCTGGACTACTGCTGTATGTGTAAAAGTAGGCGCAGCTGATTTGCATTCAGTTGTAATAAAAGTTGCATTGAGTGAACTTGTGCAACTCATATGATAATGGCGTCAAAAAAGAATGTGAAAAGCGTGAGATTTGGTGATCGTGTCTATGACGAAACAGTGTCGCAGTGGGCAGCTGAAAGTGATGATCTGCCTTCTGAAGAAAGTGATGTGTCAGAAGCAGAAAATGATGATACAGAAGACACAAATTTCGATGAGTATTCTGGATCCAGTTCTGATGATGTTGACGATATTGGTAATTATATGAGGAGTGGTTGGATTGCTCCAAATGGTCTGGATTTGAGTTTGGAACCACCAACAAAAAATAAAATTCAATCACACATTATTCGGCATGCGCCAGAACTAGCAAGAAAACATATGGCTGCAACACCAAACGAAGCGTTTCATTTATTTGTAACTCCAGTTATTGTACAAGATACTGTGAACTGTACCAATTTAGAGGGGAGACGTGATTACGGAGCAAGAGAAAGACGTTGATGAATTTCTTGCATTCTGTGGTTTCTTATTCATGCGGAGTTGACAGAAGCTGGGATGTTCCAACTCTATATACCGAGCCACAATGTCTATATTTCACTTTGGCGACCAGAGAACTCGCAATGCGCGTTTGTAAACCTATAAGTTAGCAATGGTGTCCTACGTTTGGGATGTATTCATTCAGCAATGCAAAACCTGCGTCACACCGGATACTAATGTAACTATTCTACTCGTTTGGTTTAGAAGTAGATGCAGATCGTTCAATATATGCAAACTTAAAATATTTTGTTCTGGTCTCAATCTTACGATAGACAACTTCTTCACTAGTATTCCGCTAGAAATTTATCTGTTGAATAAAAATATTAATGCTGTGTGTACACTACGTTAGAATAAGCGTGACATTCCGAAAGAAACGAAAGCTTCAAAAGATCGTGTAATCTGCTCTTCATTGTTTTGTTTTCGAAATAACTTATCCATGGTAAGTTACGCACGTAAAAAGAACAAATGCGTAATTTTACTAAGCACTATGCACCACGACGCATCTATTGGTGATGACGCTATGAGGAAGCCTAAAATCATTATAATGATTATAATAAAACAAAGGGCGGTGTTGACGTTATGGATCAAATGGTGTTGACATACACGTGCAAGAGGCAAAGTAAACTATGGCCCATGACATTTTCTTCAACATCATTGATGTTGCAGCACTTAACGCATATATAGTCTTTACGAAGGAACGTCCAAATTACAGCACAGGCCTGACTCACAAACGCAGATTGTTTTTGAAAAATATAGCAAAGGAACTAGTGATTCTACGTATGCAGAGAAGATCTACTAACCCTAACCTACGGTGTAGCGTCCGGGAATGTGTAAACAGATTTATTGATATCTTTGGTCCGCCAGCCGCTCAAACAAGTGCAACAATTAAAAGAAAGAGATGCTCAATGTGCCCCGAAAATATTGATCGTAAAAGCACAATGATATGTATTAGTTTAAAAATAATATCTGTAATGAATATGCACAAAATCCTTCTCTAATCCCTAAAAAAATTTTAAACAATAATGTTCACTTTCATATTTAATCTCACGTTTGTGATGTATATGTATAAATAAAGTTTTACTTCAATAATTTTGTTTCTATTCTATCGTAATTTTATATCTCAGAAGACCGGGTTATGTAAATGCCGATATTTTATTGGTCAAGTATCCTAGGGTTAAGCATGTTTACTTTTTATTTAGTACATATGTTATTAATTTTTTAAGATGCACTTTCAACGTCTTGTATTTAAAACAAAAATTCAAAATACATTTCTAAGTAAATTCTAATGTTTAACACGTGTACAAAATTCAAGATAAGTATACCATCTTAAAGTGTAAATGCATATTAAAATAAAATTTAAAATGATTTAACAACGAAAAATTAATTTCCTTGTCGGAAGTTAGAACTCTCCTTACTTGCATTACCAGTCCGCTCACTTAATTATGTGGCCATTGGATCCTTTTATATTTAGCGTATATTATTAGCATTTTATTAAATTGTTACAGATTTTTAATTTTTATCATTTTGATTCATTTTTAGTTTAATAATCAAGCTGAAACTACGTATATATGCGTTTTTTACGATTTTTAGTGATGTAACATCACAGTCGAAAATCTTGGTTAAAAGAATAGTTTTTCATTTAAATTTAATCTGGTGCCCTTATCATCTTGAAATTTCATATCTAATAGTTTTTCAGTACCTTTCATGTGCGTAAGAAATTTCAAATTGATAACCCCATTGTTACATGTAGTTTACTAGAAAATACGTCTCCGAAATGTATACGGATCTACGATTTTCCCATAATACGCGTATTTCATAACTCCACTTCAAACGGTCTTACGCTATCGTATTTACATGCAGACACGCGCACAGACGGCATGCCAAAAATGGTCAAAATGGATTCAGGGACCCTCAAAACGTAAAGATCCGTCAAAATCTGGAGGTCGAATTTTTTCATGATCGCAATACCTTCCCTTTACAATAGTTCGTCTAGTATAGGGAAATATAAAAAAGGATTTAAAGGTATTTCATTTAAGGTTATATTTGTAACTATAATTTAGATTGACAATATTGCATTCATACAGTCGTAGAAAGTACGGCTAACAGAAGCATCAACATAATTTTTATTATTACCACATTAAGTCGGTAAAGAAAAATACACTATTTTCGATACAAGGTGTCCCAGAATTTTGTTTACAAGGAATATCTCCAGTATTTTAAGTGATATGGAGTTTGATGCAGATTAAGTAAAACCTCATAACTTTTAAACGATTAACTTTAATAACTTTCTTCTTCTGGCCACTTTTTGTATTAATTTGCTTTACGACTTCTATACGACCTCCTGTATGATTCCTATACTAGGTGTCATAAGATTGCTTGCCTAAATATAATTACGATTGCGGTGCCTACACTGTTACTATCCTCTCCACCTGCTGATTTCACTATTGTGTACGTGGACGCTGCAGATACACGTAATTACTTCTGCCGCACTATTCAGTAAGTCAGTTTATTTCCACTGCGGATTACCAAATTGTTGACAGCAGTTTAGCTGATAAACGAATATATGCATACTAAAGTGAAAATCGTGTGAATTTGTATGACACTAGAGTAATTATATTAAAGTTCTCTTGTGATATCTAAGCTCAAGTACCTAAAACGTTAATCAATATCTATTGTAAGTTTTCGTTCACATATTCTACAGACTTACTGGTATCTGTTTCTCACTTAGTCATTACATTTAATTTATTTTTATTTATTTATAGTTGCTATTTCTATATTTGTTATTCATTATGAAACTGCCTGCTGTGTCTGATAAACAGGCTGTGTCTCCTGCATCGGTCTTATTAGGCGACGTTGTCTGTAGTGTGGCTCAATCACAGTTACAATTTATTGTAATGAGCATATATTACAACTTTTTGTCAACATCTTAAATATTTAGCTACTTAAAGGAAGAAACAACTCCTGTTCCATGTTTATTTTTATTCAAATGTACAAAGTCGCGCAATAAATCAGGTATTTTAATTAAAAACGTGCAGCGATATACAAAGCTATTCCAACTACGTTACCTGGAACTCTCGGGACGAACAATAACTACTAACCATCACCACTTTGATTCTTTAACTTTACATTGTAGGTTACGTTTTTCACTGGTCGTGGCTGTTTTCTAAACAACTCAATTTAGTTGGTTTATCTTCCTTTATTATTTTAAATATTTTCTTGCTAACTTTAATATCTTTCTTTTTTCATTCTAATTGTGATTTATCGTGGTACCAAGACTGAACTATGGATTAATATGTTCGCAAAGTACATGACGTAGGTTCAAATTCTACTCGAGGTAAACTTTTTATTTATGTATTTAGTTAAATTAATAATAATTTTTAATTACATATTTACTTTTGAATGTATTCGTTCATAACAAAACTTATAATAATGTTACTAATTGATTTAATATTATTGCAAGTTTTATATATTTTATGGTACCGGAATCTATGTAATAGATTCTTTTGAAAGATTTTGAGTTCATATTTAAAATTTAATTTTGCGTGCTTTGGTGGTGTTACATGGTTTTTTATTGAATTTTATCTTGTTTATTGAATAGACAATATTTTTGATATTATTTAAATTACATTTAGTTCATGTTGAATAAAGGAACTTTCATTGTATGGAATCGATTTCTGGTTTTAATGATATCTGCGGATCTTTGCCGAAAATTTCTCTTTCAGCATCCCTTTCTTTGTAACCTATTAGATTTTAAGGGTTTATCATAATAATAATATTTATTGTGCGAACGTGATGGTACACTTACACTCGTCAAAATTATATACAGAATAAAAATATAAAATATGTATAAACTGAGTACAAGTTCATAAGAAAATTTATGGTATCTATCAATGAAAAAGACTGTCTAGAGTAGTGCAAGTAACATTCTGAATACGCGTCCTAATACTCTTGTTTGCTCGTTAGGTGCAGGGTTTTATCATTTGTGTTGTGCTTAGTCTAGCCTCCCAGTTACAATCGTTTCTTTTTTTTTGTAAGAACACATTATCAAATAAATCATTGCTGTAGCAAGATTTAGAACAAAAATTGCTATAACGGAAAATGAAATTGAATAAGACACACTAAACAAAATGTATGTTGAATTTTATAGTTATTGATTCGAGTACAGGATTTATAGTGAGTATAAAATATCGTCTACTAGCAATGTTTTCATATAACAGCATTTAAAGTGTTCTATATCATTTTTAATATTAATTTCGAAATCAGGACATATTATGCAGATAAAGTGGTTTAATATTAATAAAGCAATATAATCGCAGCAGTTTAGTGGTCTACCTTAAGAAATTAAAATTATTGGAAAAGGTTTTGGTTCGACTTATCCTACTTTAAGTATTGTACTAATTATATCTTAAATATGCATCAAGATTTCCTCAAATTTTAGATTTACCTTTTTTAAAACGAATTTGCCAAAAAAAGTTTACAGTGAAATGTAGTCTCCGAAAATCTTCGCGAACAAAACAGAAACATAAGGTAATTAATGCATTTAAAAGTTTCATAAATTTTAATATAAAACTGTGCAAACGACAAATTCATAAAAAAAGAATGGTTGCTGACAACTAATAGGCTTTTACGCAAACTAAATCTTAATTAAACCGTTTATTAAATCAAAATAACGGAAATTGGGAGAAATTCATTTTACATTAACGCCTTTTGCCCTTGTTACTATTACACTAGAAGTTGTAATGAGTTATAAAGTTTACCAACTAAAATTCGCGGTTTAGTCAAATATGACAAATCGGTTTCTTAACAAATTAATTAATGAGACTTTCTAATTACGTTTTTTAATGAACATCTTATGAAAATATTCATTATTAAGAATGAGAACCTTATAATGTAGTAATCACATTCTAAAGTTTGACATTTCTGCCTCATATTCGCCAAATGATAGATTATAGGTAAAAATATATAAGATTCTACTTGAAATTTATCAATTAACTTAATAAGTTTGTCTGGTTACAAAAAGAGGTTTTTTTTAAATTAGAGAAAACGTTCGTGTTTGCTAGGAGTAAATTTAAAAGATGACTTCTTGTCACGCTTTGGAAACTTGGATGAAAGAAACCACCCTAGGGTGGTATACCTCATCAATATAACATTTAAATTGGGTATAACATTGATTTCTTCAAAACGTTTGATAATTACTTCATGCATATAGCTGCATTTTTAGCGTGTATACTTAAGTCAATCTGAAACAGATAAATAAACAAATCGTGATTACGAAAACAAAATGTTTTTCTTGTACGTTTCAATGACACATTTAATTATTAGTTTACTTTAATTTAATTTCATTTGCAGAGCAAAGTAATTACATCAGATAAAAAAGCGCTTAGCATTGATGCCTAGAGAATTAATTTGTAAATCTTATTTTAAATGATATTAAACAATGCAATGTATTGCTTGACTACGAATAATACACAAATTCAATAATTATTACGCTATATTCAAATTATAAAAGCTAAGCAAATCTTGGTAAGTGAACGTATTTCAAATTATTCCAATATAGTTATTTGCGTTCCAAGTAGGGGTAAGTGTACTTTTTTATTCGAGGTGGCAATTTGTGGACCGAAGCGGAGCTGATGTCCACAAGCTACCGAGAATAAAAAAGGAACTTACCCTACGAGGATGGGCATTACATTTTTCTCGTTACCACAATCACAATACTCCAATACTTATAATTTAATAAAAATAAAATAACTGACACATTTGTGACATTTAAAAAAATATAATCTAGCATCCGATGTGCGTTGTCACTATGGTCACCAATATATCAACAAACAATTAAATCTACTCAAAATAATTAAAATGAGTGAATCAGAAACTGAAGAAACTCAAGATTTTTCGGAGACAGATTCGATTGCTAATGCAGCTTGAGCTTGCCTGCTACCGGAAATATCGAGGATTCGGTATGAACGAACATACAGTAGCTTTAAAGAGTGGTGCAGTGGCAAAACAGTTAAAGAAATGGTGTTTCTAGCGTATTTTCATGATAGAGCATCCCTTCTGAAGTCTCCAGCTGGTTTATGGAGTGAATTTTCAATGTTGAAATTGACAAACCTGTGTTCATGAAAACCTTGATATGACGAAATTTAAACAGGTAAATATCACTTTTACAAAGTTAATGTGTAATTGTAATTACTGTCCATATATTTGCAGTTAATAGCATTTCTTAAAAGAAAAACGATGATTATATTTCCAAGAAATCAAAGATTTTCACAGAAGTAGTTAAAAGGTTTCTTAGTGATGGTATTGGGAACTGCTGGTGCATGCCGTACAGGCGAACTTTATAATTTGAACGTTGAAGATGTTGAAATTAAACCTGACACGGGAATTGTTAAGATTCAACAATCTAAAAACAAAATCCCCGAGGATTGGTAGTTACTAGTAGTTCTAACAGTGAAACAGTCAACTGGTTTTAAGATCCTTGAAAAATACATCAAATTACGGCCAAATAATTTTAAAGAAAAACGATTCTTTGTGCGTTATAGCCCAGGAAAATGTGTTAGACAAGTTGTAGCTATACCTATGAAAATAGCAAAATTTCTCAATACAGAAGATTTCAAAAATTATACTGGTCATACTTTTAGGAGAACTTCCAGCACTTTGCTGCTAACAGGGGAACCGACATCCTTGCTTTGAAAAGGCACGGCGGATGGAAATCCTCTACAGTTGCAGAGGAGACTCGTTAAATAATAAAATTGAAACAGCCAATAGAATTTTGTATGGAATCGCTGAAAGTTCATCTCGAGGACCTGTCGTTGAAGACAACATAACAAACGGCAGTGTAATTGGCATAACCGACCATGACATAGACGATGGTGTGAATGATGTACCGGGTGGCCAACCAAGAACGGCCGTAAGCCATATCTCAGGAATGGATTATAGCACAGGTTCGGGAAAAAAATTTTTATAACAAAAGTGGCCTCGAAATTATTTTCGGAATTGTAGGTCCACCATTAGAGGGCGTATTTGACAGTTAAAATTTTAAAAAGCAAATTTTTTCAAAATTTACTCAATTAAGGGGCATATTAAATATTATAATCAGATTCCTCGACAAATTCTGCATATTTTTTATTTGACAAGTTTTAGTCTATCTCTTCAAATAAGGTGTGGGGGAGAGTGGGAACCTTGTTACGAAAAAACGCCTTTAATTCAGGTTCTGCTTGACCGATTTTAATAAACTTGATGTTGTTTGAAAGAGCTTTTGTTAAACAATAGAAAATTTGTAAATTTGAAGCAATCTGATTAATAACATAAATGCTAGAGGGCGCTCTTTAATATTTTTTTAATATTGTGTTTTCTTTTTACAATTTTAAATGGAAGCATAAAATTTAAGTAGGTCTTTAAAAAGTAGACTAAATTAGTAATAAAACAGTGAAAACTGCAAGTCGATATCTTTTTCCTATCCTGAGATATCGTAAGAAACAGGTAAATGGCGGGAATTGTTCTTCCAACGTCTAGTAGGCTAGTTCGCGTTAACGGAAATTATTAAATTTAGCCTGGATGAAAAGATCTTACATTGGTCTGCAGTAATTTAAACTGTTATCATACTAATGTTATGGTTGCCGCTAGATTACCTAAATGTAATGCTGTCTCTACTAACAATGAGAACAAATTATAAAATAATAATGTGATAAATCTAACATTTTTTTAATTATATAAGAATGTTATATTTGTTTTCAAGCGATATGTTAGTAAATCAAAAGCATAAAATATCAATAAAACCGATATTTGCCCAGCAACAACAAATACAGTTTAAAATATGAATTACGATTTACTGATGACAACAAAATTAGTAAAGAGGGCCATGTAAGATATAAAATAAATTCCCTGCTGAAAACAAGCGAGCTATGCTTTTCACGCATATGTCAAAAATTATTCATCGTGTTGCATTTAATAGACTTTCTTTATCTTTTCGTACCAAAATGATTCTTACAAATGAAGAAGCATTTGATATGTTGGCAGTTGATTTTGAATGTATGAGAAATGCAACCGTTGCTGCTAGAGTGTATGCACTGCAGTACCCAAACAGACGGCATCACAGCAGAAGAGTTTTTCTTCGACTCGCACACCGTGTGCATACTACTGTAAATGTGAATCTTCCTGTGTACCGAAGACAACGCAGAGGTAAAACAAAGGAAAATTTTATTGATGTTTTAGCTTATGTAAATGTTAACCCTCATTCAAGCACCAGAGCTATAGCTAGAGACTTCGGTATATGTCGAAGCACGGTCCAAAATATTTTAAGAGAACACAGGTGACTACTTATTTATTAATGCATGCTTTATCCGGTATTATAATGATAAAAATGTTTTAAATTTTTTTCGTTTGTCGTTATATGTTTATGTCCAGATTCAATAAAACAACAAATTATTTAATGAAATTATCTTATGCTATGTGAATAGATTTTAACTAACAACATGATAAGTGAGGCAAAGTAAAGTAAAAAGGTACCAATAATAAAAAATAATGAGGCCGGGCGAAAAAAATTCGTAATAACATTACGAGAGTTAATACATTTAAAATCCTTTTTCGTTTACTAACAACGAAGGACTTCAATGTGTCTTATTGATCTGATTACTTTATAATATATACTATTTTAAATTGCACCCATATAACACGGTCCTACATCATAGTTTGAATGCTCAAGATTTCGATACCAGGTTGGATTTTTGCAACTGGCTCTCAAATATGATACACGACGATCCTGAAATACTTTTACGAATTATGTGGACAGATGAGGCTACTTTTCATAGTGATGGTAGTGTACATCGACATAATATGCACTACTGGTCTGAAACGAATCCCCACTGGGTGCAGGAGGTCCAACATTAGGGTCGTTGGTCTGTAAATGTGTGGTGCGGGATTCTAGGTGGAGAAATAATTGGGCCTTTTATTTTTAATGAGACTGTTAATGGAGAAAGATATTTAGATTTTTTAAGCAACGAATTGCCACTTCTTTTAGAAGACATACCCTTGACCATTCGTCGTGACATGTTATTGCAACATGATGGGTGCCCGGCACATTATTCTAGAGATGTTCGGAATTTCTTAGATCAATCATACCCTGAAAGGTGGATAGGACGTGGAAGTTTATTTATTTGGCCACCAAGGTCTCCAGATCTAACTTGTTTAGATTTTTATTTGTGAGGGCGAATAAAAGATCTCGTTTATGGCGATAGACCCACAACAAGAGCTGACATGATTGAAAGAATACGACAGACAATACGAAGTATTTCAAGGGCAGAAATTGAAACTGCTGTTCTCTCCACCCGTCAGCGATTGATTTCATGCATTGAAAATGATGGACGACATTTCGAACATCTAGGGCGACACTAATTACGTAGTTATTTATTTAAGGTTTTAATTGTTAGATTTATCACATTATTATTTTATAATTTGTTCTCATTGTTAGTAGCGACAGCATTACATTTAGGTAATCTAGCGGCAACCATAACATTAGTATGATAACAGTTTAAATTACTGCAGACCAATGTAAGATCTTTTCATCCAGGCTAAATTTAATAATTTCCGTTAACGCGAACTAGCCTACTAGACGTTGGAAGAACAATTCCCGCCATTTACCTGTTTCTTACGATATCTCAGGATAGGAAAAAATATCGACTTGCAGTTTTCACTGTTTTATTACTAATTTAGTCTACTTTTTAAAGACCCACTTAAATTTTATGCTTCCATTTAAAATTGTAAAGAGAAACACAATATAAAAAAATATTAAACAGCGCCCTCTAGCATTTATGTTATTAATCAGATTGCTTCAAATTTACAAATTTTCTATTGTTTAACAAAAGCTCTTTCAAACAACATCAAGTTTATTAAAATCGGTCAAGCAGAACCTGAATTAAAGGCGTTTTTTCGTAACAAGGTTCCCACTCTCCCCCACCCCTTATTTGAAGAGATAGACTAAAACTTGTCAAATAAAAAATATGCAGAATTTGTCGAGGAATCTGATTATAATATTTAATATGCCCTTTGAGTAAATTTTGAAAAATTTTGCTTTTTAAAATTTTAACTGTCAAATACGGCCTCTAGCGGTGGACGTACAATTCTGAAAATAATTTCCAGGCGTTTCTCGAGGCCACTTTTCTTATAATAAATTTTTTCCCGAACCTGTGCTATAATCCATTCCTGAGATATGGCCGACGGCCGTTCTTAGTTGGCCACCCGGTACATGGTGTTATTTCTGTCTCAAATAATGCAAATAACGAGATAACTAAACATACAAATTTTATAAACACACCTCAATTTAATATACGAAATTGTTATAATTGTACTATTAGTATTAATATTAATAATAAACGTGTTCTAATTAGTTGATTATTTATACCGTAAAGGCAGGAGCACCTTGCGCGGTAAGTGGCCTGCCGCGGTATGTGACCTGCCGCGGAAAGTAGGCACTTGGTTATTTTAGTTTCCATAACTGTCGACTTTTGACAATGCAATGACAATTTACCAAAGTGGTAGAGAACAATTTATTTTTTGAATCATGTACGTATTTACACACAAATTTGAACAAACTTTATAAAGTTGAAATTTCACGCACGCGATCAAAGACGTCATCCCTGTTAAACAAGTTGTTTACACCAACAACTTTATTAAAATAAAATAAAGTTTTAATTTTTTTAAATATTTGTGTCATTTGTAAGGTCTTTAAAATTATTTCATCTTTAATTTGTATTGATTAAAAAAAGTATGTAAAGTGAGAATAATAAGATGCGTGCACGTAATCAATGACGTTTTGAAACTAGGTGAAGAAAAAATCTAATAAAATCTACTAATAAAGTTAAATTTTTGATTTTAATTATTTATCACAAACTATTTTTGAATGAAAACGACGAAAACATTTGAAATTTGGGGTTTATTTTTTTTTTTAAGTTTGCCCAGTTGAGTATTAGTATAATTTATTGTACTGCACTTTAATCGACTTAATTGTATGCTTAAATTTTTAATTCTCGTTTAATTTTTTGTTTGTATTTATGTGTCTATCATTTCGTGATTATTCCTAGAGATATCAATTTGTTAGTGCAATCGTTTGATTCACCTAACCTAATAATGGCGGGTTATTTTCCACTACATATAAACATACTACAAAATTACGTCATGAAAAAGTTATGACGTGCACGCATCTTCTCATTATTCTCACTATATAAAAGATTTTTTACAACAGCTAGTCATTTTTGTGAGTCCAACTTATCTGAGCGATATATTATATTTGTAGGTAGCATTGAGTTACTATAGATTGTAAGGCGACATATCAAGAAAGGAAAAGATATCACCTCCGCCATATTTGTATGACAAATCTGTTAAATCGTGTCAGTAAACGTCAGTCGTTCATAAATCCGTTTTATTTAATAAAATGCGTTGTATTTTCACAAATTAATGTCTAAATTTAAAATTTCCTCTCTATGTATAAAAATGGATTCGTCTGTGCTACGTTAATGTAGTAGTACAAGCGGTGTGTATAAAAAATAAATAGCTGTAACATTTCAAAGGTTACCTTTTTGCGTTGAAATGTTGTTCACTTGTATTCGGTGAGAATTTATCATAATACATTACAGTATTAATAATGTGCAAGCGATTACTTATTTCGTTTTATTTTTTTTTTTGTACGTCTTATTACTTGTCAAGTATTGCACACTTTAGGTCAAGTTGATGCAAATTATATGGACTTTGCCAAAGCCTTTGATAGCACTGACCTCTCGAATTTTGGATTTAGTGATTCGCTGCTCTGTCTTTTTACGTCTTACTTGAATAATCGTTTTTCAGTATGTTAAATATAATGGTTTTACTTCTGATTTATTTATGTTCACATCTGGCGTAGTTCAAGGGTCCAACCTAGGGCCGCTTATGTTTCTTATGTTTATTAATGATATTTCTGACCCAATATCATGTCAACATCTCCTTATCGCAGATGACCTTAAAATTTATAAAAAAATTACAAATCTATTCGATTGTCTTGAGTTGCAAAAACAAATAGAACCCATTCATCAACGGTGTAAATCAAATAATCTGGATTTAAACATAAATAAATACAAGGTTCTACCGTTTTGTAAAATGCGTGAAATAATCAGTTTTCAATATTCTGTCATCTCGGTAAACCTTAGCCGTACTTCAATTATAAAACACCTAGGCGTAATTTTTTATTACCAGTTACACTTCACTGAATACGTCCAGTACATTCGCTCTTCGGCATCTAAAATTTTGGGTTTTATCATTAGAAATTGTAGATTATTTACAAATCATCGCACTGTATTTTCTTTATACGTTGCACTTGTACGATTTAAATTTGAGTACTGTGATTTAATATGGTATCCAATTCATGAAGTACAAAAATGCGCTATTGAGAACCATATCAATTGCCCCTACCTCTTATCACGTTTAAACTGTTCGATTCCTACTCGAACGTCAAGATTTCCATTGACATTTACGTACGCAACACTAAGAACAAATATTTTCTTTAAAGTACCAACCGTACGATTATCCTTAAACTTTAATGCAATTTGTCAGCAATATGATGTGAGCTTTAATTCGTTACCGGAATTATTGAGAGAAGTAATAAACATATAATTTTAATTTTTAACGGAATCAAATTATGTTCAAATAAATTTTATAATCGAATAATTTGTTTATTTTTAATTTTAGGTATTTAGAATATGATTTTTAAGTTTTACTATGTTAGTTATTATATATATATATATATATATATATATATATATATATATATATATATATATATATATATATATATATATATGTGTGTGTGTGTGTGTGTATGTGTAAGATTTTGATAAAAATTTCAAGATGAGATTTATATATACATATATATTTTAATTTATCATTTTTTTGTTGGATAATGCTGCAATAATTTATATTTACTTACACTACTAATTAATTGTTATGCTCGTTGTTCTGTAATTGGATTTATTCTGTAGAACAACAATAAACCTATTATTATTATTATTTCTAAAAGTATTTTTGAACAATTAATTGAATACAGTTTTGATATATCGCCTTAATGATCAAGAATACTGTTCATAAAATCTGTTATTTTAAGAAATTGTAACACTAGGTTATATTTTTATGTAAAACTAAACAAGAGGACATTAATTTGAACTTTTAAAGGAAATAAATATGTAAATATTTAAGATACCTAGCTTTTTGGATTTTTTAATAGTGTATTTTTGTATTTATGTTTATACAAATCTAAAGTAGTAACAATATCTTTTAGAAATAAATTTAAAATTGAAAAATTTAAAACATAACTTTATGTTTGCATTTTCAGTTTTCATATTTCAAAAAATTTGTTTCATCTTAGACACAGATTTTATTACTACTGAGGACGATAACTGTAAGTGTCGAAACGTTTATATTTGTATAAACATAAATACAAAAATACACCATTAAAAAAACCAAAAAGCTAAGTATTTTAAATATGTGTAATAATGGTAAAAGTTTACATTTTCATATACAGATTGGGTCATATTATTAGTGCGCATATGTCTTTTAATACATTGGTGTTTATGAAACGTTCCCACCTCTAATAAAAATATTCATGTAATGGCCCGCGAGATCCTGCGATTTATCGCCTAATGACTTCTTTTTTGAAGAGAATTGAAGAGAGTTAAGGGCAAAAATAATTAACTTTTGTGCAAATATTACGCCAGAGCATCTAAACGTATGAGGCGAAATCTGTATGCCAGATTTGGTTACTGTTTAGCGCAAGGAGGTGGATTATTTGAGTCATTAATTCATTAACTGTTCTTTTGGTTTCATTAAAATGTTTGTCTGTGTTCCCATGTTTTTTAGTTTTTTAAGTTAAGATTGGCTTTTGGTGTTTAAAAATTGTAATTAAATTGCTTATTTTTAGACAAATGCGTTTTATTTCTATTGCTATTCAGAATTAACACAAAGAAAAATATCAATTTTATGTCAGTAGCAACTATTTGAGAATCCGATAGTGTTTATTTTTTACCGCGAGATTCTTATTGCTCATTCGATACCGAATTGCTAGTTTTCCCACATCCGAAAACTATTGCGAAAGGAAATCTGAGCAATGGGAATCCACTACTTGAGCATGTCGGCTTCCGCGGTCGGGTATCTAGCAGTTAAGTTGGAGAGTAGAGGTGAGAATTCGCATTTGTATACACACTAAAATCCTGACCAGATATGTTATACGTATTTCAATTGAAATATATTTATTTATCTCATTTATTTCATATACTTATTTACATGGCCCTAATGATTCTTTGCATAATTAAAAAAGTGGCCAAAAGGTATTAGTAATATGTATCTTAAAAAATGAATTTGCAATTTATTTCGATCTCAAAGTATAGGCCTGGAAAATCGGCCATGTGTGTATGACAATTTACCAACATACGGTTATTCCATGCATAATTTAAAGCTACTCTCTTCTCCTCCATTACTTCGGCTAATCTTATTAAAAATCAGTTCTTCTTAGAACTAAATCTCCATTACCATTAAAAACGTCGTATAAACAGGAAAAGTGGCGAATGTATTCGCACACTTTGAGCGTAACTGGTCTCAGTCGTGCTACTGCCTGCTGTCAGAGAGGTTTGTTAGTAAAATTATTTTAAGAAATACAGTAATGGTCTTTCATTTATTACAAAAAGCTGCAAATACACTTGGTTTGAGCATTTCTACTGTATCTACAATCTCTACGACTGTGCAAAAGAATGAAAAGTTGGGAAGTCCCAAACAAAAGAAGTCGAGCTATAAACCGGTGAGAGATATCAATAATTGTACATAAACTGCAATTCTGAATATTGTTTACGAGATGAAAAAAGCAGATTAATTGTTTGTAGATTTGTTTTTAATGAGTGTAACACTAATATTGAAATATCAACTTTAGAGTGTCATGTTTCTCCATGGTAACTGAGAAGTTTTGCAAGAAGGAGATATTTTCAAGGACAGCATTAAGTGTTTTTAGGAAAGGCCCTTGACATTGGTTTCCGTTATAAAAAATATAACACTCGACGTGCTTCATGTTCGTAAAGTGAAGTTTTTAAAGGGCTATGTTAAGAACATCAATTTAGACTAACCTACCAAATTTGTTTATTTAAATGAGATATGGATACTTGAAAATGGCACAATCGGTCCATCATGGCAAGATAACGATCAGTGAAGTAACAAAAAAAAACAAAAAGTGATAGAAAACGGTTATGTGAACTACGATATTAAATAAAACCAAAAATCCTCCAGTTATCACAGTACTGTAGAAAATAAAGCTCCTCATTCCGCTACAACAAAAAAATGAAATTTTTGTTTTGAGGATTTTATTTTATTTTATTAAAACCACAGTTATTAAATTAGTCAATCAGTAAAACTGTTGAAGTTATTGTAAATGTAAGGATTCACTGTTAGGAACAAACCACCTAAAGCATATGTAACTGATTCCACTACACAAAGATATGGGCACACTGTTTGATATTGCCCCTATACCACTGCATTTTCAATGCAATATTGTATTCAAAATGCAGAAAAAGAAATTAAAAATAAACTAAAGAGAGATGTTGGACTTAATAAATCAGTAACCATTCCCATTATAATTCAAATCAATCAAGATTCGTCGAAAAATTATTGCATAGTTATAGAAGAGATTTAAGCATAATCAGTACCATGGAAGAATATGAGACACGGTATATTGTACACAAACATAAAAGATGTGTCAAGCGATGAAATAATGAAATTGAGGTGTGGAAAGGAAACGAAAAACTCAAAACAAATAAGTGTAAGATACAACGATAGAAAGTGAGGTGGAAAGAATACACCAAACAATTATGCAGAGCTAGCAATGGAGACGGAATCGGAAGTCATCGAAGATAGATAAAAGCGGATTTTGGAAGTTTCGATAAATAGAGTAGCAAACTAAGGCTGAGAGGATAGAATACATTAATTGAATATATCGCCAGGATACTCGACGCGTTCGAAAATAATAAATTTCAAAAGGAACATCCTCAGATTGTGTAGAACCAATAATCATGGTAACTGAACTAAAACACTACCGGAGTTTGTACTTATTTTTATAAATATTTTATTTTTAAGTTTATTAACTATAATCATTCTTTATAATTCGTTAGTTATTTATGTTATATTTTTATTTTATTTAACCATTTTCAAAGGACTTCACAATCTCAGTAGTCTAATATTTTATACTTTTATGTTTATTTGTAGCCCGAAGCAGCAAATTTAATGGGTTTTCTATTGTTCACCAACCAGGTGTCCTTTTCGGTTTGTAAAATGTAAAACATTTTATTATAAATTCACCTTTTTCATACAGTTTATTTGTTGAATGTCATAAATGTTTTTGCCCACAAAGAATTTTAAATATTTAGGTTTAGGTTTACGTTTGTTAGTATTCAAATCTTCATAATAAATACAACCTCTACAATCCGGAAACTACATTAATACTAATGTAAGGTATTTCCCATAACTCATTTCTCTGAAATCTATTCTTATTCAAATATCCAAAATCTAACTAATCATAACTCGCCTCCCTCACTTTAGTAACTATTAATTGTACTTACTCCCATTTTCATCCTTCTTGATTCCAAAATATATTTCCAAACAGTAGTACAAATATAGACCTCTTATTATTTACATCGTTTCGCTATATCAGTCAAACTTAAATTTATCATAATATATTCTATAATCATGCATATATTCGCTTAATTATACTATTTACTACAGTTATACGGGCAGATAATATTGTATTATAAGTAAAGCAAGAGTAATATTTGTGTGTTAAACTATGTACAAAGTGTAGAATAGTAGATAATTGTGGAATTACTACTAATTAATAGCCTTCCAATCAAATTCATTTGATATACGATATCCAAATAAAACAACCGGTTTACAATAAATTCTATAAACTTAATTCAATCGTATCTTACTAACCGATCTTAAATTGTAAAGTTTAAAGTTAGACATTCAAGGAAGCTGTCAATAAATACAGGATTCCCACAGGGCTCTGTGCTGGATTCAATTTTTTTTATTATGTTAGTAATGACATTCCCGACAACGTCAAAGTTAATACACTTGTTCTATATGCTGATAATTCAGCCTTCACTACAAGTAGAATGGCGTACTTAACTGCGCTAACGTAGTAGTGCAATTTCAGTGACCATTAAAATTGTTGATATACTACGTTATGTTGCTGAACAATAATGCGGCGATATATATATATATATATATATATATATATATATATATATATATATATATATATGCACATGGTGACCAGAAAATAGCGGAAACACCACACGTGGCGATTTTCTTTGGACTATTTTGAGTAAAAAATCCTAATACAAAAATGCTCTAAGCCACACAAGGTCATCAAAGTTAGATTTGCAAAGTCCTATTTCATTTAATTTTTATTGCACTCTAGTAATTAACTTTTTAAACATTTATAAAAGTGCATTTTTTGTAAATTAGGACGTTTATCAACACTGCAAATTTAAATAGTTTTGACAATTATGATATGTCACGCGAATTGTCAGATTTTCAGTGTCATCAGTACCGTACTTATTTTCTCATTGTGATTATCGTTTGTGTGTTCTTGTTTTTCGTTTATTTGTTAGACAAGCGTTTCGTTAAAGTGAATAATGGAATTCAGTAAAAGTTCAATTTCATACAGCAATGCCTCGGTGCTTTGCAAATAATAATATAAATTATTCTTAAGCACAACTCTGTATTTTAATAATTAATATCGTCAATTTGACATACCGATTTGTTTGCGTTTTACTTAGTTACACATGACTACATGATACCTGTGTGATTCTGTGTTGCCAGATGTACACATTCTTTGTGTTGCTCCTGATGGACTCTGAAGCCATGTACGGCATTTTTGTATTAGGATTTTTTACTCAAAATAGTTCAAGGAAGATCGGCACGTGTCGTTTTTCCACTATTTTCTGGACACCGCATATATATATATATATATATATATATATATATATATATATATGTATATATACGTATGTCCCATTAATTGTATTTTATTTAAAATTAACTTTTAAAGTACACACAGTAAAAGATTAACTCGAGTGGGACTTGAACCCACGACCTCCACTTTGCTAGAGTGGGCTCTTCCATCTGAGCTATCGAGGAGGCAAGTCACAATCGATTCAAACTTAAACTGTATACAATATATTACAAGTTTTGGGGCTTGAATCTCGATGGCGCGATAATTTAGCAAAGTACAGGTCGTAGGTTTAAATCCTACTCGAGGTAAAATTTTTATTTATGTATTTAATAAAATTAATAAACTGTATGTACTTCCCTAGTGATGCATTATAATTTTTACACACAATAAAGGATCGCAGTCAACTTTTTTGTTATTAATGAAGTACATACAGTTTAAGTTCGAATCGATTGTGACTTGTCTCCTCGACAGCTCAGATGCAAGAGCCCCACTCTAGCAAAGTGGAGATCGTGGGTTCAAGTTCCACTCTTTTACAGTGTGTCCTTAAAAAGTTAATTTAAAATAAAATGTAATTAATGATTGAATTGAACTACTGTTCGGTCATTAAAAAACAATATATATATATATATATATATATATATATATATATATATATACAACACACAATTTTATATACAAGTATGATTACCACAACTGGGATTCGAAGTACTGTCCTCTCATTGACTAGACGAGTTCTACACAAACTGAGCTACAGGAGCTCTGAATTCCATTCGATAGAACCTTAATGTGTATACACGGTGTTTCAAAAATGTCTGTCAAAATTTCTAGGACGTATTCTGTGTGTGAAATTAAGCTAATTGTGTCAAATAAACATATGGTCCAAAGGCCACCATTTTGGAGATACAGGGTGTTGACGTTTCGAAAAATGAGACGTTTTCGTTTGATTTCTTAGAACAGACAATCTGATATGTACATTACCCACACTCTACACGAGTCATACGCTGATGCTCGCGATATTCAATTATTCGATACAGTGGCCGTTTTTCAGGTTGAACTTCTACGCCACAGAGTGTTATACATAAAAATACATATTATACGTATTTGATTATCACACCTCATTTTACGCTATCTTTTTATGTACAACACCTTGTATTTCTAAAACGAAGCGATTTAAAGAAAAATCCTAATTGAAATTTTTCGTTGCCTTGATGTTTTTCTCACCTTCACAGATTTTCAGATCGAAATAATGAACCAGTGGCGTGCGCTATGAAGTACATGAAATCAAATTTTTTTGTTTATCTTGAAAACGAGCCGTCAAATCACAAAATCGCAAGTGACCTTATTCATGTATATTGAGTTGACAAATACGGACAAAATTCGAGTATATCCAATGGCGTAGAAGTTCAACCTGAAAAACCGTTTCGACCCGGTCGTATCTCCGCCACTGTATCGAATAATTGAAAATCGCGAGCATCAGTGTATGACTCGTGTAGAGTGTGGGTAATGTATGTAATATCAGATAGTCTGTGTGTATAGTTCCTGAAAATTTAAAAGAGAACGTCCCTTTTTTCGAAACTTCAACAACCTGCATCTCGAAAATGGTGGCCTGTGGACCATTGTTCATTTGACAAAATTAGCTTAATTTCACACACACACACAATACGCCCTAGAAATTTTGGCAGACACCGGTATAACTTGTTAACAATAGGATATTATATTAACTTACATAGTAACAGCTTGACACATGACAAGTAGGTAACTGATTGTTTAATAATAGTTGCTATACTTGGATAATTTAGTGAATCAGCATTCAAGATTTTTATAAATATAAAATAGAAAATTTTATATTCGTAAAAAGATTCCCCCAAATGGGATTCGAACTCATGCCCTTACTGTTTAAAATGTGCTAATAGTAATTATTATTAAGCAATCAGTTACGTGCTTGTACAGTGTGTAACCTTAGAGATATGCATAAAGCAAACTCAAATCACAGTACATGTCCTCCAAATGCAGGTTTTAGAAACTTGGGGTAGTATACCACTCATTAGAATCAATTTTCTTCTTTCCACTCTGTAACTGTTTCTGTCTCAAATTTTTATGGTTTATTATTACGTATTAAATACAATTCCCGTAAAATTACTCAAAATTAAAAAAAAAAATGTTGATGTTCATTAATCTACGTCGTTTTAAAGCGCCTTCGGTTGAACTAGACGTTTTGTGAAGCTACCTCAAGTACAATTACAGAATCCCAATACTACCCAAACTACCTACCGATACTCCATTTGTATGAATACAAAATGTTCAATTACTTTAAAATTATAAAGTAGTTCGTAGAAATTTGGAAAAGTTTTGCGAAAACAATTTGATGAAAAGACAATTACACAATTTATTGTATATAAAGTACAAGTAGATACCATAAAATGTCATTCTATTTCCATCCTTGTGCAACATTTCAGTTAGAAACCATTACAGTATTGATTTGGTATGATAGAAAAATAAATAGGTACGTAACCTTCACCTGCCTATTGTCTTTACAACTAAACATTACAGGTAAAACATACTTTATCACCAACTTTTATACAAAATCACTTTGACGTCATAGCGTTCAGTAATCCTTAAGATAGTAAACTAAAAATCTTTGAATATAAAGAACGTAAAGAACAAGACTGATGATTATTACTGCTTTGTAATTTAACAAAATCGATATAAACGTATCAAGATTTATGCAAGTTTTATACCAACAACAGATTTAATACTGGAATTCCTAATTTATAAATATATTGCTTAAATTAAATATGGCGTATTAAAATGAAAAGAGAAAACTTTAATTTTGAATAACTTTGATATGCTTTTAATGAAGAGCATAAATTCAAGTTGACTTACATATTAGTTTTAGTTGAGCAAATCCTATGTTAGTGACATATGTTTGTGGTTTAGCGTTCACGGAATACATTCCACCATGTAGTAAGGGTGAGATATAATGAGAATTAATTAAAAAAATTAAACGAAAGTATTACGTAGGTATGCTTTTGTTCTGCATTGTAAAAATAATAAAATGTAATAAAGTGTTTAAACTGGTTCACTTTCATATTAGATACATTGCACTTAAATGCAACCGCAGTGTTGGTTAAGAAAGTACAGCACAGATTTAGGAATATCTACAGGAATGAGGTAATATAAAAAGCTTTGCCACTTTAATCCAGGCAATTCAATTTTACCATTTACATTTATAATACGTTTTATACCTTCCTCATTTATATATCAGAATAAAGAAAGTAATAGCACAGTTCAGGTGGATACTACTGTTTAAATTACACCTAAACATGTAATGTGGGCAATTTCGTGAAAATAGCACATTTAAATGGAGAGTATTCCCAAATAATTGTATCGTTATTAATCTATAGCAATTAATTTGTCCACGTACGTAATTAAATGAATTCCTAAATAATCCAACAGAAAAATATAGATATAGGTCTACTTCATGTATGATGGTATCATAGATTTGTTATGGAAATTTACAATAAAGTTGAAAACAGAATTTCCAGCAAGATTGAATTTCAAATCGCGAAACTAAATTAATCCATACTGCTGTAATTGAAATATACACCTGAATTCTACATTTGATGATATTGAGAATTACAAAATTTGCATTATTTTGAAAACTATGTTTTTAGGCGGAAGCGAAATAAAATTATTTGAAAAAATGAATTAAACCAAAATGGTTGTTAGTCGATACTTATATTATCCTATTCAAATTCCTTTTATTATTATTTTATCCTATTGGTGTATTAAAAGCTGCAAAAATCGAATTTAGAATAAATATTAGATTGTTACTTTCATTAATCACTACAAACTTGACTTTAATTCTTTGGAAAGCACCCATCCCTTAATGGGCTGCGTTGATGACAAAAGCTTATCCATATAATTTTAATACAAAGTTACATGTTCAGGCCTGTATTACCTCTAAAGGAGGGACGGTCATCCTCAGAATAGAAAACAGCTTATAATACTAACAAATTCAGTTATCAACATTCATGATCCTCATAGTTTAGTTCTTGATCGTCGAGAAAATCCGTTTTGCTGCGTTCTTAACAAAATAAATTGGGAAAAAATTAAACCAAATTCTGACTAACTAACGGGTCACATATGTTAGTTCTCGATCATCGAAGTATTTAATTTTGCTGAAACCCCAATCACCCCAAACCAATACTCATGGACCACAAAATTTAGCTAATAATAATAATGTTTATTGTCCAATCAGGGAACCCAATCACAGCTTAAAAAACAGTATAGCTTGGACACTCGACGTTCAGATAGCACTTTCGAATTGTGCTGATTTGATTACATAAGTTAAGTGAGTCTAGTCAGTCGCTTACTGATCGGAGTAGAGAGTGTTGCTGTTTGTGTGGACCGTATTGAAAAAGTTTTGATTATAACTCAATACTTATTTTATACGTTTTTCATTGATTTTTGACAAATTGTACTAGCTCTACGCGGTGTTAAGAATTTATTGTATTTGACTCATAGAAACGGGTTTGAATAGATACGTTTCAAAAACACTAGGATCAGATATATGTTGCTGTTTACTAAAATACTCCAATTTATTGATTTAAAATTCCCATCTATTCAAAATTAGCATTCCGTTGCATTAGTCTTCTAAGTAATAAAAATGTCCTCGACATAAATATAAATTTTCCAGAAAAAAATTAGCGTTTGATATTTTACATTATTTGTGAGGTGGTAGGCATGTATACTCCATGCCAGCCGGGGAGGTACCACCACCCTTACAATGGGCTCCTTAATATTGGGTCTCCGATTTTCTGAGCTCAGTAAGGGCTGCCGGTTACCTTTTCCATCATCCTTAATCTATTCTCATCCTTATTCTTCCTTCTCGCCCTCACTGTCTTCCTATCGGATTAAAACTCCCAAATTAAAAAATAAGATGGTTGTGGTTTCTAGGGTTATAAATTCTGGACGTAAAATCCTGCGCCATTCGGATGTCCTGGAGGGCAGGGCCCAAGCGACCTCGGTCATCGAAAGTATCAACTTTCTGATTCACTACTGCAACATCCGCGGTACCAGGTCTAATCTTAATGCTATTCACCAACATCTTGAACAATTACAACCTGATATATTGTTTCTATCTGAAACACAAGTCTCCTCGGAAAGCTCCGAGTCACCCGACTTGCAATTTCCTCAGTACCATCTTCACTCTAACTTTCGATATAAAGGAGGCGTATGTGCGTACATCAAGGACAGAATTGCTTGCAAGAGGGTTTCTTCCTTAGAAAATAAAAATTTTGACGTGATTTGGTTTAAACATTCTGGTCCTAATTTTGTGAAATTCTACTGTTGCATTTATAGGTCTCCTAATGACAGCAACTTTCAAGACTTCTTCGATTACCTTAGTATGAAAGTTGTCTCAGTTTCCATCTTGCGATATCTCATTTGTAGGCGATTTCAATGTTCATAACTCTACTTGGCTTCAATTTTCATCTACTACAAATCCCGCTGGTCATAGTGCAGAAACATTTGCTATTTCATGTGATCTCACACAAATGATTTCTGAACCCACAAGAATCCCTGATAACCCTAACCATACTCCACATCTTCTAGATCTCTTTCTTACATCAAACTCTCTTATTTATAAAACTTCCGTTCTTTCGCCTTTAGGTCTTTCCGACCATTGTCTATTAAAAATCATTTCTACTGTACCTAATTCCACTGTTGTTCGCAATACCGATACAACCTTGTGGTGTTTTAAGTCAGCTCGATGGAGTGATTTACGGGATTTCTTTGCAACCTTTCCATGGCGTGAATATTGTTTTAAGTCGTCCTCTTCTTCGGACATCGCTCTTTCAGTATCTGAAGTCATCCTCATGGGAATGGAGTTATACATTCCGAAAAACAGTACCGTGTAGGTCATTCACGTTCCCAACCCTGGTTCAATAAGGCTTGTTCTGATGCAATATCTTTAAAAATAAATGTTACATTAAATGGAAATCTAATAAATCGGTTGACAGTCATGTAGAATACGTTGGTGCTAGAAATATCTGCAAAAGTGTCATCACTAAAACTAAAAAGTTGTTCGAACAACGAAAATTCAATGAACTAGCTACATCTCCTTTAGGCAGTCGTAAATTTTGGTCTTTAGCAAAAGCCATTAGTAAAAACTTTCGAACATCTTCATTTCCCCTGACATCTATTGACGGATCGGTAGTTGCTGATTCTGTAGACAAAGCCAACGTTTTTGTGGATTTGTTTGCATCAAACTCGTGTCTCAATGATTCTGGAAAAGATGTGCCCCTAGTCAACTCTTCTTCATACGTTATGAAACCAATTCATTTTCGGTACAAGCTCTTGGAATCGATCATCAGTAGGCTTGATCTCAATAAGGCGACTGGCCCAGACGGTATCCCAGCTATTGTCTTAAAGAAATGTTCCCCGAACTAGTACCAGTCCTATCTAAGCTCTATACGATCTCTATATCTTCTGGGAATTCCTTCATCATGGAAGTTAGCAAATGTTCAACCTATTCCCAAAAAGGTGATAAGACCGATCCCTCAAATTACAGACCAATTGCCATCACTTCCATTTTGTCTAAAATCATGGAAAAAGCCATCAATCAGCAACTGCTCACGTTCCTTGAAACTAACAAACTCCTTAGTGACCACCAATATGGGTTTAGGCAAAGTCGTTCAACAGGCGATCTTCTTTCATATGTGACCCAAGTTTGGAACAATACAGTAGAGCAGTCCGGTGAAACAGTTGTAGTCGCTTTAGATATCTCAAAGGCATTTGACCAAGTTTGGCATAAGTGTTTACTTGCCAAACTCACCTCGTTTGGGTTAAATGATACGCTCATCAACTGGGTTTCTAGTTTCCTTGATAAAAGACGAATACGTGTCGTAGTTGATGGCTTTTTTCAAAAGAAGTTAGCATTAACGCGGGCGTACCACAGGGATCCGTTATAGCACCTACACTTTTTCTGCTGTACATAAACGACCTTATTTCTTCAACAACTAACCCCATCCATTGCTTTGCTGACGATAGCACTCTTCACTGTAGTTCATCTCAGTCTACTCATAGTGATAATCCACCTTCTATGTCAAATCAAGAAATTAAAGCTGAAATGGCAAATTCAATCAACAAAGACATTCAACGTATTCTCGAATGGGGAAGCAATAATCTAGTTAAATTTAATGCTAACAAAACTCAGTGTTGCCTTATGTCCGCCAAAAAAGATCGATCATTTCCTGTTGTAAGTATGAATGGCTCAGTTCTTAAGTTTTCAGACTCTATTACTCTGTTGGGTATGGCTGTATCTTCGAATCTCTCATGGGTTGACCATCTTCTCTCAGCTACCAAAACAGCTGCTCGCAAAATAGGCTTTTTGTACAGATCTAAGCAGTACCTCTCGACAACTCCTTCTGCTGTATAAGGCCCAAATTCGGCCTCATCTGGAATATAATTCTCACCTTTGGGCTAGTGCTCCCCAATACGCTCTCGATATCGTTGATCGTATTCAAAAGATAGCGATTAGGCTTATAAATGACCCGTCCTTAACTTCTCACATACAGTCCCTTGAGCATAGAAGGATAGTTTCAGTTCTTTCTTTGTATTATCGTTATTACAACGGCTATTGTGCTGGTGAATTACATTCTTTGATACCATCTCCGGCTATCATTGCGAGAAACACTCGGTTCGCTCATTCACGTCATCAGTATGCAGTACAAATCTCCACTTGTCGTACCAAACGGGCGCAATCCACATTTTTCTACACGGCTTCTAAACTCTGGAATGATCTCCCTAGTTCCTGTTTTCCTCTCACTTATGATATGAGAAAATTTAAGGTAGCTGTTCATAGGCATCTATTGTCAATTCATTATCCCTCTATCCATCCTCCTAAGTGTTCCTGAGTGCTTTACCACGATAGGCCTTATTTAGCCTGTTCAGGTCCACAATCATAAAAAAAAAAATAAAAAATACATGTAGCGGCATGGTCACGGCGTATACGCACACCATGTCCGGCTATTTAAGCGATGCTGAGGTTGTATTTCCCCCCTCAAGATGTATCCACTCCAGGCGACAGTACGTCACTTTTATTGACGTTGCTATAGCGTATTCGTTCTAGGATTATTGGTAGGTGATTAGGAATTCGCACTTGTAAACTTGTTTCTAAAATGTCGGCAGTTCTTAAAGTTTCTACATCAAAATGGCATTACGCATGGGTCTGTTATTTTCATATTATCTAATCAATAATGCGGACGCAATTATAACTAATAGGTAGTTATCAAGTAGTTTATAAAATAATTAGACAGATTCTCATCAGATATACACGTTTATCCGATTTAGGTGAGCTTTATGATTAAATATTTCCGATTTCCTTTTACTACTTTAGCTTTTAGTTTTATAACACATAATTTTTTTCAGACATTCTAAATTATGTCCAATAAATTTCGAAAAAAAAAAACCTTAAAAGGTACTTGAAAAAAAATCATTTGATTACATTACACCATAATCAATAAAACCTTACCATAAACTCAATTAATTTTCCAATCATTAGCATCATTGTAATTCAAATTAATGATGTTACTATACATTAATTGCTGAGTAAATCTGGATAATTAATACTGATAATTAAATTACTTTTAAATGAAATGCTGTTATAAAAGGTGTTATTTGAATTCTTAGTCATTTCTTCGATTCTAATTAATATTGACTTTTGTTTTTATGGTTTATTATTACACCAATTAACATTAACCAAGCAAAGTATATTTAATAAGCGTACTTTCAATCACTTAACGACGTTAATTTGAAAACCGGTTTTGTCCCGTTTGCAATAACTGTACTGATTGACATAAAATCTTGATATTAAGAATACAATTAACGTAATTTGCACATTTAGCATAGAGAAACTGTCACAATGTCTTTACAAGATAAAATTATTGATCATTCTACTTGTTAATGCTTCTAATTACTAACTGCATCTGTTTTTTTTTGCAAATTGTTAACAAAATAAATATTTAATTTGAAACCAGAAGATTTCATTAATATAAAATTAAGAGATGATTTATATTTTAGCAATATATAATTTATAAAATTTAAAATATAATTTTTGAAATATGAAAAAGATGAAAACGATAACTGTTATCGAAACGTATAGATTTATGTAAACTATAAACATAAAAATAGACCATTAAAAATACAAAATAGCTGAGTATTTTAATTATGTAATAATGTTGAAAGTTTAAACTTTCATAACTACAAGGGGTTAACTTGAGGGTGTGACGTCACCAGTGTGGTGGGAGGGAGGCGCGGAGTGGGGTCGGAGTGGGGGTTGAGGTTGGGGTCGGCTTCTTTGCTTTTTCAACCTTTGATGAAATTTTCCACCCCTTGACGGCGTTTCATCGCTAATGAGGCTTCTTTTGAGGGGCCATTTTCAACCCTTGATGTCGTTTTCAATCCCTTGAAGGCATTTTCACACTAATCAGTGGCCTTTTGGCTGTATTAAGAGCCTTTTTGGCAGTTCAGCCCCTAGAGCGTAGGCAAACGCAGCCATCCTACTCGCGCATGCAGTGTTCTGATTGGTGGGCCTGGGGGTAGGACGCGCCCCCTAGTTTCTGATTGGACTCCGCCCCTCCCCCCATTTCTGCTTGGTTGGGGCGTGGCTTGTCGGTCATTCTTGTTTTGGTGGCCATTCTGTTTTGGAGACCATTTTGTCGACCATGGCGCGACATTTAAAATAGTATTCTCTAATAAGGAGCTCATAAAACAGACATAAGACGCCGTACGTCCCCTGGTTTCTCATTGGTGGCGGCCATTTTGTTTTTTAATTATAAGACATAATCAAAGTCCTCCGCCATTTTGTTTTTCATTATGACGTCATAATCAAAGCCCCCGACCATTTTGTTTTTTGGCGGGAAATTTGAAATCTGTCTTATGCGTTAGCACGCCGCGACTTGCTCTCGGGTCTTCGCCCCTCTGTTAGGGCCCCACTTATTTTGATTTTAATTATGACCCATAATCAAATTCTCCGCCATTTTGTTTTTAATTCTGAGTCATAATCAAAGCCCTCAGCCATTTTATTTTGGCGGAAAATTTGAATTGTATTCTAATAAGGATTACTAGTCTTTAATGAGAGTTTTTGGTAAGTAAATAAACAAGCACTAAAAAACAAAAAAAAATAACTAAAGTATTTTTGATTATCTGAACAACCATCAAGTTTATAGCAACACGGATAATTGTATTCTTTTTCGTAGGAAGCCTGTAAAAGTAATTAGGTACATCAAAAAAGGTAAAGTGCGTATAACTACATTACGGGAAACAAAGTTGCGCATCGAATAAATACGTTAACTACCGATGATATTATAAACAAAGGTCATATGGTCTACCTATCTTTAAATTTCTTTCATAATGTTCCGAAAAATACACCAAATATGTATAATACGATTGAAGCAATGTTTTAGTATAATTTGGGTTACGAAAGTTTTAACATTGGTCTTGAAACTTGCATTGAGGGAGATTAAATCTTCTTCGTTCATTTGTTTTTTTCATTATAAAATTATGTACAAAATGTACAATACTCTGTATATAAACGTTACGTGCATATATAAATGTTAGAACCTTAAGTGCATGACTTTTATACAGATATAAAGTCATGTTGTAAAGTACATTAACGAAAATATAATTTTGATGGTTTTCATTGTGTGAAATTACACCAAAGAACTTGATTACATTCGAACCGAAACTTTTATTTTACCTTATGCATTTTATGATTTTCAATTGTTTACCAACGTGAATATAAAAAAATATGACTATACTATGTATGTACATACCATATAATACAGTATTCTCTTTGTTTACGCAACATAGACACAAGCATAATGTATATGTTCTGGCTACATCAGAATTTTTATTGCCTACGTACGAAAGATGATTTAAAGCATTAGAGTATCTTTTGTGAATTTCCCAAAAGTTATTCACTTTAGACCAAAAAATGTACAGACAGAATAGATACATAGCAACCTTTTTAGAGACATTTAGATATAATTGTGAATAATACAATTAAAGAAACAGAAGTTCCTACACTAAAATATGCTTCCGAACAGCGATACCTACAAGAAGTAAATAAAACGGAATTTACGGCTTTGTTCAAGCTTATTTACTTTGCTGGAGTATTGAAAGATGTACATATTTCCCCAATGGACATGAAATTATAAAAATTTGCAGTCCCATTCTTCCACAACACAATTAAATTGATTGAAACAGCACCTGTTGATAGCAAAGCTATGGATAAATTCACACCTAATCGCGAAAGATGATATATTTTTATAAATAACTGCGAATGTACCTATACTGCATACGAATATGTAACTGTTTATGAGCAGCTATTAAATATTAGGGGTCGGTGTGACCATTCGAAATATAGTTGCTTAGCAAACCGGACAAATATAGCCTCAAAGATATTATGATGTGTGACGCTAAAACTTCTATGTGATTTGCTATTCGTTATACAGAAGGGACTAACACAGAAATCCTAAAGAGAGCTCAATTCCAACGCAGTGTATAATGAAGTTAACGAAGGATCGTAATATTACAGAGGGGAATTAGTTTGCTTCATTCGAATTAGGTCTACTACCTACTAGAAGAAAAATACCCTTCAAATTTTGACATGTTACGCCTTTGCCAACTTTTGCGTTTTCAAAAGACCTTACCTTAGTTTCTCATATATGAGAAGGGAAAACATGCACGCTATTAACGCATCCTTAGATGAAATAAATTTAGAAACAAACAGATAGATATTAGACTGTTCTACCTTTGACCAGCTTTTTCGCTCAAAATCAGTTGCCTGGAAAACAAGAACATGGCCTTTAAGAATCCTGTACGGTATGTTTAACGCAGCCAGAATCATTTCCTTTGTTTTACATCGATTCTAAGCGAGCAACACTGATAATCGATGTACGTTTTTAAGGGAAAATAGCTGATGTTGTGGTAGAAGGTCATATGCAGCAAAGAGCTGACGCTGAGCGATTGCCAAGAAAATTATAAAAATATATTTGAAATTACTTAGGGTATCCAGATCTGGAACAATAAAGGGTGACGTATACTGTAGAAAAGATATGTGCATAGAACATCAATACTGTAGTTCTGAAGACTGTAAATTTTGATGGTATATTATTATATTTTCTGGGAATGTTTTTGTTTTTTACTTAGCTACCAAAACTATTGGTTGAGTTTCTGCTTCGCTAATTGTGAATTATGATTTTGTTCTGTGTTAAAGAACATATGAGATACATAATAAAAGATTTTAAAACTGTTCTACATATATAAAGACAAAATATACATCGATTGGGGATTGTATCTCGATAGCCCAGTTGGTTAGAGCGGTACTCTAGCAAATTATAAGTCGTGGGTTCAAATCCTACTCGAGGTAAACTTTTTATTTATGTAATTAAAAATTATTATTAATTTTATTAAATACATAAATAAAAGTTTACCTGAGCAGATTTGAACCTACCTTATTGCTAGAGTACCGCGTTAACGAACTGTGCCGTCGAATTCAGAAGCGATGTAAATTTTGTCTTTATGTATGTAGAACAATTCAACCATGTTGGTAAACCTACCCATTTATCAACTTTCACAATCGGGCAGCAGTGCATTAGAATTTTTTGAGTTCAGATCAGGTAAACGCCCTATGTTATTAACACATCAAATTCAATTATAAGAGAAAATACTTACATCAGTTGTATATACATAAAGACAAAATTTACATCGATTGGGGCTTGAATCTCTAGCAAAGTACAGGTCGTAGGTTCAAATCCTACACGAGGTAAACTTTTTATTTATGTATTTAATAAAATTAATAATAATTTTTAATTACAAATGTACTTTTGAACTTATTCGTTCATAACAAAACTTATAATAATGTTCATTTATGTATTTAATAATATTAATAATTTTTAATTACATATTTACTATTGAACTTTTCGTTCATAACACAACTTATAACAATTGAATTTTAATGTGTTAATAACATAACACGTTTACCTAATCTGAACTCAAAAAATTCTAATGCACTGCTGCCCGATTGTGAAAGTTGATGAATGGGTAGGTTTACCAACAAGGTTGAATTGACGAACCGGAGAAAATACTTACAAAAAAAAAACCCGGAGAAAAAAAATGCCATAAAATTTACTATAGCATCGTGTATACCTAAATATAAACTATTTATAAAATATAACGAAAAACAGTTTTTAAACTATAAAAACGAATTATTTTATAAAATATATATACAAAACGAAGAATGACAAATATCCTAAATTACAATACTAAGGTAAGGTGAGGTAAGTGTGCTCCGATTTTTGGATAGTTAACGTTTGTTAGTAATCGTAAAACTAATGGTAAAACACATGGTTTTCAAATTTTAGGTATTTATTTGTTAGTATAGTGAACAAATAAATCTACAATTTGGATCCACCATAGTCAATGACTTGTGACATACAATGTTTTTAAATGACAGGGTACACTTACCCCAAATTTTGGGGCAAGTGCGTATCAGACCATTAAAATAATATGTAATGCATAGAAACTATTATGGGGCAAGATCGTGATAAAGACATGAATTTACTATTTTCTCTCGTGTGCAAAATTAAAAGAAGTTGATTTGTTCAAAAGTTACAAACTATATTTCAGATAGAAACCCTATAAAATTGTTGACGTAGAATACTATATTTAAAATTCTTGCTTAACATAATAACTTACATTTAACTAAACAAGTTTAACATTAAATTTCTGAAAGTTAAAATCGAAAATCAAGCCATCTCCGCGGCGATCTAATTTTGGTTCAAGCAACACATAGTTATATATAGTTGTATCCACGAGAGTTGGCGTGTACGTCATTACTTGTAATTGTATGTATTAAGATTAAAATATGAAGTCAATGGAGCGTCTTTGTCATATTTAAGAAAAAATGACGTCAGGAATGAAATCTGCCAAATCGTAATAAGGCAGTGTTGAAAATAATACTTTAATTACCCACAGGTAGTTGCTTCTACTACTTTAAAATTGTCGTAGTAATATTTTACGTGAGTAATTAATCCATTATGTATAAAACGTATCTTAAAGAATTAATTAGAGCTTAGTAAAGGTAAATGCGGAATTCTAATAAGTGCAATAAAAATATTATTGTTTTGTGGCTAAAAATATTGCAATTTTCGTAAATTCGTGTAATAAGTATATTTTATAGGTACATTCAAACATGTATTAGGACGGCACCCCACTGTACAGGGTGGTTTTTTTTCGTTAATATTATAGGGTATAGGCTAAACGGTAAGAGATACAAAAAAACTAAGATACGTCTCCCGTTCTCTTTTTTAGTGTTTAGTTTAATGGCGCAATCGGATCTACGCTAACTAAATTGGTTTCGAAGATACAGAGTGATTCTCAAAATCTGCCGGTTTTTATTATCTCTTATGACTCGGTTATTTATGGAGATAAAGAAAAGCTTTGGATACGTAAGTTTTATGACTTTTTACGTTGAATCCAGTGGCGTTCTTAAAAAATATAGATGTTTGATTTTTTGAGATATTATCAAAAGTAGCATTTTCTTAAATGGGTCACCCTGTATCTGATAATCTCAAAAAATTGCATTTTTTCTTGAGATTGCAACAATATATAACACTTAATATTTTGCATTGTCCTAAATAGCTAAAATACTAAAAAAACATTTTTTTTTAGTTTAGCACCTTCGGAATTTTATACCCCGAATTTGTACGCTGCCAGGCTACCAATTTTGTGTCCCACATATCTTTTAAGAGTTTAAAAACTGCCATGTCTAGCGGCTGCAATAAATGACTGGTATGTGGCGGCAGTTTCTAGATTGTAATTTGTTCTTTAATTACCAGTTCTATGACACCAATAGTCACATGAGTGCTGTGGCCATCGTAAAGCACTAAACTGGACGATTGTTGCCAAAAGTGGGAATTAAGCTCTTTATTTACGGAATACGTCTGCCTCCATCCAGCCATTCGCGGAGAAAGCATATACCGTTCCTGGATATATTTCCTTTGTAGGAAGCCATTCATTGCAGATATTTTTAGCTTTAAATATTATAAATGGTGGTGCCTTTTTTCCTGAAGCATATGCTGCAGCATGTACTGCTCTTCCTGGACCACTTGTTGTTCTGGAACACGGTTTCCCACGTGCACCTATCACTTTAGTCTGAAGGATCTAGCGACATGGCAGTTTCATCTAAGTTCCAAACTTGGTTTGCTTTGTCAAATAAGTCAAGATTTTGTAGTGTGGACTTTACTAGTTTAAAATATTCGTATATAATAAAAGAGTCTGTTTTTTTTTCTTGGCATTCAACGCTTTGATCTTTTTTTATGGTTATTACGTGTCGTTTTTTAAACCCGATAAACCAGTCCTCCCCAGGTTTGTTATCCTTCAACTTTTTAGTTTATTCTCCTCTATAAAAATTCTTAGAACTTCCATTACTTCTTGCCTAGATAATCCGAATCCCCATTTTCTAACGCCTTTATTCCATTGGCCAATTTTGTTTCTAAATCCAGACTTATAGCATTACTCTTAAGACCACGCTTCTTTTTATGCGAGCCTGAATTGTCGTCGTTGGTATGTAGTACATTCTAGATGCTCCCCCTATTGTAATCAATCCTGTTTTTATTTCTTCAACTGCACGTTGCAGAGTTTCTGTCGAATATTAAGTAGCTTTCTCCGTTTCTCTAATGTAGTTGCGCATCTTCCTACAATAAATAATGTAAGAATTACCCACTTTCACATCATAAATAATTCTTGTAAGTGCGTTCTCTGAACGCTTTTTCCCTGACGCACTTGCCCTAGTCCCAAAAAACTCAGGGGAAAGTGCGCTTCCCCTTTTTAACAACTATAAACTTATTACTTACTGTTTTAGTCCTTATAGTTTTCAAAAGTTATGATAATGATAGTTATAGATAACAAGCAAATTCACAATGCCGGTACTTTTCAATTCGTTACGTGATGCAGACAAATGTTCGTTACACTTACTTCAATACTTAAAATCACACCGAATGGTAACCGATATCTAACATTGAAGCGCTTAGCGCTGCACACCGAAGTTATACAAATGGGACGTTCAGTTCACGGTGGGAGGTCTTACGTATCAAAGTTGAATGAAATTAGTTTGTGTCGTAGTTGTAGGTGTCGCCATCTATGCAGTAATGTGTGCGCAAGTCTAGTTTTGGTACGTATTAACGTATTCCCTGCTTACTTCATAGATAAATAAAGATAGATAAATAACCTTACATCAATGTATTTTTGCTGTTTAAAGGTTAGTTTGTATTTTGTGTATCTCAATTTTGTGTTTTGTTCATGTTTGTAAAATAGAAATTGTTATTGTTGGAAGCTAATATTTCAGTGCATTTCAATTTCGACTACTAGTCACTGTCATAGATAAAAATACATGTGTTCAATCCTACAATAGAAAGTTATTGTTTCTAATTATGGTTACGCATCTCGAAATTTAATGATTACCCCACCTCAAAATATTCCTATGGCAACGCGTCACTGTGCACTTTGCAAAACGTTTTTCACTCACTAGTGACTGCAATATACTATATAGATTATTAAAATTAACGGTAGATACAATTATAAAGAAATCGACGGTTTATTTATTTATATTAAAATTAACAGTACATAGCAACCAGCCTGCTGCAGCCGTTTATATTTACTTAAATGTTTAAACACGTTGGAAAATATTAAAAAAAAAAACATATTTCTTAGAGTAGGATTGAACAAAACGTTATACAGCACTCGTGGAGAAACGAATTGCACCCGCTTGTGGGTCTTGGCGCACTCGGGCTGCGCCCTCGTGCGCAAATCTGACCCACGCGCAGATACAATTTCGTACTTTCTCCACTTGTACTGTAATATACTGTCTCTGCGTTAATATCCAGGATAGATGTAAATTCTAAATATAATGAGATTACAATCAAATTACTTATATTAATGGAATGCGAGCCTACAACATCGCAAGAATTCACACATATAAAAGCAACTTCACTAATGTTAAATTATTATAAGTTTTTGTTATGAACGGATAAGTTCAAAAGTAAAATAATAATTTTTATATTAATGTATACTTTATGTAAGTTTTTACGTCTAAATTTTTTGGACCAATAAAATATAACGATTTGAAAACAACGGAAATACGGAATTTTCATCACCACTAATCAATCCAAGGTATTATTGTTATTCTGCTTGTTCATTCCAATAGCAATATTACCTTGTGATTGATTAGATGTGATGTGAATTTCCGTATTTCCATTGAATATTAGTGGCATCAACTCGACACTAATTTAAAATTACCGCGTTTATGTAATTAGTGTGTGTCGTACTTGTAAGTGGCGTTCAAAATCGTATTTGAAAAAGTACACAGAGTTGCCATTCTTAAAAATTTTTTTTATCTATGGTTCAGTTGTCTCCGGCAGTACCTGTGATTTACCAACAATCTTTTTTATTTCTATTACATCAATTGTTTTAAATAAAGTAACCCATCTTTTTTTCCGTATTAACGCACACAGGATCATTTCGAAATTGGGAAATACATTGAGCTGTAACTATTTGTGCATGGCGAACAGAATTTTGGTGCGCTTTCACTGCCTTTTCTCTATCGTGTTTAATAACGAATGTAGTTGCACATAATTTGTACCTCCCGGTTAGTTCATTTTCCTTTTGCAACCAATTTTTATATTCATTGCGCGTTAACCATTCGTCACTGATGGAAACAAAATACTTCTTTTTCTTTGGAGTTTCTGACATTCTTAAAGCTCTATTTAATAAAAAATAAATGAAGTAAATTATAAATCATTTATTAAAAAATAAAATTCTTTCCTCTTCGTTTCAACTTATAAAACTTAATTACAGAGAGGGATACAGGCACAAGCTGCACGCTGCAGTATCAAAACTAACAATGATCACTATTTACAGCGTGGTGGTTGGTATTATCCATAGATATCTTACTTAAATAGATAGCCAGAGCACATGAGCTGCGCGTTTAAAATACGAGACAAATTGAACATTTCAATAAGGTTGAAAATTTACAAGTTGGGGGTATTCGCCCATGCGCAGTCGTAGCATTACAATTTCCAAGTTCAATTTTTGTTATCAATATTGTAATTGTCAAAAAGCGTTTCTCTAACCTCGGTTTTTCGCGCTTTTCGAGTTTACTATTAGTAGAAGTGAAATATGAGAAGCTGCATAGAGACTTTTTGTCAAAATGACGGCAATTTTTCAAGTGAGGTCACAAATAATTATATAATTACATCTATTTGCCTTCTTACACACACGGTGGCTTATGTTTACACAGTACAGTATTCACTCCTTCGCAATTCCTAATACCCCATGCATAGTTTCAATTCGGATCATACACGGTTGAAACGATTGTGTATCCAATTATTAAGTAAGATATCTAAAGTATTATCCCCCCGTAATACCCCTTGTACAAAGGTGTAAGCGTAAGACGGTAAGATGTAAATAGAACAAGTACTTGTATCATATAATATACCGGGTATCCAAAGCGTCACGCGACGGAAGATTGTGGCTTCGCTGTTGATTTTTCATTAAAATCATTTATACAAAAGTTATATGGTTGCAATACGTGCACAACTTAAAAATATTTTAGCACCTACAGGGTGATTGGTAAAAGTAAGGGGATATCAACTTTTTTATTATAATGGAATACCCTGTATATCATTACATTTTTGGATAGCCTAATGAATAAGCTTTTCAACGATGTATACATTTGTACATATAAAATGCAATGTTGCCAAGTTATTTAACAAAAATGTATTTTTTTCCTGAATGTAAGGTTAGCAATAAAAATTAATTCTTGGTTTATTATCTAAGTTGAGACAAATTAGTTCATGGTTATAATTAAGCTAGGTATAGGCTTTGAAAAGATGTAAACGTTTTATTAATATATTGAAAAGGGGAGAGAAAGCTCCGTGTGAAACTTTAGCATGTTCAACGTACATCAATTCTCTTATTTCAAATGGAACACCCTGTGTATTTTGATATGGGCAAATAGTACTCTTAAAGACGTAACTTTTATCTAAATACATTGATACCGCCAAAATTTATAGTTTTTAAAATTTTTCCATTTACGATTTAGTAGAGAGCCATGATTTCAAGTCACAATACCAGATTAGTAATAGTAATAATTAATTTTATTAAATATTTTTAACAATAAACTAAACACTGTAATATTGAAATAATAAACAAACAATTAACAAGAACAAGAAGTAGGTAAGTCAAACATATGCAAATATGTTTGCACTTATAAAAATTATAAATAAGGTTCAACAAGCCTCGTCTTTTCTCAATGCATTGATTCAATCGTTGTCTGTAGGACCGTTGTAAATTATGCAACAATTGTAGGGTAACATTACGAAACGCTTGTTGAATTATTTTCCTCATATTTCCTGCAGTAGTCGGCGATGTGCAGGAGCGCCATCTTGTTCGAACCATATTTCCTGATTAGCGAATCGGATGTTCTCTTCAATCCATGGCAGCACGTTGGTTCGCAATAAATTTAAATAATTCACTGCATTTAAATTGTTTTCCAAAAAATAGGGTCCTAATAATCTGTTGCCAATAATACCAGCCCAAACATTGACCCTCCATCGATGCTGATTGTTTCTGTATCTAATTATATGTAGAGTTTCTATTGCGTAATAATGACAATTATGTCCATTTACAAAATAATTGTTAGGAAAAGTAGATTCGTCTGTCATCATAACTGTATTAAAAAAATTATGTGGTTGTTGCAACCCCCAACGACAGTAATTTAATTTATTTTCAAAATCATGTTCATCCAATGCCTGCCGGAGTTGGATCATGTATGTATGGTATTTATATTCATTCACTGCAATTTTTCTAATACTTATTTGGGGGGTTTGTTGTATAGCTTGAAGCACCACTAGTTGAGTTTCGTCGTTGTTTACAGGTTTTGCACAATTGTTATTTTTATATGAAATAGATCCTGTTTCCTCAAATCTACTTTTTAAATTTTCAAGAACTCGTTCATCTAGACAACGGGCATCGGTAAATTTTTGTTTATAAATTCTAGAAGCAAGTACAAAATTACCTTGGGCTTCTATTATGTAAATCATTTGAATTAATGCGTTCTTCGTACATTTCATTTTAAAGTTTAGAGTTAACTTCTCTCAAATCAAGTTTTCTTCTAAATACAAATGTAGTGAAAAAGTAGTTTTGAAAGAAATCAAGTTAAAATATACCTAAATGGCATATTAAAATTTTGTTTTATTGTTTTTAAATCATGGCATTCTATTAAATCGTCACGTTACAAAATAATTATAGGAAAATTAAAAAATGGAAATATTTCAAAAACTATAAATCTTAGCGGTATCAATGCATTTAGATAAAAGTTAGGTCTTTAAGAGTACTATTCGTCCATATCAAAATATACAGGGTGTTCCATTTGAAATAAGATAATTGATATACGTTTCACACGGAGCCTTCTCTCTCCTATTTAATATATCAATAAAAGTTTACATCTTTTCAATGCCTATACCTAGCTTAATTATATCTCTGAACTAATTTGTCCCAACGTAGATAATAAACCAAGGACTAATTTTTATTGCTAACCTTACATTCAGGAAAAAATTACATTTCTGTTAAATAACTTGTTAACGTTGCATTTTATATGTACAAATGTATACATCGTTGAAAAGCTTATTCATTAGGCTATCCAAAAATGTAATGACATACAGGGTGTTCCATTTAAAATAAAAAAGTTGATACCCCAGTACTTATACAAATCACCCGGTAGATGCTAAAATATTTTTAAGTTGTGCACGTATTGCAACCATATAACTTTTTATAAATGGTTTTAATGAAAAATCAACATCGAGGTTACAATCTTCCGTCGCGTGACGCTTTGGACACCCGGTATAGATAGTTTTACAAACCCGGAGAATTTTATTGAAATACCGGAGCCGGAGATTTAGTTGTGAACCCAGAGTATCCGGGTGAAAATAACCATGTTGGTAACCCTATAAATGGGACACATTTATTTTCATTTTAGAGTAATTTAACCAGTAAAAAACATTAGGAGAGCACTTTTTGGTTTTAAAGTTACGATCAATAACAAATAATAGCAACAGTAGGTTAAAATATTGTGTGCAAGGTGTAAACTTTGAGGGCGCCATGTTCCTCAATTAAGGTCAAAGATTATCCTTGTGCACTTTATACTCGATATTTAAGATATACCCTCTATACTTTTTATTAATAAAACATCACAAATGATATTAGGAAGCCATATGCTGAAAATATCAGATTTTCTATTTAGTCGATTTGGTCTGATTAAAAATAACAAAGCAGCAAAATAATGTGAAAATGTATGAGTTATAAACCTAGTGCAGTAAAATTACACATACGCATAATATATCCATCGAATATAACTTAATGCAAAGTTCATACAAACTCAAACAGAATGCTGTCTAACCTACATATAAAGTAAAAAGCTTAATTAATACGAAGGGTGAAAATCGTTAGTAAAATCATTACAACATTTTCATAATATCAAGGTAAAGCTATAAAAAACCGCCCCATTTAATAATGAATATATTGGTTAACGTCATGTTTGTTAATAGTTACCCTAAAACTTAAAATCCTCTGCTCACAAAATCGATATTACTAAGCGAAAAAGCTTTTAATACTCGTATAACCGGTATCATAAACTAAATTAAAGAATTTGGATAAAAGATTAAAACTAAAGTACGGTCATTCTTTTATTTTAAATTCAACATCGTAGAATACCTACAATATTGAAATGCAAAAACATTGTTTTTCAATGAAATAGCAGGTACCTACCTTATTATATAATGTTTTAATTTAATTTGGCCTTTCCTCCATTTATTCAAATTGTATCTAGTTTATAGGTAGAATTAATTTGAAATGTAGTTATTCTAGTTCATAACGTAGGCAAACCATATATGTAAAATAAACTTGAAATTAGTAACGAAATGTGGATAAGAAATTAATTATGCTGTGTGTATTTTCATTCTACATATATTCGTGAGGTTTCATATCATTATTGTGGTTATTTTAAGGCTGTGTTGGTAAGTTGGGTGTATATATAACTTTTGGATATATGTTGAAATCTGTTTTTGATTTAAAAGAAAGTGTAAACATTCAATTTACAACGTGCGTTTACAAAATTAAAATATCTGGTGTGGAACAACACATAAACTTCAACCACAAAATGGAAATTAAAAGAAATGAAATAATTTTAATAACATTTTTTTAGAATAATTATACAACCTCTTTATAATAAGTTCATTACGAAAATAGACAACATTGTAAAAACAAAAACTATAATCTATGTCAATAAGTCGATTGCATAATCTTTTATCCCTAAAAGTGTCACAAGAAGATTCAGAGAATATTAAACGATTCTATTTTTTCTATTACCATTATTTCTATTTGTTTCATTCAAAATTAAAAAGGTTCTGTAAGAATCACATAATTTTAAATATTATTTTCTATTACAGAAAACATTCGCGAGTTTAAAAATACACCACTAGTTGGCGACACAGACAAACTCAAATTTCGCTCAAAAATATACCACTAGGTGGAGCTCAGCTCTATCATCTCGGTCGTCTCCATCGTCTCCCTCGTTTCTCTCATCTCACTGATCTCGTCTCTCGGTTTAGGTTAGGTCGATACTCTCGCGCGAGCATTGTCCTAACGTAAACCGTGCGTTTATTAATCTAACCTAGTACCCGGTGTCCCAAAAGTTTCTGACCAATTTTAACCGCAAAGATCTCCGAACTCAGAAGCGATAGGGCGGTGCGGTTTTTACGGAATATTTTCTTTTTACGTATAGTTTTTTCTGTGTCAATCTGTATTTAGTAAAAGATTATATAGGATGTTTTAAAAAAATGGTCTCTTTTAAATGCAACTATCGTTGATTTTTTTAACGGAACACCATGTATATGTTGATTCTATGGAAAAGCTTAACTTTTCCCTTTCCTTTAATGTCACAAATATGCTATGAAATTTTTATGTCAGCAACAACGAACTGTCAAAGCAGTTATTTCTGATTTGAATAATTCCTATACAGGTGAATTTAGTTTGTTGTGAACAATTGTTCAATTTACTTTACGTGAACAATCCAAAACTGTGTTACTGTATGCTCAGTATTGTAGGTGGCGGACCGCACAAATTTTATTATTGTAATTAACGTTTGTCAAATCGCCATTGTTACCACTATAGAAAAGATAATTAGTGAATTCTTAACATCCTGATAATACGTCGTAGTTTGCTAACGTTTTCAAAATATTTTATTTATATATTTTATGTAAGGAATGTGGGGTTGTTCGTAACTAATATTTAACTGAGGGTTGAAAAACATGTGTTTTGAGGTTTGACTAGCAGGTGTACGCTTAAAAACTACTTTCCTGAAGGGGCGTAACGGATCATTGAAATTTCTTATGCGCGCTCTTGATTTAAAAAATGTCATTGATCTAATGATTTAATTACGGCTTGTTTGGTACGTTGAAACCCGAGACGTAAATGTAGGGTTTACGGAAAATGCATATTTCTAAAATTAAGATGTCGTGCAATAATTAAAATGAAACTGTTCCAACGTACATTAATGTTTCTTGTTCTTTTTATTACTTTTGAAAGGCGGGGTTGATTGTGAGAGTAAAGATAGGTTTTTAGTTTTTAAATCGGAGGGGAAGTTAGTTACAGTGTCGACGCAGCCAGATCGAGAGGGTTAATTAAATACCTTCATTGTAAACAGTTTGTCTTTAAAATAATTCTAGTGTTAGTTTTAAAGTATTTTTCAAATATTAATCAATAAATAACAGTCACCCTTTTTGAAGTTAAACCGCGTATGTTAACGATTTGTGTCTGTGATTAATTAAAGGAATATATATTGAAGTGTAAGTAGGTACTTTTATATAAATTAAGGCTGGCTGCAAATAATTTTACAAGCGTATACAACGTATTAAAATTCGAGCATTGCCTTGCAAAGGTATCTAATTCGCACGCGGGCTGAGTAAACAGAAATCTGCTAAAATAAAAGACAGTACAGGGCTCCCACCTTCTGGTATTTGTGTGAATTAGTATTGTTGTTTGTTGTTTATATTTATATTTGTGTAGAGGTGGGCTGGTGAACGGGTACATGATTTGGTTATTAATTGTAAAAGGAAATTGCCAAGTGGGTACACACTCCCGGGTCAGATAACCATTAAACACCTCGAATTTTATTTTATTGTTTTTATTGTTTTATAGATAAATGTGTAACCTGAGAAAGGGGCGCTGTATTTTTCTAATGCACTCAAATTTATATATCGGTCAGGATGTTGTGATCTATTTATAACTTACCCTTGTAAGGCTTTGTCTTAATGAGTTTTTTTGTGTCAGTTGTTAAGTAGAATGATTTGCCTGTGAACTAATTTCTCTTTATATGCAATGGATTGTAATTTTTATACGTATTTTGTGCTTTAGTAGTCACTAAACAATTGTGTATGTGTAAACTCCTTGTCTATTTTCTTTTGTCCTTGCCTTTACCTTACTGTCACCTGTGCAATTTTACTGTTGTTGTATTTTATATGTACCGTAATTTGCTTTATATGCTTATTTGCTTAAAGATCGGCATGATTGGTTTTAAAGGGCCACATCTTTGGTATTATGGTTTTTATTTTGATTATGATACAGTTGTGGGTGTGACTACATAGGGTTTCTTTTTTTTTATTGTGTTTATGTGCAACTAAACTGTTTTTTATTCATTTTCTCTTAATGTTATAATTTTGTACGCACTTTAACCTGATTTAATGGTGTTTTGTTATATATTTAACCCTTTCATTGTTTTTTTTGGTGTTATTTGATTTATTAATGTACTTGTGCAATTACTTATTTATGAATAAAGTGGGTTTTATTGTTGGTTCTTTCCCTCAATAGTATATTAACCATTGCGCAAAGCTCGTTGATTTTAATTTGAGTAGTTTCATTTTTTTTACCTGCCCTACATGAAGAAACATTTACCTCATCCAGCCTCTAATTCAGACAGCACTACGTACCTACCACTAGACGGTCACTTCGTTTGATCGGATTTAAGGTTTGCGAATAATTAAATATCAGACTTGTTAATAAATTCTAATGTTCTAATTATTGTCAGGAAAGTCAAAGTAAGGCAGGCAATTAATTTGAGTAATAGTAACATGATTGTCAGTCAAGTCAAGATAAATCACTGAGCGATTGTTTTGTTCTTGAATTTTCATTCTTGCAAATAAGTTCAAATTACACTTTTCAAGATAGGGTACCTGGGGACCCTACAGTATGAATCGACTACTAGAACTAAAAGAAAATTTCGGGAGGCATTTAGGAAAAATCCACCTTCTAAAAACAGCATAAAAAAGTGGCACGCTACATTTCTGAAAAAAGGATCACTGGAAAAGGAAAAATATATAACACATAATGCTATTTTTTTTAATAGACTATTGCGTATTCAAGAAACACTAGAACATAATAATCGCATATCCCTCCGCAAAATAGCATGCACAGCTGGATTGTAAAAATCCGAAATTCACAGATGTATGAAGGTATTCAAGTTAACTCTTTATAAAATTCAGATACACCAAAAAATTTATGCAAGGAATTTTCAAAAAAGAGTTGGCTACGTTTCACACAAACGGCCGATGTAATAAACATAATTGCCGCATATGGAGACCTGAAAATCCAAGGCTAATTGAGGAATACGAAAGAGATTCACCGAAGTTGAACGTTTGGTGTGGTGTGTCTAAAGAAAAAAATTACGGACCGTTCTTTTTCGAAGAACAGAAAATTACTGACAACTGGAACAAGATGGCGTCATAAACTCATGTTATTTTCAACAGGATGGTGCGCCGCCACATTATTCACTTGTGGCTAGAAATTCTTTAATAGAAACATTTAGAGATAGATGGATTGGCAGAGCCGGACCAATTGAGTGGCCTGTCCACGCACCAGATTTAAGGACTCCAGACTTTTTTATATGGGGTTTTATTAAAGACAAATGTTATGATCCTATTCCGGAGACTGGAACAACTGCGATATAACATTGTCCGAGTATTTCAGGAAATTACCCCAGAGATGTTAAGAGATTCTTTTCACCACTTTTTATTTAGGTTTCAAAAATGTATAGACCAAAATGAACACTTGGAACATCTGAAAGATGTTTATTAAGTTAACTAATGTATAATGTTTAATTTAATAAAATTGCGTTTTTATCATTCAAGTTTGTCTTTATACCTACCTATTTTCTATAAATGGTAGTTATGAACAACCATCAAGAAAATCCGAATAACTCACTTAGTTTTTATTGAAACTCCAACAAGTAATACATTTTCGGAAAGGGGAAAAGTTAAGCATTCCCATAGAATCAACATATACAGGGTGTTCCGTTAAAAAATCCAGGATAGTTGCATTTAAAAGAGACCATTTTTAAAACGCCCTATATAGTGTTTTACTAAATACAGATTGACACTGAAAAAACTATATGTAAAAGAAAATGTTCTGTAAAAACCGCACCTCAGACACTTCTGGGACACTCGGTATTGTACGTGTATTGACCTAACCTATGTTTATAAATCTAAGCCCTGTCTTACGGGGTGAAATCTGTGTTAGTTCTAAATCACAGATGTATTACCATGATTACAGATTGAAAGTGGCTTGCTTATTTGTCCCCCGACAGTTTTTCCATTTTCAAGCACGGATTAGAACGTTCAGGCTTGTTTATAAATCTAAGACCCTTTCTGACAGAGCTGTTTCCGATAAGGCTGATCTTGTATGTAAAATATTTTAATTATAACGCCTTACGCAATGTATTTATTCAACTACATCACACTTCTTACTAACTAATTGTGAGTTGCGATAGCTAAGGCCCTGATACTTTTTATCTCAAAGTCAAATCGCTGGTGTATTGTCAAAATTAGAAATGCAAGTCGGCCAGCTTATTTACCCCCACGCAATTTTCTAATTTCAATAACGCCTTATGAAGTTCAGGCTTGTTTATAAATCTACGGCCCTTTTGACAGAGGTGTTTCCGATTAAGCAGATCTTGTATGTCAAATATTTTAATTATCATTTTTTTCATTTTCAATAACGTCTTATGACGTTTAGGCTTGTTTATAAATCTAAGGTCCTTTTTGACAGGGGTTTTTCCGATAAGGTAGATCTTGTAATGACCATCTTAAAAATATTATGCAACGCACTGTGAAAAATAATTTTAAGAGCCGTCATAAAATCACTTCTGAAGTCGCGAGATTTATCTTTTATTACTGGAAATAACCACGATGTATTATAGAAGTCGATTTCACTTCAACACCTTGAATTTATTTCTATATTACTTTTCGATTTAAATTGGGGTGTAATTAAAAATCTGTTTATGTATTTGGTTTGATTGATTGAGTTGGTTAATTGGATTAATCGAGGTTGATTTGGCAAATTGGTTTGATTAATGGATTTGTTGGAGGTTGAACTGATTGATTGATTATAATACTTGTTTTTCTGCAATTCTGCTCTAGTAAATTAAAATTGACAAATGTCTCATTGAAAATGATCAAACGCTTGAGATATTTTGGTCTTACCTTCTTTGTATGAATGAATCAACACCTGCAACTTGAAGTTTGTTTTGCTAAAACTACTTCAATTACCTTATCAGTAATTGTTATTTTTGTACTAAAGACATATAACTGATTTTGGCTACTGACGGTTTACACGAAGAGTTTGATAGACAATTATTCTGTTAGTGATTTAATTACATATAATCTTACGCAATTGCATTGCATATCTAGCTAATCTGTCCTACGATAGCTAATGCCCAGATATATAAATATATATATATATATATATATATATATATATATAATAAGTGGGTAATCTTGACTGATAATGAATATTATATAAGATTATTGGGGAATGCAGTCAATTATGAAGGCCAAAAGTAAAAAACCCTTTGTTAATGTGCCAAGCTTTCGGAATGCTTTATTCCTTTATCAAGACAAGCTACTATAAATACAATCAAATTATTTATAAATTAAATAACAATAAGAAACATACCTAACGTGAGTTAAATAATAAAGTTAAAAACAGAACTAACAATAGGAATTTGCAGGAAAATAAATTTAATTGACAGTGTGTCAATAGTAAAACTAAATCGAATGTGACATAATATAAATGGTTAGTTACGTATTAAAAACATTAACAACGGTAAGTGTTATGTTATCAAAAAGGAAAAAGAACATTAACAAAAATTACTAGAAGAATGGACAATATTAACTAAAAGTTTACCACATTTTAGAGACAAAAATTTTTTATATATTAACTATTAGTAGAAATTTGATTAAAACCATGTTCATAAGACAAGATGTAATTATAAATAGAGTGTTGCTGTTTTCATTAATGCCGACCATTTCACGAAAAAGACGTTTAGTTAAATTATTTTCTTTGCATAATATAATAACTTCATTAAAATTCATGTCATGGTTTTGTTGGATGACATGCTCAGCTAAGCTACATGAAGCAATGTTCCTTCTACAATCACTTTTGTGAGATGTTATTCTCTCTAATAAATTTCCAGATGTTTGCCCTATGTACACTTTAAAACAATCCTTACATGGGATAGAATAAACTATATTTGAATTTTCTAAAGTTGTTAAGGGAGATTTAATTTTAGTATATAAGTTACGTAAAGTTTTGATGTTACTTGTGGCTATCTTGGCATTGAGTACCTTGAGAACTTTTAATATCTGAGGTGTGAGAAAAGGTATATAAGGCAATGAACCATATGATATACTATTATTGTCATGATTAATATTATTATTTTGTTCGCAATTTTGTTTAGAATTAATACAATGCGGTGTATTGAAAATAAGTTTATTGTTGTTTATTATTTTATGTGACTTAATCTACATTATGATTTTTCGTTTTACTTTATTGTGAACTCAACTGTCGGAATGTTTGATTGTATAACGGCCACATGTTTGGTGTCACAATTTTAATTTTAATTTATTTAGGGCACAATTGTGGGTGTCATTTCACTGTTTTTTTTTTGTGTTTATATGTAATTAAGCTGCTTTTCATTTTACTGTTGCTTGATTTTGTACACACTTTAACCTCATTTAATGATAGTTATATTATTTCCTTTCTTTGTTTTTTATTCTTGGATTTATTAATGTACTTGTAAGATTGCTTATTGATTAATAAACTGGGTTTTCTTGGTGGTTCTTTCCCAATGTGCAAATTAACTGGTTGAACCACCATTGCACAAAGCTCATTAATTCTAATTTGAATAATTTTATCGTTTACCTGTCCCCCTATAATACAACGCTTAATCTCACCCATTCCTATCTCTTTCAATTAAAACAGCGTAGCTTACCATTAGACAATCCTTTTATCAGATTTCAGTTTTGCAAGTAATTCAATACTAGACTTTTAAATAAATTCTAAGGTTTCAATTATTGCAAGGGAGCCAATGTGATGCACGACAATAATTTGAGTAAGGGTAGCGTTAGTAAAGTCAAGAAACGTCAATTAGTTTTTTTCTTAATTTGCATCATTGAGAATAAGTTCAATATTAAGCTCTTAAAGATTTTATAGTTTTCTAATTATTGAGAGTAACTGCGAATTACACTTTTAAGGGTACCATGGGATACTACAACCTTCTATGTAAAATTCGTACAGTTTTTTGCTGTTTGATGAAACCATTTTTTATGTAAAAGTATTATAGCAAAATAAAATGAAATTTCGAAGAGGGTGTAAGTAAAAATATTCGTTCGCTGAGTACAAATTCTGAAACGATCTGAACGCAAACAAAACTAAAGCTAAAGTTATCTCTTACTGGTCCGTTTAAGTTACTGACAGTTTGGTCTATATATATATATATATATATATATATATATATATATATATATATATATATATATATATATATATATATATATATATATATATATATATATATATATATATATATATATATATATATAAATTGTTTTTAATGAACAAACAAAAGATCAATATAATAATCATTAACTGTATCCATTTAAAATTAATATAGTACATACAGTTTAATGTTATGCTGTAATTACATACATGGATACAAATAGACCAATTACTGTTAAAGTTAAAAAGATTAAAATGAGCAATGGAAATTTATGGTGTTACAAGAAAACTACAGTCTGTCTGAATAATCGCAATAGCAGACGAATCAAGAGATTGACGTAACCAATAAAATAAGGGTAAGTGATTGGTTCTGGTTTTAAACATTGTTTTATTTATTTATTTACTTTATTTAATTAATTAAATGTACAGCTTTTTTAATGTTATGTTATAATTACAGATAAGTATTTGTATGCTCTAAATCAGTGGTTTCACGTTAGTAACTTTCAAACTGTGAATTCATCAAGAATATGGATTCGAATTGTAATGAAGCCACAATTCAAGATATTCGAGATTTTGAGGATTTAAGAGTAAATGATTATTGCATAACAACCCCAGAAGATGAAGCTAGAGAAGATAAAAAAGATGCGTCTGCGAGAGGGATCAATGATAGTACCGACACAGACTCCGAGAAGTCAGATGACAAGGAAGATCTAGCAGATCGGAAGGGTGATGATGATGCTGACGCTTCTGATACATGAGATGTAATCCTAAAAATATTATTATTACTTGTAATAAATTATTGACAACCTCCTTAACTTATTATTTACAATACTTTTAATTACGGCTCATAATTAAAACAACAATCTTTTTATTATCGATAATCCAACTCTATTACAGAAACACTATTTCAAATTTCCGGCCTTAACAATTGCAGGGCCATGCATGTACTTTTACAAATATGCCGCTTGGTGGAGCCAGTTCCATTACAGAAAAGCATTCATTAGTGCATACACCACTAGATGGCGCCATAATCAAACTCAAATTTCGCGCAAAAATATTCCGTGAAATGGAGCCACCACCTTTATTAAAGAAAGTATTCATTAGTCCTTGGAGTACATTACTAGATGGCGCCACAAATTCAAATTTCCCGCCAAAACGGCCACGACAAGGGGGCGAAGACCCTAACAAAAGTTTCTACACATGTCTTATGAGATAGTATTAGGCCCCCTTATTAGAATACTAATTACCGTAAGGGGGGGCCTGGCAAAGGGGCGAAGACCCTAACACAAGTTCCTAACCTGTCTTACAAATTAGCATCAGTGCCCCCTAATTAGAATACTATTTTCAGTCAAGGGGGCCACGACAAGGGGGCACAGACCCTAACACAAGTTCCGAAGACCTATACCAGAAAGTTCTGAAAACGCGAATTTGCCCTTTTCTTTTTTGTGATGTTTTAATGAAAGTTTTTCATAAAATTAAAGTGGTCATGTCAACAAACGTATTGACAAATAATTACATTGTTCGGGTTTTCATCAGCGAAGCGGACGTGTAAACAACATACCTACAAATAATCGCCACCGTCTTGAGTTTAAATCGCGTACGTTAACTCGTTAAGTGTATTGGTGATTAAGTGATTAATTAAAGGATTATATTCAAGCCTAAGTGGGTATTTGAATGTAGATTAAAGCTCGCAACAAGTTGGTGTAACATAGTGAAAATTGGTCATTGCCTTGCAAGAAGCTTCTATTTAATTATCACGAGATATTGAAAGGGTAGTTTCGCAAGCACGCTTATTAAGTTGAAATCTGTTAAAAAGACACCGCGCCAGACAGTACAATATCCCCCTCATTGCTGGAATGGTTGGCATTGTTGATTGTCCACTAAAACTTTCGCCTGCGTAGATTAACGGTACCGGAGTTTACAGAAACGTGTCTATATGCCATTAAGAAAGCCGCACAATTTCATCTTTGCGCCATAATTCGCAACTAGGAATGGTTGCCCACGGCTTTAGATGTTAAAACTAACCCGTTCTTCTTGGTTTTAAATGCAGAGAGATCTATACATGAACGTGTAAACTGAGAAAGGAGTGGTGTAGTTTCTAGCGCAGTCACTCCACCTCCTGCGTCCCTGATTGCGGGTAGGTTATCGGTGACTTGGTTAAAGTAACTGTTTTATTTTCACCGTGCCATTGCAAGGCTTTGTTTTAAATAATTTTCAAGTGTATTTGATTGAGCCAGTTTACGAACTGTTTTCTTTATGCATGCCATTTATTGTAATTGTACGAATTCATTTTTGGGATTCGGTAAAAGGCTTCTTTAAATCACGAGACAACTGTGTATGTGTAAATGCTTTGCCTATTTTTCTTTGTCCTTGACTATGTGTAGTTGAAACTCCATTGCAGTTACCTTATTGCTACGTATTAATTTTTCTGTTTGTTTTATTTTATGTGTGACTCAATCTGCATTATGATTTTTCGTTTTACTTTATTGTGAACTCAACTGTCGGAATGTTTGATTGTATAACGGCCACATGTTTGGTGTCACAATTTTAATTTTAATTTATTTAGGACACAATTGTGGGTGTGATTTCACTGTTTTTTTTTTGTGTTTATATGTAATTAAGCTGCTTTTCATTTTACCGTTGCTTGATTTTGTACACACTTTAACCTCATTTAATGATAGTTATATTATTTCCTTTCTTTGTTTTTTATTCTTGGATTTATTAATGTACTTGTAAGATTGCTTATTGATTAATAAACTGGGTTTTCTTGGTGGTTCTTTCCCAATGTGCAAATTAACGGGTTGAACCACCATTGCACAAAGCTCATTAATTCTAATTTGAATAATTTTATCGTTTACCTGTCCCCCTATAATACAACGCTTAATCTCACCCATTCCTATCTCTTTCAATTAAAACAGCGTAGCTTACCATTAGACAATTCTTTTATCAGATTTGAGTTTTGCAAGTAATTCAATACTAGACTTTCAAATAAATTCTAAGGTTTAAATTATTGCAAGGGAGTCAATGTGATGCACGACAATAATTTGAGTAAGGGTAGCGTTAGTAAAGTCAAGAAACGTCAATTAGTTTTTTTCTTAATTTGCATCATTGAGAATAAGTTCAATATTATGCTCTTAAAGATTTTATAGTTTTCTAATTATTGAGAGTAACTGCGAATTACACTTTTAAGGGTACCATGGGATACTACAAGCTTCTATGTAAAATTCGTACAGTTTTTTGCTGTTTGATGAAACCATTTTTTATGTAAAAGTATTATTTCAAAATAAAATGAAATTTCGAAGAGGGGGTAAGTAAAAATATTCGTTCGCTGAGTACAAATTCTGAAACGGTCTGAACGCAAACAAAACTAAAACTAAAGTTATCTCTTACTGGTCCGTTTAAGTTACTGACAGTTTGTCTATATATATATATATATATATATATATATATATATATATATATATATATATATATATATATATATATATATATAAATTGTTTTTTAATGAACAAACAAAAGATCAATATAATAATCATTAACTGTATCCATTTAAAATTAATATAGTACATACAGTTTAAATTAGTATAGCAAAGTAGGTCTTGGGTTCAAGTCCATTCTCGAGTTAATCTTTTACTGCATGTACTGTAAAATGTTAATTTTAAATAAATACAGCAATCAGAAAGGTAATTACTTATAATACAACGAAAATATGCAATTTAACCTGTTCCCATAAGTAAACAAAAATCAGCTGGGTGCCTTCCATATGTGCGCACCGAGGCTGCACGAGTTGCAGGTTGTACGAAAAATTATACGGAAGTGTCACTTCTATGAGTATCCCTTTTCTGGGTTTGGCTAAGGTGGTTATACTTGTGCGTGCCAGTAAAAACCACGAAGGACAACGTTAATTCAGAGCTATACGAACAAGGTATCAATTTTCAATTTTATTTGAGGATGCTGAAACAAAAGACCCCGCAAAATTTGATTCATTTATCGTGAGCTTTATATTGCCATAACTAATTTTTAGTCAATTAGAAACAGCAAACAGCATTAATGTTTCAAATATAATTCCATGGATGTTTATATAATATTTATTTCTCAACGTCTATCAATACGTTATTAAAACGTTATATCAGGATTCCGATGTCATTGTAGATACGTTCGTTTGATTTGCCTCGAAGTTCTACATTTTTCATCTTAAACTTTTCATACTTAAAAATTATTATTAATTTTATTAAATACATAAATAAAAAGTTTACCTGGAGTAGATTTGAACCTACGACCTGTACTTTGCTAGAGTAACGCGCTAACCAACTGCGCTATCGAGATACAAGCCCCAATCGATGTAAATTTGGTCTTTATGTATGTAGAACTGATGTAAATTCTAAACATAATAAGATTACAGTCAAATTACTTATATTATTGGAATGTGAGCCTGCAATATCGCAAGGATTCACACACACCAAAGCAAATTAGTTCAGAATAAGTTCAAAATTTATATATAATTACTTTTGAACTTATTTGTCCATAACAAAACTTGTAATAATTTTCATAGTTAATTTTTAAAGATCTTAAACGATTGGTCTGATATCACGGTGGATGTGTGTAATCGATTTTGATTGAGATTACATACTTATGACCTTAAAAGTTTTCTTAAAAACGTTGCAACGTATGAACTATTTGTCGGGTATGAATGCTTCCCATATTTTCACATCTTTGATCTTGAACATTTTGCAATGTCATTTCTGAAATCGCTACATCTTACAAAGGGGCAGTCAGACATTAATAGGAATTCGTGCGTTTAATGGGCCTCGAAGTCTTACGCATTTGAAATTAAAATTGTTTTAAGGTCATTTTTTAATTATGTCATAACTGGGTGGTTAGATTTTCTATGCCGGCACGAGCTTTTGGTTAGTCTCGAGCTCTTACATCTTTCACCTTAAAAATCATGCAAGGTAGAATCTTCGACCTCTGTCACGACTCGTTTTCAAGAATTTCCGTTAATTTCTGGTTTGACCTGATTGGTTTCAATAGGTTACAATTATAACCTCGTTTCCAGGTTCCATTTTTGTAGATAACCACATTTCTAGGACTTTTGAGATAACGTGGAACTCTATTTTTAACTAACCTTGATTTATCCCGACAATGTATATATATATATATATATATATATATATATATATATATATATATATATATATATATATATATATATATATATATATATACGTTTTCATAAATGATTCTATTTTTAGATAACCTTGATCCTGGCCTGGATTCCGATAATGCTGAGATAACCTTGCTCTCGTCTTAATTTACGACTATTTTTAGATAATCGTGACCTTAAAGTTTCACCGACATATTTTAACCTGCAAACCTATTTTTAGATAACCTTGAACTCTAATTAAATTTGGCATAATTTCTTATTCTATTTTTAGATGACCTTTAGATTACCTTCAAATGGCAACACCGCATGAGATTAAAAAATCGCACTTATAAACAATGCACAGTGAGTTAGAACTGACATGGCTATACTAATTATATGAAGTATTTATAGATAATTAATCCATTTCGATCTATTACTATAATTACTAATGTTTCTAATTGGTAATATCTAATAATCATAATTATATAATAATAGATAATAATTAACTACAAACTATTAAAATACTTGCATACTATCCGTTGGGTGGTATTTCTTACACTGCAAAGGAAGAGAATTCAGTTAGGACTCGCCAGTTAAGTGGTTGAACAACTGGCGCAACCGTGACATAATACCAATATAATACTGTACTGGTCTAGATTTGGCTCACAAGTTGCTACGCAATTCGTTAACAGAAGTCGGAACTGTAAAAAAGAGGAAACGTTTGTGCCTCCTGAATTTTTAGTAAAAAGGTTTCGCACGTTCCAAAAAGAAATAAGAGTGCAGTAGTTTTATCGACAATGCACGGCAACGTAGAATGTACTGCGGAAGACCATAAGAAACCTTAAATAATCATGTCTTATAACAGCATCAAGGGCGAAGTTGACACAATGAGTCAAATGGCGCATAGGTATATGTCCAAAAGAAAAACGAATAGTTGGTCATTTGCGTTTTTTATGAATTTGTTGGATGTTACTAGGATTGCGGCGTATGTGGATAAATTTGCACCCATTGTGGAACCAAGGAAAACATGAAAAGAGAAGATTAACCCTAACATCTATGGCCCCACATTAGGAGAACAAGATCAACAGGTTTAGAAAAGTGCTGCATGGAGAAGTTTACATTAGATGATCCACCGGCTAATAAGAACTAAAACACCTTTGCCATAAAATAAAACGTGCCCGATAAGTACAGACAGAAAGCAGAAACAAATCTGCATTGGATGTATACGCAGTATGTGTAATGAACACTCCAAAATAATGTCTAGTATGTGCAAACAATAAAACATATAGTTTTACAAATAAATTTGTGAATAGCTGTAAAAATCACTTGTACATGAGTTGTTTACAAAATATATCTTCTCCATATATTTGTCGCGATCAACTAATCCATAAATCCGGCAATAATGCGCAGGAGTCCAACGGAACCTGTGTGCCCGGTTGCGTTACAATCTCGGCCTGACCTGACTAGAGACATTGTGGTTTCAGTGCACAATAACAATTACAGTTTTTAAAGAAAGCTATTTCTTTGTTAAGTTGACTAGATCGTTAGTTGGTATGTCAAGTTTCTATTTGTGAATTCTTTTATCAATTTCAGATTAAAGTTTTTCACAACTTAACACTTAAATCGTAACTGGATTAAATTTTGTTAACCTTGTTGTTTAATTATGACAATTTTCACCGTTAGCTTTCGTCCGTTAGAGGTGCCTCATACATCATCTTCAAGGCAGTTTAATAATGAGTTCATTAAGGATCTAGCTATTTTTACTAAAATTAGATTCTATAGTTGGCTTTACACGTTTATCAAACTATTAAATCAATAGCTGGCATATATTTTCTCATATATCATAAATTTGTTTTAACATCTCAAGTAATTTTTAAATATATTACCACACTCTGAGTACGATAACTGTAATTGTTACCTAAACCCAAAAGATAAAGTAATAAGTGTAATAATCGTGAAAGTTTACATTTTCAATAAAATAAATGGATGTTAGATAACAAATAAAACTATCGCGCTCGAGACCATCTTTTGTTAATCATAATTACCATAATATTAAGATAAACATCAATCTAAGGCATTCGTAAAGCCACATTCATTTAATTAATAGCATACTAAATGAGGAAAACTAGGACACATCTATTTAATTGAGCTGAATTCGGTAGTCATAAAAAATTTACGGCAAAGTGACAAGCATTAATTCATTTTATTACGTTGTAAATAATACAAATTTACATTATGTCACTATGGACACCAAAAATAATTATTTTCACAAATTAAACATGGAATTAAGATAAAAGGATGAGTTTAAAATAGTAAGTGCAAATTTTTCAAACTTGTTATGGCACACTTAATAATCATTTCGCTATCACGACATTGCACAACGCCATAAATTTGTCACTTTGACACTAAACTAATAAATATGAAATTGCTATATTGGTATAAAAAGTGCGAGAGCAAAACCTATTCGGCTGATAAAACATCGTGAGGAACAAAAACGAATAATTTTAAACTATATCCACAATCTTAAATTTACAATAAAAGCCACAAAAGCCAAAACTAAAATTTACAATTTGGTTCTAATAATTAGCGAATCGAACTTTACTAGTCTCGGTCAATATGAAAGTATAATCAAAGCTTCCACTTCCTAACGTAATTTCTGGCTTACCATTATTAAACTTTAAAATTATTATTCAACTCATAAATCTTACATAACAAAACGATCTCATTAAATTTTGATTTAAGAAGTGAATATTTAAAACCATCCAAAAAGTTGGTATTGTGCAATGAATTACGACGAACAATGAGGTCATTTAATGTTTACCTTATTGATTGATTACTCAAAGGTTTACATAGATGTTCTAACTGTTAATATTGATAGTAATTATATTGGTGATGATTTTTGATGTTTAATTATTTATTTGATATTACTCAATTTTAAGCTGATAGATCAAGTATTAATCAACAATTTGGGAATGCTAAACTACAATAAAGTCAAAAAAATTTTAATTTACGTCACTAGAGAACTGTAAGGTATCACGAATTAAATAATGTAATAGAACACCAACCTAGACAATGGAAATTAAAAGAAATGAAATAATTTTAATAACGTTTTTGCACGATAGGACGATTTTAGTTAATTACCGGGTTTGTTGCGAGATCAGAAGGTTGTTTTTACTGGTGACTAGGATACAAAAGTCGCGTAAGTAATTCATTACCGTGCATGTAGCGCAGTAAGTAAAAATCTATATATTTCGCAACAATAAGAACAAAAAATTTGGACATTTCTATTTAAAACGTCACTTTTGACTTTTCGTTTATTTAGTAGAAATTAAATAATTTCAATTGTGGTAAATTTAATACAATCGTGCAAAAAACAGTATGAGCATCACGAACATTAAGGGTCGTACCGGTCTCCGGCCGTCGACCGGTCAACATCCCTTACTGTTCTTGATACTCAATATACTATTTTTTAGGGTAATTATGCAACGTCTTTTATAATAAGTTAATTCCGAAAATATGCAACACTGTAAAAACAGAAACAATAATCTATGTCAAACAGACGTTTAATACTTCAAGTCTGACAGATGCTAAGTTAAAATAGAAAATTAAAAGAAATGAAATAATTTGAATTATAATTTTTTTTGGTAACTATGCAACCTCTTTTTATACGCTTATAACGAAAACGGGCAACATTGTAAAAACAAAAAATTATCTGTCAGAATGACGTTTAAAACTTCATGTCAGATAGATAATATAATAAAATAAAACTAAAATAAAATAATAAAATTCCAAAGTCGCTCACTTCTATAATATATCAATAATGCAGTATAACCCTTTTCATTCATATATAATGAATTAATTTTTTGACTTACCTTGCGTTATATTAAAAACTTTATAAAGAAAAGTTATGTAAAATTAAATTTTCTTTAAAAAATACATCTACACTTTTTCTTCTAAAATTAATCGTTATTCAGATAGTGAAAAATATGAACTAACACTTAAATTCTGCATACCTTAAGATTTTTTGCCGCTAAATTACGCGTCATATCAAAAAATTGCATAGAACATAATTAAAAGATATGTTTAAGGTCAATATCTAGGTATTTTTTATCTTTGAAGTATGCATCTGTTTGAGAAATATTTGATAAAAACCAAAAACTGCCCTAATAAACCCCCCGCACTGCCGCTGGATTTCTCCCAAACTTTAATCAGCTCTAAACCACACGAAAACACCCTGAAATATAAAAATATAAGTACGTAAGTATTTTCGTTCTGGAGTTATCGTCGATACTAACACACATCGACAGACACATACACACAGACATCCAGACATAACTACCGATCTTGGCGAAATTGGCCAAAAGTTGTAAAACGAGCTAATAAGTCGATTAAAGCGATAGTGAAAAAAAGGTCGATTGCATAACCTTCCATACCTACATATGTATATGTAGGTTGGAAGGTAAAAATATACAGCAGAATTGCAAATTTATTTGTTCTTGATTTTGCAGCGTCAGTTTCAAGCGAGAAAACATGCCAAAAAGATTAAATTTTTACTTAAAACAATAAAATTTATACTGAAAACGATATTTTACACTGTGTCCCATTTTGGTTGAAATTGTAGGGTATCTCGTTTGCGAGTAAAGATAGAAAGATGCGGTTTTCGCGACCATGTTCTACTTTTACGTGAAACGAAAAATGCCACAAACATAATTATCATAGTCCTATTAGTATTTGAGAAACAGGAGGAAATTCAAAATTTGCACATTTTAAGCACCCCTTCGAAGCGCTTTGCCTTGTAATTTATCGAAATGGTGAAAACTGAGTTTCCCCACAAAAAGTCAGTTTATTCGCAATAAACCAAAGTTTTTTTTAATGGAACACCCTGTATATATTTTTATTATATAATAGAGCTTACTCTCAGCTTTCAATATATTGTGTGACACTTGTTTTGCATTATTAACCTCAAAAATGAATGTTACGTTAATTTAACATTTTGATGATATAGTTGGCCATGAAACCAAAAGTCAGTATTTTCGCGTATTTTCTTGAACGTCCAAGATGTATTTGAGTTTGAAAAAAGGGCTACTAGATTCTTACTTATAATTATAAATATGTACAATACGCGATTATCATAAATTATAATAAACACAAGATATATGAAAATGTAAATTTTCGCCACTATTACACATAATAAAATACCTATCTTTTTTGGGTTTTCTAATGGAGCTTACTATCAACTTTCAATATATTGTGTGACACTGGTTTTGCAGTATTAACCTCAAAAATGAATGTTACGTTAATACAACATTTTGATGATATAGTTGGCCATGAAACCAAAAAGTCAGTATTTTAGCATATTTTCTTGAACGTCCAAGATGTATTTGAGTTTGAAAAAAGGGCTACTAGATTCTTACTTATAATTATAAATATGTAAAATACGCGATTATCATAAATTATAATAAACACAATATATATGAAAATGTAAATTTTCACCACTATTACACATAATAAAATACCTATCTTTTTTGGGTTTTCTAATGGTGTATTTTTATATTATACAATTTAAACGTTACGATAACACTTACAGTTATATTCGTCAGTAGTAATATCTATTAAAATTGTTTCAACATCTTTAACAATTTTAATAGATATTACTACTGGCGAAGATAACTGTAAGTCTTATCGAAACGTTCAGTTTGCATAATATAAAAATACACGATTAAAAAACCCAAAAAAGATAAGTATTTTAAATTCAAGATATATTTGAGTATTCAAAAAGGGCTACTAGGTTTTTACCGCTTTATTAAAATTATAAATATGTAAATACGCGATTATTATAAATCTAAGGACTTTTACGCAGAAATGCAAAAATAATAACAAAAAATTATGAAAATTAGGTACAATAGTTTTTGAAACATATTCAAACTGGCAAATTTTTTTTAATTGGGTAAAATCCAACTTACAGCTTCAGAAAAAAATATTAATAGCAATAAAGCTTATAAAGTAACTTTATATCTAAATTTGTAAGTAAGCTGTCAAATCTGATTAAAATTATCTTCGTGCAACAATCATATTGTTTGTTCATTGTGCAAAATATGGCAGAAAATCAAAATTTTGAAAACTTTGAAAGATATGGCATGCTGATTTGCTTTGGTCAGAGTAGTGAAAACGCCGACGCAGCAATAAATTTGTATTTTAACAGGTAAATGTAGTTTCCTTGATATTAATCTTGATAGCTAAATAACTTTACATATATGCAGATTTCCATAACGCAGACAACCTAGTAAAATCACGTTTTATAGATTAAAAAGGAATTTAATTAATTATGGATCGTTTTCTAAACCGGGGTCAAAAAATATAATAAATAAAATCGAGATAATGATGAGGTTACCGTTTTAGCCAGTGTGGAGGGTAATCCTATAAGTTCTTGCAGAACTATAGAAAGTAGTATTGGAGTTTGAAAACAAGAATCCAAAGAATACTTCGCCACCATACAAATAAACCATATAAATTTAGGCTTATTCAACATCTACATCCTGACGATGCTGAACGTAGGTTAATATTTCCAATTGGTACTTAAACATGTTAAATATAGTACCCAACTTGGGAAGACATGTCATATGGTCAGACGAGGCACATTTGAGCAATTCAGGTGTATTAAACAGGCATAATAGCAGATTCTGGTCTCAAAAAATCAACACCAAATATTCCCTCAAAGACAACAAGAACGATTTGAACTAAACGTTTCCTGCTTTATATTAGGATCAAAAATAAAATTTTATTTCCGAAGAGAACTTATCCGCTCCTAGATATTTGGACATTTCAAAAACGGTTGTACCTGAATTATTTGATGGCATTTCTTTAGCTCGGTTGAACCAAATTCATTTCCAACAGGATGGAGTCCCATTTCACAATGCGCAAATTATACGTCCGTTTTTGAAAACAATTTTGGTAATAGATGGATTGGCACTAATGGGCCGATAAGATGGCCTCCTTGGTCTCCGGACTTGTCAGTCTTAGATTTCTTTTTATAGGGTACAAAATAAAATATACCAAACTCAATATGATAACATTGAACGTTTGACAAATGCAATTAGAGAAGCTTTCAAACACTTGCATGATCACCCTATTATTGTGCTTGATGCTATAGAACGAATTGGAAGAGTGTGTGAAGCATGTATAATACAGAATGGTCATCAGTTCGAACATCTCTTTTAATAATTTATATCAGGCTTGCAAAATTGTAGGTATTATGTTTAGTTTTTAATTTTGTGTTTTTGCATAAAGCTTCCTAACTCTTAACCTTGCTTTTTCATGGCCAACTATATCATCGAAATGTTAAGTTAACGTAACATTCATTTTTGAGGTTAATAAAGCAAAATAAGTGCCACACAATTATATATATTTAAAAACAAAACTTTGGGTTATTGCGAAGAAACTGCCTTTTTGTGGGGAAAACTATGCACACCAGTAAATTCTACGGAAAATTCTGTATAAAACCCACTTTTCAAAAAATTCTGGAAGATTCAGTTGGTAGAGTAAGCTTGTTTTCATCCATATTTGTGCGGTTCAAGGCAAGTTGTTTTCTTGAACATGCAATTTTTGATGAACATTTTAATGGAAATGCATAAAAGATGACATGATCTTGTGGGGGAAAAGGCGTGTTTTGTTTCGATTAGTTAGTTAAAGTTAGGCTATCACAAGAACAGGTTGAGAGTTGTTGGTCGACTGATGTGATTGGGCGCACAGAGTTTAAAATTTTCGATTCCATTGAGTAGGAAGTGTTTATTTAGTGATTTCCTGATTTTTGGAGTAAAATCGCGATTAAGCTTATCCAGATAGACAAAAGGTTACTATAAATAAAATAAACTTTGTGTAAATAAATTCAGGTGAAGCAGTTCTTAAATCACCTGATCTTGACTTAAATACTTTAGCAATTAAATTTTCGTATACAAGTTATAAGAGTCGGTTAGTTGAAATTGACGACAGAAAAGTTGCCGAATCCGGAAGGACATGTCCGCAGAAAGAGATTGAAGTGTTATTGGTATCCTCCGGTCAATTGACAAACGGTCAATCGTACGAGAATTGCTTTTATAGTTGTGAGATGGAAAGAAAGAAATGTGCGAATCAGGGTAATTATTTTTCTGTTAATTTTTGGTGATTTTAATGAAGTTGTATTTCTGTACTTGTTTAAGCAGATGAACACACTTTCTTTTGTGTATAGTACTGCATAGACGTCCTGCATGCGATTAATATAATTTTACCAAAGTGTATTCAACCGTTTGTCATATACTAACATTCACATCTCGAAAATTTTTCAAATTTATAATTGCTACGTTATCATTAACCGATAAGGTGGTAATTAAAATTAGGATATTAAGATAGATGACCTTGAGAATTCTAAACCTTGCCAGTTTCATTCCGACGTTTACATTTCATATCCAACTGATCTAATAAAACCAAAAAATAAAAATAAAATATCATTTATGCAAGATCAATATTCATTCAATTATATATATATATATATATATATATATATATATATATAGTGTTAATGAACTTGAGCGTATTATTGTATGTAAGATTACATGTGATTTCTGATCTCACAGCATTATCATTATTTACGAATCACATAAATTTAGGAGATAAAATATTTTGATTACGTTCATGTTATAGATCTGCTTATTTTGTTAATGGTAATTTTCAAATTTTTTTTAATAGTTAGGCCTAATACCATATTATCTCTTTGCTAATAACATCTAACTTTAAGTAAACAGCAAAGACTAAGTCATTCTATAGAACAAACTTCAATTAGAGAATATCGAAATATCATTTTTGCATTTATCCAAAATAAAAGGAAGTTTTGCCTATCGAATATTTACGATTTGGCAAATGAAATAAGAAGTTTAATAAATATGAGTAATATATAGATTTAAAACGTAACCTATTTTTAGAACACATTTATTTGCTTTTATAATCTAACATGGCAGGTAGAATATGTATGTTGTAACACTAGAAGTACGGATGCGGTCGAAATGGCCGATCTCAATTTTAATTCGCTTCAAACTTTTTTCTAGAATCACCCTATTCCCAGAAGTTTCGAAAAATTAGTAACCATAAATACTCGTATACATTGAATCAACAACTTTAATTAGGTACTTTACGTTCAAAATGTTGAAATATCTTACTGAAGCCGAACTGCAATATGAAACTGATAATTTAAAGTTCTAGGTTATAATCGTAGTGATAATAGTGTAGTGTCCTACGTTTTGGAAGATGCATTGTCGAGCACCAGAAGTGATGGTGACAAAGATGAGCATTTATCCAGTTTTTCAGGAACATCAAACATAAGTGTAAAATATGATGAATCTGACGGTACTAAATTGAAAATTCTGAGTGATTTGAATAACGGTTGTGGACGTATATCCCGTCACAACATACTTAGAGAAGAAGATGTTTACTAGTTGCTATAAAAAAATCGAGAAACGATTTGTATTCTACGAAGGTTTTTGTATGTGACGATATTACTACTGTGATTATATTTTGGAAAAGCACAGCAAACAGGTTTTCTTAATTGGGGAAAATAACATAACATTCCTATTCTAAAAAAAAACAAAAGCTTATGTTTTAAAAATATATTTCATTTTTACGTATACCATCGTTATCTACGCTAAAAATTACATAAGCAGGACCTTTTTACTACAGCATTTTCTTTAAACAATTTTCAAATTTATTTCCTTACGTACTCGATCTTCCATGCGATTTTACGGAAACAAATGAATGCACTTGATTAAATATGGCAATACAGCATACTTCACGGCCGCTTTTAAATATGTCAATTAATGCAGTATTTATTCTGTAACTTTGAAAATACTGAAAAATAATAATATCGTGTTCACATTTTCGAAAAGTATAAGAAACAGACTTTCAGTAAGGGAAAAATGGCAAGGTTCCTGTTTAAAAGAACATAAGTTGATGCCGTAAGTAAAACATCTTGCACTATACTTCATTTTTCGACTAAGCCATCATAATCTCCGCAAAAAAATTACATCAATTATACCTTACACATTGTTACTGTATCTGGTCAATAAGCGAGTTATAAAAATTCTTAGAAATTCGCAAAAATTTACAAATGAAGGATAGCCAACAAATCAAAAAAAAAGAAAACAATCGATAGAGCATAGATGATATTCTTTCTAATCCGACTCATGACTTGTATATCGGTTTTATGTATCTTTATTCTTTCATACACTTTACGATTTTCTTGAAAGTTGGCCATCTTGTACATTACAAGTTGACGTCAAGCGAAATTCGTTTGTTTCCAAATTAAACGATGAATATTTACATTTTGCGTAGATATGCATATATGTTACACAACACGGCGGCGATTTTACCTCGAAAGCTATCCTGAAAGTATTCTTCTGTGTACTGGCCAAAACTTTGATCAGCATTCACAAAAAACTTGTTGAGAAGTTCACTCAAGGACAATCTTTGTGATAGAGATACAGTAAGATATGCCATAACTTTTAAAAAGAAATTGTTGACGTAAGTTAAGTACAAGAAAAATGGTTTTAGAAGAGTCCCTTGTTGGAAAGTTCGTCATAAAGTTTTATGTTCCAAATTTCATTTGTTTAATCGTGTTAGAAAATATATAGAAGTAAACGGCAAACATTTTAAGAATGCATTCTTTACGCCTCCGTTTTAGTATCGTGAAGCTAATTGAAATTAATCAAGTAGCCTTAGGAGAATAAAATTTAAATCGTAACTTAATTAAAACAATATAACTAAATTCATAATGTATTGTCACAATAGCATAACCTAGTTTGAATGAATTTAGGAGCTATACTTGGCTGTTATCCTTTGCTTCATGTTTTCTTTATTATTTTCATCATTTTTTCCTTATTATTCAAAACTAACTTTCTTTGAATATTTACATTAGAGGTATGTCATTTTCCGTAATTTACAATATTTAGTAAATGTGACATTTTAAGTTTTGCAAAGTCTAACTTCTATTTCCTATTACAACAATGGCTTATTGATAAGAATATAAAACTTTTATAGTCAAAGTATACTTCCGGAACGCATCGAGAGTTTTAAATTTCCTTGTTTACCAATTGAATACAATCTATTTCGATCAGAGATAGAATACAACGTTAAATTATTACGTGAAACAAAGAGTATAAACGGAAAAGATCATGCAAGGTCATGTGATTTAACTCCATCTGACGTTTTTTGTGAACTTAATTAAAAAAGAATGTTTCTCAAATGCCATTGTTGAAGAGTTACGACAAAAAATTAATAAGAATATTTTCGTCATGCATAATTTATCCCTATACAGCAATGTAACTTCGTTAGAATTACAGCGATAATCCATTGAATGTTATGCATTCCAACGGTAAGTCAACTGCAATGACGTCATACTCAACTACCATAGTAATAGAGCTATTCTTGTCATGTACAAAACGCATTTGCAAACACTGACAGCCACGTTAAACAATTTAAGTTAAGTTTATTGTAAAAATGAAACGATTTCGTAAAATTTCGTGAGAAACCATAGATAGCAATATTGGAAAGAGTGCTCCGAAGAATACAGAGAAAAATCAGGCATTTATTGTTCGCTTTCTAAATTTTGTTACATGCTTTGTAATTAAAAAGTTTTGTCGGTTTTTTAAATTTAAATTTTTAATTAATTAAATAAAGGTTCTGTTCATTTGCTTATATATATATATATATATTATATATATATATATATATATATATATATATATATATATATATATATATATATATATATATATATGCTGGAGATATTCTACCGAATACCACGTGTGCATCAAAATTAATCAGATAATCCTAGAAAAGTTTTAAGGAAACCGCATTCGTTGGTTTTCTCTATTGGTTAACTTTCTTCTCTGTTTTAACTTTTAACCAACAGGGAAACCAAGTCATGCAGTTTCCAGGCAACATCGCTTTTTCGCGGATTATTAAAATAAAACCAAGAGTATTTATGAGTTTATATCATTCAATTTGTATATACAATGCACTTAAAAAATTGCAATTATATATATATATATATATATATATATATATATATATATATATATATATATATATATATATATATATATATATATATATATATATATATATATATATATATATATATATATATATATATACACGTATAGCGTATATCATACAAATGCTGTATTAAATTAATTAATTGTTACGTTGTTAAAATTCGAAATACTCATACGCGCGAAGTGCAACATCCTCTCGGTATTTAGTTTAATTTTTCTGTAAACAAATTAAATAAAGTTTATAGAAGTTTGTTTGCTAAAATGTAGAATGATGTAATGAATAATGGAAATACTGCAAACTAATAAGCCGTATTTAAACATTAGCCAACAAAATCATAAATAATTATTCTTACAAACCAAAAAACGAATCAATCTTGATAAAATTTATTATTTACTAAACACGCGAAAACAGTATCAATAAACCCTGTAACACTCTCTTTGGTAACCATTAAGAGCTAATATAATCCACCTTAATAACATCGATTTTCTTACTGTAATGGAAATAACTTTTCATCGAACATGAAAAACGATAAATTCAAATTAATATTGTTGCCTGGGATATAGAGATTTTTTATGAGGTAAATACATAAGTGCTTATTTTTTATTGAATAAATGCATTTTTAAGACGAAATATTTTTTCATGGCAATTCAATCGAGAAACTTGATCCGAGATTGAATTGCCCAAATGATAAAAATATTGAATGATTTTAAAAAAGTATTTATCCCAATTAAAAAAATCACCACGAGTGTATTTTGCAAAGCGTGAAACCATAATACACATCCAATTCCAATCCAATATTCTTGATTTCATCACGGGATTCTGTACCAAAGTTGGCTAGACGTGATGCATTAATAAACTTAATTAAATTAAACAACTGGAACAACAAACTTGAATATAATCTATGTATATCTCTGGTAATTCATAAAAAGGTTGTCATGCGGTCGTGATTCTATCGAATATATGCCGTTAGTTTCCAAATTATAAGTTATTCATCAATACCGGACTTCTGAACTTGATAACGCATATATTCTTTGAAGCTTTTAGATTGTAACGTTTTTTTTTTCTTTTGCGTACACGGAAGATTTGAAAATCTTTTATATATGTAATCGCCTTTAGAACCCCTATCCTGAAAACGAAATATAAGTTTTGGTTTGTTTATAAAATTTAGATGGAAGTTTAAATTAAGATTTGGTTTTCGTATTAGTATCGATAGATAGTGGAATTCCTTTTACTAATTTAGCTTAGAATTAATTATTCCGTTGTAAATAAAAGTTGTTTGTAATTTTGTAGATATCGTAAAGATAACCATTTACATTTATTAAAGATCAATATTTCATGAACTGTAAAATTTTAACATATTTTTGTAGTAAAATCTGGTAACAACAGTTCGAGTTAAAACCAGGAATGATGCTGATTTTAACTCGAACTGTTGTTACCATGATTTTACAACAAAAATATTTATAGTCATTTACATAAAATTGCGTCGTTGGAAAATTACAGATTATATTAAAATTGTTACTTTGTATTCGAATGTAGTGTAGAAAGCATATATCGCAGATCTTAAGAATGTTTTAGGCGACCGGTTGACGGGAGTTTTCGATAAAATTTTTGATTTTAAACAGAGTTTCGCTTTTAGACACGAGGTGTTTAGGGCTAGCGCAGTGAAATCATCAACTTACAGGATATCGATTACATTGATAGCACCCGCTTGTTGCAAAGTGTTTTTTTTTAGTAATGCAATTTTCCCGACGGCTTTGGAGTTTAGTTCGTTTTTGGCGCAATTTAAAATTTAAGTAATAAATTGTTACGATTAGTTAATTAAAAGGTAACGGAGATGATAGGGAAGATGGCTGAAACTGAAAGATGTTGAAGTCAGTCTTGTACGAGATGTAGTAGAAAACTCACGTTTTTTGTGCATTATTTGCGACTTCGCAATGTATGCGAAAGGGGTTGGTGTAGGAGGAGGGAATGAGTTATATCCTACCGTGAGGGTGTACCGAACGCTACCGTATGAGGTTTTCTTCGCTTCCACTGGTTGGGATCGCAGAGAAGTTTCAACACACCCTCGGTTTATTTGATCGTTGTTTCGTTTTGTCAATAGTGACAATTTTCGGTCATAGTAGTAATTAGTTTTAGTGTTTTTACGAAGTGCTAAACCTTTATTCTGTTGAACTGTTTAAACGCATTTTGGTTATGCGGATTAATGTTAACGAGTTCCTGGTTAAAAGGGGTAGTTTCGCGTACATCACACAGCTCAAACAAATAAAGTACAAACTTTATTCAGTGCCGCTTTAATAAAGTTTAGAGTAAATAGATTAACGATAAGGAACGCTTTGTAAATTAAGCAATGCTCACACGTGCCGATAAATATTTGTGCATTTACGTTAAATCAGATGAAAAATTAGTCACTTATGCGCTTTTAGTTGAATTAACTGTCGTCATTTAGTTCTAGTGATTAGAAATAGAAGTTGCCGTTTCTGAGATATTATTTGGAGAGCGCTACCGTACAAATTCAGCCAAGCCCTGTCGATTCAGCACCTAGTAGACCAGTTGCATCACATTTTATCGTAGTCCAGAGGATGGAGTATTGTATGCCGTCTATTGTTGACCGTAGTGTCAGTTAAGGTAAAATCTTACATTTTATTCGGTGTTGATAGCAATAAAGTGTTTCTTATTTGTAATGTTAGTGTGGGGGATGAAACACTTGCTTTCGTGTAAACTGTTGTATAAAAGCCCTTCAGGCCGTTTAGAGTGCGTGTTCATGCACACGATTTCCTTTGTTAATTTCCTGACTTTTATTTGTTTAACTTTGTGTATTGAAAGTTTAGTTCACGAAGATTTGCCAAAATTGATGTTCCCAATAACTTTATTTCCATTGTGGTTAATAAAATGTAGTTATTTAGAATATGAGGTAACTGAACTTGGGTAATATGACCTTGCTGCAAGCGTCAACAGAATTTTATTATGGTACTGCAAATTTAATTTGTTTGTCTTGTACTAACTGCACAGTTACAACATCCACTTATCGTCCATTTACATGGTAATCGATTTCATTGAAGCTATACAAGTTTTTTAAAGTAACCTTTTGAAGTTTCATTAAGCTTTAACGTAATGACTAATGAGAATTTCTCGATTTGAGCGTCTGCTATTTTGATTTTAGTAATAAGTCACTTTAAATGATATTTTAAATTATAAAGTAACGTAATTATGAAGTAAGACGGTCGCTGACCGGTCAGCTGTTTGTTTTTGCATATGATAGTTTTGCGAGTAGTCGCAAGTTTTTTATAGCAATCACCTGATCAGATGTCGATTACCTGGATTTTCAGTCACGTTTAGTTTTGTTGTGACGCATTTTGAATTGAAACTATTTCTGAGTTGGTTAATTTAATTGTTTAATTAAAACTTAGACTTGAATGAATTGCTTAAAATACTAAATTTGCAGGTATGAGGCAATACGAAAGCAAGTAGGAAAAAACTTTGAGTTTACAATTTTTTTACAAACAATATCTATGTAGTATCTAAATTCTAAGCCCAAATAAAAAAAAAGTATATGCAATTGCAATAATTGTGGCATTTACGTAACTTTTCTTCTTTTACATTATTCGCTGTACTTTTTCAGGTTTAATGTGGACGTATTATAAACTCATCCCTTTTAACCTATCGACCTATTGATTCTCATTGCTTACCAGGAATGCTGAGTAGCATTTTCAAGTGCACTTATCGACATCATGTTATGGAAATAAGTAGCATATCAAACACGTAATGAGTGAGATTCTGAAACCTAGGAATTTCCCTAGAGAATGAAATTTTTTTGAAGTTCAAATTTTTTTTGAAATTGTCTTAATAAATTCGAAACTAAAAACCCGAGCTAGGAACGACGGTTATGTTGAGGGATGTTACCATTAGCAACGTTCTAGAGACAAAATTTTATCTGCAACAAAGTGGTCCCGAGGTGAATTCGATAAGACTATTTTTCAAACAAGGTTTGTTAGAACTGCTACAATATTAATTTTTCATGATGTTGACATATCAAGTGTTAAAAATATGGTAAAATGAGATTTAATGTATGGTCACTGTAATTTAAACTTAATTCTAACAAACTCATAAATGTCCATCTCTACATATTTTAATTAATACTTTATTAATGTAGATAGGTACATATTTTATGTACACTGCATAATTATTACTTTACGATTCTTTACTTCTGCTACTAATAATGTGCACAAATGATCAGTTTTCACAAATATATAATAAACTTAAATTACATATTTACGTTTGTTCGATAATAAAACTTATAATAATGTAATAAACTAATTTTTTTAGCATTGCAAACGAAATTATTGCATAGAAATAAATAACTATAAATCGTACGAACCTCCGAGTGCAGTTAGGAAATACAGTGAATATGCACTCTGACGTTTAGATGTTGTATGTATTCTTTAAGATTTGGTTTGTGCTCTGACGTTTAGATGTTGTATGTATTCTTTAAGATTTGGTTTGTGCAATACTGAAATTATTATTTGCGTAGTTTTGAATATTAGTGAACTTATTAAATGTAATAATGCTGATTTCTTTGTATGTTTAGTTACATTTTTAACTTACGTGTAGGTAATCATAAAGAAAGTTTAATTAAATCAAGGTGAGAAATAATTTTCAATTTTGTCAGTACATTAATAACATTATGTTAGGAAAGGACTCTAAGATATAAATAAGACTTTACGTTACGAACATGCTGTATATAACCGAAAATTAAACAGTTGTACACTACTTATATAAACAAGCACAAAATGTACAAAATGTGAATTAAATAAATAATAATTCCTAGTGTATTTTGTGAGAATATTTTGACCCACTGGGTATATGCAGTGTTGTGTTGTGCGTAGGACGTATTTTTGATAAAGTATGAATGTTTGAGTAACACACCTACTGAGAGGATAAGGAATACCACTGTATTTGGTTACTGTATTTTAAGAAATGTGAGTTTGAAATTACTGTAAATGAATGGCGTGTGAATTCATGGTATATTAATACTATATTAAAGTGTAGAGGAAGAATATGTATGTGTGTATATGTATGTATGTATATATATATATATATATATATATATATATATATATATATATATATATATATATATATATATTTGTGTGTGTGTGTGTGTGTGTGCGTGCGTGCGTGCGTGCGTGCGTGCGTGCGTGTGTGCGTTCGTGTGTGTGTGTGTGTGTGTGTTGTGTGTGTATGTATAAGATTTTTTATGAACATTTCAAGATGGCAGAGATTTTGAAGTATCGGTTACGTTGGGTTCCTTGTAGCCCATTTTCTAACTTGTGTGCCGGCAAAGGCATGTGATGTTGAAACTCCTCTGGATAGGCTCTTTTGGTTTTAGCGAGATAAATATGATGACGTTTTGCGAAATGGATGATTGGAGCTTTAGAAGTGAGAATGGCAAAGGATAGAAGAGAGAGACTCGGATAGCTAAACTTAGAGAAGGCGGTCAAGAGCGAATATTTTGAAAAAGCATAACCATCTATGCTAGTTTTCATTTCGTAAACAATCAGTGCCGCAGTATTTATTAGCTTACTGCAGAAACCCATCTTGGAGATGACGTATTTAAAGGTTTACAAGTAACAGGAATTAATGTGAGTTGGAAATTGTTATTAAACTTTTCCAAAAATTTAAGAAGTGTTTAAACAGATTTATAATAAACAGCAATCATAGAGTTAAAAAGTATTGTGCATAAAACCTACGCGTCGAAAAGGAGCATTCAGAGTGATCCTTCACATAACTAAAAGTGTTAAGTATTGTAAACTAGCCAGTATTGGACATTAATAATACTGAGGTAAATATATGTGCGTTTATTAACAGTACTTAATCGATCGTTTATAGACAATTAAGAATTTGGCCATCAAGCGTAATTACAATATTTTGTGACAAAGATTTAGGAGGGCAGTCAGCAAGTCAAATTACCTAATTCTTCATGCGTAAACGGACTTGAGTGAAGAGTATTTAAGTTCGCTTCTAGTGCGACGGTCAGGTTTAACCCAGGCCGGTTATTAGTAGTGTGGGTGTACATACAAATTCAGGATAATTCAAGCAAATCAACCCCATAGGATAGAACGTTACACCTGATAAAGGACTTGATCATCGACTTGTACCCTCGCCATTTCTATCAGGTTTAAATAGCAGTGGTATGGAGGCAAACGAAGAACCTAGTAACCTCTTTCTTCTGCCATAACGTTAAGTTTATTCTTGTCAAATTGATGGCTCACTTGCTACAGAAACAGGTAGGTCTCGTTCCACATTGGAATCCTATCTTACTGCTATAAGTTGATCGATTAACTTCTCAGCAGTGTTATTTTCACAGAGGAAGATAGGTCTCGGTCTCGCTACCAGCATGAACGAGGGCATAGCGCAGTCCAAAACCTTCATGGTGATTCTAAACCTGTATTGAACCTGCCGACCACCTTCATTAGTGGTGTCACGTAGAGATATGTTGTTCACTGCATGCCTCACGTTAACCACGATTTATTAGCGTATATATTTTTACCTAAAAAGTAAACTTGTTTAATTACGTGCATTTAGACGCTATTTTATTATAAGTATGTAGCTTGAAATGGAATAAAATTTGTAGCTGCTTCTTCTCTGCACTTTCTGATGCAGCGTAAACACTTTGCCTGTATCTTATAATATCACCGCGTCCAATAAGGATATTTCTGCGCCCCATCCTTTGAAACTTAAATATCTTTCAAGAGATTGCATACAGTACACCGCGTTGAAACTCGGTACGCATCATCATCGCTAACAGCACAACAGCATCGTTGGTGGAATGTTTGCATTTAATTAGCAATGACTAGCTAGTGTTTCGATGTGGTCTTCCTTTTGACAGCACACATACTACGTTCTGAACAACGTAAAGTTGTTCTCGCTTCTTTAACAACTGCACTAACGTTCATTTCGGCAATTAATACTAAGGCATTGCTCCTTACATCTGAAACATTCCGTTTGATGTTAGCATCTGAAGGACCAGCGTCAGACTCCACCTCCATATGAAAGAATGAAAAAAGAGATTTCTACAAAAAAACGAGCAAAAACTTGACATTAAGGTAAGGTTATTTGTTATTCAATTACATTTTACGTTTAACAACATAGCCATGGAAGACAACGATAGTGTTATTTATAGATTAGACATTTAGTACACAAGAGCCCACACTGTAATTTGGAGGTTTGCGCAGAATATTAAACTGGCAGATAACGACACTTTTATAAACTGTAGACATATTTCTGCCTTTCGATAGTAATATATTGGGTGTGAAGGACGTAAAATAAAATAATATTTGCGACTTTCCTTCGGGTACAACTCACCCATACTACAATTTAAAGTTGTTGATAAATTACTATTAATTATAGATTATAAACAATTAACACACTTCTACCATATATTTCTATAGGGTGTTTGAAGCAAAATCCATCATAAACCAAACAGCAGAAAATTCCAGTTGGTTCAAAATGTTAAAATACATGTGACAAATTGTAAAAAAAAACAATATGTTTAAATAATTGACAAATTATGGACAGTTAATTCGCCCATGCGCAAATAATAATCATATAAACTATATCCAAAATGTACTAGTTGCAGTAGTTTGTCAATTGTTTTTTCTTTAACTTTTAGGCACAGCGTAAACAATTATTAAAAACTTGTCGCGCATGCGTATATTATCTGCCCATAATTTTCTTGATAGCTAATTGCATAAATTCTGTTTGCAAAAATTCGTCAATTACCTAAACATCCCGTTTGCAATTTCACACGTGTATTTGTGCATATTGCATCGAGTGGAATTTTTTACCGTTTGGTTTATAATGGATGTTTTGCTTCAAACATCCCATAAAAATATGCGGCAAATTTGGCTTTAACAATCTTAAAATATATCCTACAGTTTATACAAAGTTAAAACGAGAGAAACACATAAAATAACAAATGTAATGATATAACCAAGTCAAAACTTCAAGATACGAATAGCTTAGAATATGTAGCATATTTAGCTATAAAAACTCAATATTTTAAGCTGTCTCGATTGTTCGGCGAAGAATGATGGAACATGCTTTTACTAGAGCGTTATTAATAATCTCTAGAGCTTACTGTTACTAATACATCACGCATATTCCGAGTTTCATGATTGACATCAGAATTTTTGAAATGTTTATTTCCACTAATAAAATTAATTTGCTAAATTCATGAGTTCTTCTTATAGTATTTTGTTGGTGTTTTGCCGTTTCGTGCGTTCCTCTTTGGGGATCGATATGAAAATGATATTATCCATTAGTCTTAATTACCTGTTCCTTATTAAGTTTTAAAATCACATTGTACATAGGATAATATACTATTAATTGTTTATTGTAGGTATGACTACAAAAGTACCCTACTCAGTGTACAATTAAATCTAACTTTATATTTCCCACTCCATCAATATAGGGATGGTGTAAATATTTCTATATTACGAAAATAAATTAGTTCTTCGAAATCTTGAAGTGCTGCAAAGTTATTGAAAGACATTCGTATTTTTTATAATGTGTGTACGATTAGAACACGTGTGATGAAAGTGATAGAATCAAAACGTAGAAAACTTGTTATCTCTTATTCCGCATACAAGTTCAACTTTTCGATGCATTTGCAACAGGAACTACCTAGGAGTCATTGTTTCTGATGAAGTAAAATCAACAGTCATAAGTGAGAAAACCCACAACTGTGTTACAGATATTGCAAAAGTGAAGTTGATAAGTGTTTATAGCGTCAGAGATGATAGTTGCTAGGGACAGAGGCTTGATTTCGTTACAAATATTCCACAGTTTACTTCAGCGAAAGATGCACTATACCACGGTGGCAAAAATCTCACTATGTTGAATGAGTAATTTTGTTATTATACGAGATACAAAGTTGGTTATATTAGCACAGTTTGGCAGAATTACATGAAGATTTATAACCCGGTAAGAAATGTTGCCAAGTTTCCGATTTATTAGAGAACAACTGAAAATCCTTAAAATTTTCAATCAACGTTAGCTCGTTAGTTATGAAATATACAGTAAAATCTTAAAGAGGTTTTTAACAGATAATTTTAAGATTAATTAGACGCACTACTAAAAAATGCACTAAAAATTTGTTCAATCACTGCTTCTTGAGTTACAATCCTAACTTACATTTTTTTAAATAGCAACAATAAGCGAAAGTTAGCTTATTAAATTCCTTATTTTTTTCTGATTTCAAGAATATAAAATTTTGTATATCTAATTTTAAGTAATAATCCGTAAAACTTCAAAAATTAAAGAAGATCATTTCATTAAATACATTGTTATGGCTATGATAAAACAACTGAAAATCGTCCAGTAAAAACAATAGTGTAACGCATTGTCAAATATCGTTAAGTGGAATTATTGCATTTATCAATCTTAATAAGTTCGTTTTGCTTTGATAATTACTGTAGAAGTGAGTTTAGCAGAGTTCATAAAATGTATACCATTGAAAAAGAAACGACGATGTTGTTTTGCTACTATTCATGCGAACGTGATTCAGACAGAGCTTCCGAGTTATACTTTCAAATTTATATGGAACGACGTCAACCGAACAAGCGTATTTTTGGTAAAATGGAAGAAAATTATTGATCCTTTACCAAGCCAAAGGATGCGCCAAAAATTTTAAAGTTGAAGCTCAAACCAATGTTTTGGAATATTCAGATTTCAAACCAACTGCGTCTATAAGGAAACAAGTATGGAGTGTGGTGTTTTTAAAGAAGAATCAAGATTAATTTTAAAGAAATATGGACGAAAGCCATATCGTCACCACGTAGGAAATACTTTATACCCAACTGATTTACAGAGACGACTAGAACATGCTAATTTTTCGTTTAAAATCCTTTTTACCGATGAAGCAAAATTCACTAACAATTGAATTATTAATAGAAAAACCCACGAGTTTTGATCTGCAGAAAATCCACATCTCACAGTAGAAAGGTATCCACAAGTGTTATCTGTAAATGTTCGGTGTGGAATTGTTGGTACAAAAATCTTGGAACCTTATTTATACAACGAAAATTTGAACGCAGAAGCCTACGAAAGATTTTTAATTACCGATTTGGAAGAAATGCTGGATCCTGTACCTTTGAATACAATTTCTAATCTGCAATATTTTCAGCACATAACTCTATTAGAGTTATGAATTGCTTGAATAAAATATTTCCAAATACAATTGCAACACGTAGTACAAATTTTTTGGCCCCGAGATCACCATTAGATTTCATTTTGTAGGGAACAATAAAAGACAAGGTGTCCAAAGAAAAATTATATATATATATATATATATATATATATATATACATAATTTAAAAGAAAAGATTTCTATTGCTATTAATTCGGTAAGAAAAGCTATGTTACGAAAAGTGCAAAACAACATTAGTAAACGTTGTCAATTTTGCGTACAACGTAACGGCGGTCACTTTGAAACATTGTTTTGATCTTGAATTGTGTTAAAATTAAACATTAATAATTCTAGAATTACTTTAAAATTAGAATTTTTCCCGTCGTTCTTGTTTTACTTTTAATGATTTTCAACTGTTTTATCGTAGCCATAACGATGTATTTAATTAAATGATTACGGATTATTATTAAAATTAGATAGACAAAACTTTATATCGTTGAAATCAGAAAAAAATAAGGAATTTAATAAGCTAACTTTCACTTATGGTAGCTACTTAAAAAATAGGTACGTTAGGGTTGTAGCTCAAAAAGCAGTGATTAAAAAATTTTTTTGAGTAGTGCATTTAATTAATCTTAAAATTGACTATTAAAAACCTCTTTAAGATTTTATTGTATTTTTAATAACTAACGAGCCAACGTTGATTGAAAATTTAAACGATTTTCAGTTTTTCTCAAATAAATCGGAAACTTGGCAACATTGGTCAATTTTCTTGCCGGGTTCTAAATCTTCATGTAATTCTGCCCAACTTTGCTAATTTAACCAACTTTGTATCTCTTATAATAACGAAGTCACCTATACAACGTCGTCAGATTTTTGACACGCTGAATAATGAACAACATAAATCGCTAGACATTAAGCTTGCTTCCGAAAAAAATAGAAGATATAGAGGTTCCAGAGTTAATGAAGGAGTGTGTCCTTATTGACGATAGTATGGAAGCAAAATTCCTGAATTGGCAATGGACGAAGGTCACTTAATGGTTGGAGGTTCTTGCTTCCTTTTTTCTTTCCTAATTTTTAGAAATCATACACAATTCACGTTGATATTGGTAGTACAGAAAGCACAAATATCACTCCTGCTGTATACGCCCTGCTACCTGACAAAAAGGGGGTGACGTACAAACGACTTTTCTCAGCATTAAAAAATAAAACCAAGTTTTTTTTACCAAAACAATGTATTATCGATTTTGAAGTTGCCGCACATAGACGAAGTTTTTCCGGCTACAAAAGATGTGATTTTCATTTTAAACAAGCTTTGGCGTAAAGTACAGGATTTAGGTCTAACAAACTTGTACAAGGAAAACGAGGAAATAAGGAACCATATAAGGAAGTGTTCTGCATTAGCTGATCTTCTAGAAAATCACACATGGTTGGCTTGGTATAATGGAAAATTCCCCTTCCCACGAAGCCATCGTTAAATCCAACGATTATTTTATTGATCAATGGATCATTAATTTTCGTCGAATATGGATTTTCCATGGATAACGCCATCTAACTACAAATTCTGTAGAAGGTTGGCATAACAGGCTCAACAGACGAATCAGAAAAGCACATCCCAATATATTTGAAGTGATGAAAGTGGGTCAGGATGAAATGCACTATTGTAATATTGCCTCCCAGCAAAATAGTGTGTGCATAGGTACTCATAAAAGAGAAAAAAAGTACTGTGAATTAGTCAGGCGGTTAAAAGCAGTTGTAAGTGACCTAACTCTAAATAGGTATAATCTTAGTGAAACATTGGACAAGCTGAAATATATTGTAAAATTTGATTAGGTAAATTTAATTTAGGTTTCATTTCATTTTTAATTTAGTGTTGTATAGATAACCCCACATATCGTTTATTTTTTATTGTTAGTAATACATGTGCTAGTTTCTGCAAGTTTGTTTCAAATAATGTGTGTATCGTACATGTCTTTTAATTTTAAATTGTTCTGTTCAATTAGCACAACTTAAGATACGAAACGGGAATTCAGAAGCACATTAAGTTCTGATCTATATCTTTAACTTCCGAAAGGGGAAAACTTGCGGGAACGCACGAAAGGGGAACGCCCGAAACATTTGCCGTTCAAAATTTTTATTTGTCGTTTTATTGAAGTAAAAGTAGTATTTGAATAATGCTTTTCTAACTTAAAATTAGGATAAATGATTTAATAATGGGTAGATTACAATTTATCTCTAACATATAGACTACTATCTACATATTTTACCTATATCTTAACTAATTTAAAAACCAATATGCAATAGTAAGTAATCAATACCCAAATAATTTCTAAACGGGATTCATTTTAGGGGTCGTCGTAAGAGTTTAATTCAAAAAGAGTACGTGCGTATAATGAAAATAAGGCGTAACGGAGCGGTTAGTAGATTATTTAATTAAAGAAGCAGGTGGTTTAAAATTAGGACAGAAGTGTAGAAAACTCGGAAGAAGTTATAACGTAGAAAGAGATTATAATTACATACAATTCACTTTGTTGCAGACTAATTATATGAGACAAGGGTTTCACGAAGTTATCTTGTTATTAATAAGTGGTATTTATACTTCCTTGAAATAAGAAAATACTAATTTGCTGAGTCATCACAAACTCGAAATATAAATTGTAATGAAAAGTGCTCTTACTGAGGAAGTGTTTCATTAAATTTCATTTTGAGAAATATCCATTACTGCGAGTTGCAAGGTAGTAAGTACTTTTAAATGCATAAATCATGTTACATCTTGCACAGTGTTAAATAAACTAAAACACGTAAAACGTACCTTGTTTACTATTCGACTAAAATGTACGTATTACGGAAAATGAACGCATAAATTTTGAAAACCCTGCAAATGGGAAGTTGTGGTAATCTGAAGTACCTATCAGTTTCCGATTAAACTACCATTGCCACAAACGCGTTGTGTACTTGTTAAAATTACGCACAAAAAAAAAGTCTAATTTTCGTAAGTAGAAGCGATAATTTATTTATACGAAAATTCAGTAAATCGATATGCTCAAATCTTTTACTAAATAATAAATATGATATTCGGCCATCATTCTACCTACATAGGTATAAATTAAAAATAGTCAATATATCGCTAAATCAAGTTCCCAACTTTTACATATGACAAAGTGGATTCCACAAATTAAAACATATTTGACAGGTATTAAAGAAATTGCATTCAATAGAATTTCCAGAGTGTTTACGTATCTAGAATTTTTATGGTATGATTTAAATTTTAAAATACATATAGGTACATGCTATACAATTACATTAAATGAAATAAGTAAAATCGCACTTAATAAATTAAAGTTCTTTATAAAATGAGAAATGAAAATAATGAGTAAATAATGTGTTGAAGTAATTAACTTAAGGGGATACTACTAAAATAAAAATATGTTCTTTTAGATTTATGTCACTCGTTTCCAAATGTGTGGGAGGTAAATGCATTAATTATACGAAGCGGTCATCAAATACACCAAGGGTTCATGCTGGTGCATTATCGTTTATGGTAGGTCCTACATGGCATATTCGCCACTTGAAAAATAAAATATCTGGTGTGGAGCACCAAACGACCTTCCAACCTACAAAATGGAAATTTAAAGAAATAAAATAATTTTAAAAACATTTTTTTAAGAATAATTATATGAAACCTCTTTTATAATAAGTTCATTACGAAAATATGCAACATTGTAACAACAAAAACAATAATCTATGTCAAACAGACTTTTAAAACTTTATCTCAGACAGAAGTTAATAGACATCTCGATGCTAACTTAAATAATTTTAATTTCAATTCTTCTTCTTCCAACCTAGATATACGTATATTGGTATAAGTTATGCAATCGACTTTTTTCACTATCGCTAAATCGACTTACTAGCTCATTTTACAACTTTTGGCCAAGTTTCGCAAAGATCGGTCATCATGTCTGGATGTTTGTGTGTGCGTGTGTGGGCGCGTGTGTGCGCATGTGTGGGCGTGTGTGTGCGTTCATGAGCGTGCGTGCGTGTGCGCATGCATGTCTGCGCGTACGTGCGCGTGATAACTAGAGAACGAAAATACCTACGTACTTCAAATTTTGTATTTAAGCTCGTTTTCATTTAGCTTAGAGCTCGTTAGATTTTGGGAGAAATCCAGCGGCGGAAAGGCACAGTTTTTGGTTTTTATCGAATATTTCTAAAACATCTGCATAAACATTCCTAGATATAGGCCTTAAACATATTGACTATGTTCTATGCAAATTTTTGAAATGACGCGTAATTTAGCGGCAAGAAATTCCTAAGGTAGAATTTAAGTGGTAGTTCAAAATTTTTCATTATTTGAATAAAGATTAATTTTATAAGAAAAAGTGTAGACGTATTTTTTAAAGATAATTTAATTTTACATAAATTTTCTTTACAACGTTTTTTAATGTAAAGCGTAATAAATGTAAAAATTAAATAAATGTGATTAAAAATGCTGAAGCTGTATTATCGATATTTTTATAGAAGTGGGGGACGTTGGAATATTGTTTGATACAGTAACATGTAATTATGTCTATGAATCTCTATCTCACATGAAGTTTTAAACGTCATTCTGACATCGATTGTTTTTACAATGTTGCTTGTTTTCGTCATGATCGTATAAAAGAGGGGTTGCATTGTTTTCTTAAAAAAATTGAAATTAAAATTATTTCATTTCATTTAAGTCAGCATCTAGATGACTATTAACCTCGGTATGTCATAAAGCTTTAAATGCCTGTTTGACATAGATTGTTTTTTTTTGCGTTTACAATGTTGTCTATTTTTGTACTCAGCTTCTTATAAAAGATGTTGCATAGTTATACTAAAAAAATTATTAAACAAATTATTTTATTTCTTTTAATTTCCATTTTGTAGGTTGAAAGTTCGCGTGGTGTTCCACACCAGATATTTATATGTTCATAACGAAAACAGGCAACGTTGTAAAAACAAAAACAATAACCTATGTCAGAATGACGTTTAAAACTTCATGTCAGATAGAGATTAATAGACATAAATACACGTTAACGTAAAAAAAATTCCAAAGCCGCACGCTACTATAAAAATATCGAAATCCAGCTTCAGCTTTTTCAATAATATTTATTTGATACTTAACTTAACCTTCACACCATTCCCTTGCGGGGTAGGCAAAAACAATCCCTGCCTATTATTTATTTTTCATTCACAATCTTTCTCCATGCTTTCCTATCTCCGCACACCTCCCTAGTTTCCGAAGGTTCATACATAGTCTCTGACATGCTCTTTTGTTTTTAAAGCTCCTTATCTTTCTTTCCTTTATCATAGATTCTACTACATTCAGCCAAGTTATACGCGGCCTACCAGGCCCGGCCTTTCCCCTAATCTCACCCACATATATTTGTTTCGTTAATCTTGCGTTGTTCATTCTCTCAATGTGACCAAACCAACGTAATGTACTACTTTTATATCTATCCATCATCGTCTTCTCCTCACCACATTCCGTCACTATGCATTCATTTTTTATCTTGTCCCTTCTCGTTTTACCACATCCGCTTCTCAGGAATTTCATACCCACGGCATTTATTTTTTTTTTCGTGCTTTTTTTGACATACCCATGTCTCACTTCCATACAGTACTGACGGGACGAATACGCTATTATAGATTGCTCGTTTCGCAGCTAGGCTCATGCTTTCATTTCTCATTATCGTCCACATACTTCCAATCACTTTCCTTCCAGCATTGACCCTTCGTCCAATCTCGCTCTCAATTGTATCATCTGCAGTAAACATTCTACCGAGATACACCAACTGGTCCACTTGCTCCACAATTTCATCTTGCAGAGTAAATACTCTACTCTCCTTTCCACCTTCCTGATTGAACACCACAATCTTGGATTTGTTCACGTTTACCTTTAGGTCCATGCTCTCACAGACTGTATCAAACTTCCTCAGAGCGGTTTGCAGCTCATCCACACTGTCACTTAATAAGACTGTGTCATCTGCATACACCAGAAGTCGTACATTTACGTCACCAACCATTACACCATTTGTATCGGTACATGCTTGTCTAAGACATTTATCCATGTATACATTGAACAACCACGGTGACATCACACAGCCTTGTCGCACTCCTTGCTCAATATTAAAGTATTCACTAACACCTCCTCTCACCCTAACACATGCCCGACTACCGTTGTATACTGCCCTTATTCCATTTATTAGACCTTTATTTACGCCATATTCATTTAGTATTTCCCACAGCTTCTCCCTATTCACTCTGTCAAATGCTTTCTCCAGATCTACAAACGCACAGTACAATTCCTTTTTACCTTTAAACACTTTTCGATCACCTGCTGGAGAGCAACCATCTGATCGACACATCCTCTCTCTGGCATGAAGCCACCTTGCACATCCCATATCTTAGTTTGTGTAGTTTCTCGTACTCTATCAATCAGTATTCTTCCAAACACTTTACCAGGCACACTGAGTAAGCTTATTCCTCTGTAGTTCTTACAATCACTCTTGTTCCCCTTACCTTTATACAATGGTACAATGATCGCGCTCTTCCAATCACTCGGCACTTTTCCACAAATAAGGCATATATTGAATAATTCACACAATCTTCGTATAAGCTTTGCACCACCATACTTGAGCATTTCACCAGTGATTTCATCTACGCCTGCTCCCTTGCCATTTTTCAACCTTCCTACCGTTTCTCTACCTCATTTATTCCAATATCCTTCTCAGTTTCATCCATCATTTCTTCTATATTCTCCTTATTTAACCCTTCAGTCTTACTTTCCTCACTACTGTACAGCTTTCCGAAATATTCTTGCTAGCATTTCCTCACTTCACAATCGTCCCATACTATTTCGTTTCTAGCATTCATCACTCCTGCAGCGTTCTGTTTTGGGCCACGTTTTGTATTTTTGACCCATTTCCAGAAGAATTTTTTGTTTCCCTCAAAATCATTCTGCATTTTCTTTCCTTCCACAGCCATCACTTCCTCTTTACTTATTCTCACTGCCTCCTTCGCTTCTTTGTTTCTTAATCTGTACACCTCATACAATAGCTTCTTGTCAGTCTCATTTTTTGCAGCAACCATTGCCATGTACGCATCTTTTTTCTTACATACAGCCTTTTTTACCGACTAATTCCACCAAGCACATTTTTTTCTGTCTACCTACAGTCACTCTTCCACATATTCGCACGGCACAATTGACAACAGAGTTTTTCAAGCTTATCCATGCACTTATTTGTTCGTTCCACACTGTTTCATTCACATTCAACTCTTTACTCACAGCATCTGCGTATTTCATTCTCGCACCATTATCCACTAGTTTGTCAACCCTAATTCTGGACGTTCGCACTACGTTTGCTTTCCTTCTCCAGACCTACTTTTGCCCTAAACACAACCGATACAACCAAAAAATGGTCCGATCCACACTCCGCTCCGCGCATTACTTTTGTGTCTTTCACCAGGTTTCTAAGCTGTTCATCATACACTATCAAGTCTATCATACTTTTAGATTCACCTCTCTGCCATGTATACATATGCACATTTTTATGTTTAAACCACGTATTGGATACAAACAGGCTTCTCTCCACACACAGATGTTCAGCAGGTGTTCACCGTTCTCATTGACTCTTTGGTCTCCGAACTTTCGTAGAACGCGTTCACTATGTTCTCTCTGTATACCCACCCATCCGTTCATATCCCCCACTATAATCACTCTTTCGTTTGGCTTACATACGTTCAACACGTTGTCTACTTCATTCCAGAAGTTCTCACGCTCCTGGTCTCTTTCTCCATTCACCGGTGCATAGCATGCAACAAGAAAGATTATTCGAAACTCCACTTTCATTCTAACCCATATTACCCGGGGAGATACCAATTCGTACTGTTTAACACATCTTTTCGCTCTTTCACTTATGATTATCCCAACCCCCTTTGCGCCATGCACTTCCGTCTCAACTCCTGGCCATAATGCCAGGCTGCCATCCTCCATCTCCACAGCATCCTTTCCTTTGCGCTTTGTCTCCGATACACACAGAATATCAAGGTGTCTTTCGTACATTACATTCGCAATTTCAAATTCTTTACCATGCATACCTCTAACATTCCACGTACCGACTCGCCATTCATTCCTTGCACAGTCGTCAGCAACGGGGCCTATCTGTTTCGACCTTGCCGCCCCTTGTAGCCAGGTCGATCCGAGGCAATTGTATTGTTTTCTTGAGTAATACCATAGCGAGCAGACCGGTTACTGGCCAAACCCTTTAAAATAAATCATCAAGTAGGTATTTGATTTTTACATTTATTTCACTTTACATTAAAAAACTACAAAGAAAATTTATCTAAAATTAAATTTTCTTTAAAAAATATGTCTCTACGCTTTATTATAAAATTAATCGTTATTCAGATAATGTAAAATTTGGACTAACACTTAAATTCTAGCTTAGGAATTTTTTTGCCGCTAAATTATGCGTCATATCAAAAAATTGCATAGAACATAATTCATCGATATATTTAAGGTCTATACCTAGGTATTTTTATATCTTTCAAATATGAAGTATATTCCAGTTGCTAAAAAATAAAAAGTCGGAACTACAGTGATCTTAAACCAATTTCAGTTGTACCAACCACTACGTTTCAAACTGAAAACTGATTTTTGAATAACCTTGCATATAAAAAAATTGTTCTGCACTGTTAATTAAATAATTTCGATAAAACCGTTGCTTAGGTAGTTTAAACAGAATGCGCCATATTTTAAAAGGTATTTTTACAATATTTAATTTTTTTCGCAAAAGTTAAACTGTGAAAACTTATATAAAAATCGTTCGTGTGCACCCATGTTTAATTTCAGTTTATCAAGCTGTGGGGTATGTACTCAAGAATATTCATTGTATAAAGTAGAGCAGTCTTAGCTCACGCAACAAACACTCGAATTTTAACCATCAAAAGCGTTTTTTATATTTATACCTTAAACACCATGTATTTTCGATAAGTATGAGAAAATACAATTAAATATGTAAAAATTTTCGTAAAGGTTATTCTTATTTTCTTCCTCTAACACTTCCAGCCGTTCTCGATTTGTTTGGTTTTCTTTAATATCTGTTAATGATAACCCTTTAAAATAAATCATCAAGTAGGTATGGCGGTTATTGTTTTTACATCAAACATTGTTGCAACATGCAAAGAAGTAGAAGTTACTATAGATTATATCATTTCTGTAACATCGACCAATCAGCATTGCTTATTCTCAGAATTTGAACCAATCACAAACGTATTAAATGAAAACTCGGCTTGTTTACCTTAACGACCAGGTATATTCGATTTGGTGTTTTCGATTTCGTATTTTCATTGCCCCCTTTAATGAAATATATCACACTAGCTGTGAGATGTCAGTCCTGATAGTAACTAAGCGCGGTACCTAAGGTAATTTATAATAATTTTACAGTTTATAATTACAAAAATAAGTCAGTTTCTAAGACTAGATCTTATCGTTTACTAGTAGAAAGAAATCTGACCGAATACTAAAGATATTCAAATACTTTCCTCCTTTTGAATAAAATTAGTATTCTTTGAACAGCATGTTCCGCTCGGATGTTTTCAAACAATACTAATTTTGTTCTAAAAAGTATTTATACAACGAATCTTGTGATATTATTGCAGAGAATATCTTTTTTTAGAAACGTAAAAGAACTTCAAAAAGCGAGTTACCCTGAATGAACATAATAAAGCAAATATATACTGAGATACTTTCAACCGCCAAATGTATCCTCTAGATTTAGACTTAATGGCTTCAAAAGATATCAAACACATATATTCATCAAATCTTATCTGAATACAAAATGGGCCCCTATACATTCACGGTTCAGTACTTCGACGTTGGGTATGGAAATCAGGAAGCTGAAATATTATGAAAATGTGTTTCACAAAATTTGCATTCTTGGGCAAATCTGCACGCTGTGAAAAGGTCACTTTTGAGATACGTTTGGGTTCAACAACCTTGTTAGATTTCATATTTATCATTATAACATCAAAAACCAATTGTTTTTTAGAAATTCCAGGTTCTGCGTCATAACTCCCTTAGATGTTTGCCTTTGGGTACACAAAGATTTTATTTTACTAGTTCGATCCAAGATTTAGAAGAAATCCAGACAGCATTTAATATATCAAATGCTAACGTGATGCAAAAATGAACGCTATGTATAAAAAAACGGACCACACATTGGACATATATTGTTAATTTTGTTTAACTTACTTTCTAGTCATACTCAAGCTGCACATACCATTTCTAAACAACAACGCATGATCGTCGCGCGATCAGCACGCGATTGATCGAAAGCTGCGACATGGTCACAGCTGCTTCAGTATTAATTAATTAATTTGATTATAAAAGTGTCTACATCTTTAAGCTGCTTCATTATCATGACCCTTAATACGGGCCTCACCCTAATCTGCTTTGTCGGTTGATGTAGCGGGTCCATCTTGAAAGTGAATATATTTCTTTGTTTCTCAAATTGTTTTCTTATTATTAGAAATACAATTAAAACTTTCATAGTTGATTTAGGTAAGTCGTTTAATTCTTTCGAAATTAAAAAAAACGGTATAAAGCTCTGCCAGAAAAACAAAGTCCCCCCCGAACTAAATATCACCAAAGTGGCGCGAATTCAATTTGCCCAATCACACGTTAGAATTCTTAGATGTACAATCGTGTACAAAATCACTAACTTGTTATTGTCATTTTCAATACGCTACTAAACACACGGCTACGATTTCGAGAAAATCGGTTCATTCTGAGGCCAGAAATATTATTAAAAACGTAATCGAGTTCTTCGATAGGTAGAAAGCCGCAGGTGTGTGGTCATTTCCTTTGAAAAAGGCAACGAAATTAGCAGCTGCCGCAACAGGGAAATCGGCTACTTTTATTAAAAAAGCATAATTTTTTGAATTGCCCAACTAAATCTGTAAATAACGATAATTAGGGTATTCTGAATTCTCCATCCAAAAAAAGAAGTGGTCGTTCTAAAAAAATCGTGTGAAATGATTGCGATTGGGAATATTGAAGAGAACAGTACATGAAACCTACATCGTCGATAACAAAGTTCCCACGTTAAACATTTCGGTCAATAAGATGGAAGAGAAAATTGGCTATTCTGGTATGTTTTAGACAAAATAACTTATTTTAATGTTCAAATTAATCAAAGCGGAGAAAATTAAATTATAATTGAAGATTAAAAGTGAGGGGACAGCCACTGGGTGCTAAGTTTTGTAAAAATTAGCTTTATTATAAACGTATGCGGCCACGCCAAATAACGCTAAAGCGTCATTTACATTTCCGAGTTCCTACTCGTATTCAAGTATGTGTTTTTTATATTCAAATATGACAGAAACTGAATTCTCGAGAGAAGGACTTCGGATCCTAGTAAATCCGAGTACTCGTAAATGTAAACGCCGCTTAAGCGAGGCAATATTAATCTTTGCTGGAGTAAGTTCAGTCGTATGTCATAGTTTGACAAACTAAAATGAATGCAAAGGGTGTGGATATGAACAAACGAGAAGAATGTTACCTACGGCTTTCTTGTACTTTTACAAATCAACTGCACATCTCGCGTTTAATTGCCGGGGTAGCTTTATTTCACTTAGTTTACTTTATTTCAAGTTAGTTTCGCTTAACTTCCCTTCGCTTCACTTTCAGTGGCCCCTCATTTTAGGCTTGGCCAAACCGAGCGCTGGCTACGTTCGCTGCTTATGTTATGCTCACTATCTGTGCTACACCATGTGGCCACACCGGTAGCCATATTATGCAAAAATTTATAGACTAATTTCAACATTTGACACAACAATTAAGAAAAAATAAATAAAAATTTAAAGAATATTTTGTATTGAGTGCAATCAATGTTAGACTAACTATTACTCATTACTAAAGGTCATAAGACAACAGTTGTGATTATACTTGAAAGAAAAACCATGTTTTTAACAATTTTTTTAACCGCTATAGGTTGTCGCGAAACGATTCGCAACTATCTCCATGAGATCGGCTTTAAATTTAAAAAATGTCATAATAAGAAAAAATTCTTAATGGAAAGAAATGACATTGTTGCATGGCGCTCTCGTTACCTGCGGAAATTACGGGGGAATAATTCTTTAGGGGATAACAAGAAACCAGTTACTTATTTAGATGAAACTTTCATTCATCCATCCTATGGAGTCAGCAAATGCTGGAAATCAGAAGAAGAAGTAGGAGTTTATCAAACTAATCGAGCAGGTCAAAGGCACATTATAATTCATGCTGGTGGATTGTATGGATTTGTAAATAATGGATTGTTGATCTTTAAGTCAAACAGCAAGTCAGCAGACTACCATCACGACATGAACCATACGAACTTCATGACTTGGTTACAAAAACAACGAATTCCAAATCTACCACCGAATGGTATTGTCGTCATGGACAACGCTGCTTACCACAGCGTTGAAATTAATAAACCACCAACGCAATCTGCCCGGAAGGCAACTATTCGTGAGTGGCTGGAAAATAATAGGGTTTCCACAACATGCGAAATGCGAAAAGCAGAATTGGTAGAGTTAGTGAAGAAATGTAATTACAACAAAGCTTTCTATGTTGACGAGTTATTAAAGCAGCACGGCCACACTGTACTTCACTTGCCACTGTAACATTGTGAGCTTAATCCGATAGAATTAATTTGGAGTTTAACAAAGCACATGGTTGCGATGAACAATGTTGGTCAACGTGGTAGTGAAATTGAAAATTTAGTTCGAAACGTTATTGCCGATATCAGCGTATCGGACTGACGAAAGAATTGTGCTCACGTTTACAATGTAGCACAAGAAATGCGAGAACGTGATGCATTCCTGGATGAAGCAGTGAAAAGTTTGTCTTTCAACGTAAACACAGGTTCTTCCGATGACGAGGAAACACGTAGTGGTGCGAAGATGAAAAGGAAGGAGGTTCAATTTAATCCTTTTCATAAAATTAATTTTTGTTAGCTTTCATAAAATTAAGTATATTTTATTAATAACTTTTAAATAACTTAGTTTCGATGTTTATTTGTAAATTCTCTTAAATGTTTGAATTATGAGCTTAAGCGGTTTGCTAATTATTTGCTGGTTATTAATTTTTGTTATGTTTGCATACAATTTCTAAGTATATTTTATTAACAACTTTTTTAAATAACTTAATTTTGGTGTTTATTTGTAAATTTCTGTACGTTTTTCATAAAATTACTTATGAGCTAAGCAGTTTTATAGTTGTTTGCCTGTTTTTAATTATTGTTAGCTTTCTATCTCTAATTAATAACTTTTAAACAATTTAATTTCGATGTTTATTTGTAAATCTATCAATATTTTTCATAAAATTAAATGAGCTAAGTGGTTAATAATTATTTTCGTTAATAGTAATTCGAATACTGAGTATTCAACTGACCTTACTGTTCGAATGATTTATTATTTTGAACTTAATAAAATCCTAGTTCATGAAATACAAGAAACTCAAAAGTCTCCCCAAAAAGTAATTTTACTTAAATTCACGCTACAATTATTTCAATCTAATCGTGACCTTAAGAAAAATTGTTTTTTGAGGAGACTTGAGTTTTGTATTTCATGTTTACCCCAAATGTGAGAAAATTAATGAATATAGTCAATTAAATCCTAGTTGATGCAAATATCACCAGTGCGTCACATTTAAATTTACCGCCTTGATACTTTTTAACCCGAATGTAACTTTCAGATAACGGCGACATCACACTGCCACCTTCAGGGACTTTGTTTTCTTGGCAGGACTATATCTGTATTTCTTCTATCAAATATGATAAACATAATCTTTAATCAGCGCAAATATTTTATCTAATGGAAATAATACTGACATTTCTGACATAATCGTGAAAAACAACAACCACTAGACTAACTTGTTCATTTATTTTATAGAACTGTAATTAGCTAATAGACCTGCCAAAGTAAAAACAATAGATATTTAAAAATATGAAATAACTGAACATTATTATAAAAATTTGAACAAAAAAAATTAGGCCATTGCTCTGTATAAAAGCGAGTCATTTTTACTTTGTCACAGGTAATTCAAAATATTGAGAACTAATTGAAAATTATTTTAAATTGAGAGCTGCGAATATTCATAGAAATGTTGTGTTTAGGTTCAGGAAATGAGGAAAGGAAGTGGCAGAACAACAACAAAGGTATCTAAATGACATTATAATAATGGGTGTCCCAAAATTTACGCAAGATTTGAATTTGCTGCCATTTGTGCAGTAAAGTGTTGGCAACCCTGAAAAATAAACAGTTTAACAGCTGACAGTCTAGGGTTAGTAAAAATGGAGCGTTACACGACAGAACAACGTGTTTTCATTGTTGAAGAATATCTCAAAAATAATGAAAGTTTGGTGGCCACAGTTCGAAAATTTCGTACAAAATACGGTCGGAATGTTCATTTAACTTCGTCAACTATGAAGAGAGTAATTGAAAAATTCAGGAAGACTGGATCTACTGGTGATGCTAAACATTCTGGTCGTCCAAAAACAAGCCGTTCAGATGTCAATATCGAAGCAGTGCGTGACAGTGTTGGTGAACACCCAAGAACATCAATTCGACGACGTGGACAAGAACTGCAAATTTCAAGAAGCTCTCTACAGCGTATACTCACTGAAGATCTGCGGCTCCATACCTACAAAGTTCAATTAACACAAGAACTTAAGCCTAATGACCATACCCAGCGAAGAGAGTTTGTTGAATGGATTATCGAACATCAACAAGTGGACCCTGATTTTCGAAAAATCATCCTAAGCGACAAGCACATTTTCACCTTGATGGCTTTGTTAATCGACAAAATTGCCGCATTTGGGGTTCAGAGAACCCACATGTGATTATCGAAAAAATGCATCCACAACGTGTCACTGTTTGGTGTGGATTTTGGGCTGGAGGCATTATTGGACCATACTTCTTCGAAAATGAGGCTGGTCAAGCAGTGACTGTTACTGGTACTCGATATCGCGACATGATAAGAGAGTTCTTTCTCCCTCAATTGGATGATATTGGTGTGGAGAACATGTGGTTTCAACAAGACGGTGCCACATGCCATACAGCCCGTGAAACAATCCAATTACTGAATGAGACATTTTCTGGTCGTGTTCTCTCTCGTTTCGGTGATCAGTATTAGCCCCTAGATCATGCGATTTAACACCATTGGATTTCTTTTTATGGGGTTATTTGAAATCAAGGTCTACGCCAACAAGCCCAAACAATCCGTGCGTTGAAGGAGGAAATTCAACGCTGCATTACTGAAATTGGGCCACATTTATGCACAATTGTCATGGAAAATTTCGACAAAAGAGTGCGTATGTGCCAGCAAAGCCGTGGAGGGCATTTGCCCGATGTGTTATTTCATACATAACCCTATTGTGTGTACTTTATGATTCATTAAAAAAATAATAATTTAAAGAAAAATAAATGTGTTTTATATTTAATTCAAATTTTGGGACACCCATTATATTGGCTGGTGTTTTGTTTGAAACAATATGGTCACCGCGCTTTGAAGTATCATATACAGGATGTCCCAACAATTTGGGGGTGGAAGATTACGCCTATACTGTTGATTAAAAAAAAATTTATAACAGATTATTGTATCAACAACGAGGAGCATCTTGTACAAATATTTTTGTATACAGTGTGTTCCAGTTTTTTGTAGCAGGACTTTAAGGCTCCTCTATACAGTTCGACGAAATACGAATCGATCGCAGCGCGCTCTTGTGAAGATAAGTAAAAGTAGATCCGTTTTACCTGAGAGTATTTAACTCCTCCAGGCAAGGTTACATTTATATAAGGGATTAAGTAAATTGTTGAAACTATTATGCACAAATTTCTTTATTTCTGGCAGTTTACTGAGAATTGTAAGTTTATTTTGCATCATATTTAAGGCATAAATGAAAATTACTTGTAATTTCTTTCCACATTCCGATATGGTATTTGACTGTACCTAATTACTGATCGAACCCTATTAATGTTGAATCAATTTTCGTTTATTACCTATAAATGAGTGAAAGTAGGTAATTGTAATTTGAGGATAAAACGGATTATGGCTGATTTACATAAATATAATTGAAAGTTTCAGGTAGATTTTACATTGTTTAGTTATAACCATAACTTTATATTTTCTTCAATTTCCCAGATTGTAAAGACTAAATTTAGTTTATTTCACTATTTTTTACAACTAAAATTAAAATATTATAGCACATTTTGTGCGTCCAAAATTCACAATATAATTATTATTATAATTATTTAAAAATTAGGAATACACTAAACAATTTAAACCTATTAATTTAATTGATTTTGAAGTATTGTACTTTAAAGTGTGCTAAAAAATTCCATTAAAATGTTATTCATATTAGATTAATTAGCAAAGAATCCCATTAATCGTATATATAAGATATATAAAACGTTCACTAATAATATGTAAGTAGCATTTATTCGTTGCGTTTCATTGTGGTGAAAAGTATTATTTTGATTGTGAAATCGCAAAAACTAAATTACGTTTATCCAAAACCAGTAGAGGTACAAAACTAAAAACGCGGAATGCAGTAATTCAGTAAGTACAATATATGACATTATTTTATTCATATTATTGCTAACATAATACATCATGTAATAATACATTTTTATATACTCGTATTTTTTAGAAGATGGAAAAATGTGTTGAATGAGGTTTCCACTAACGAAATATTACTTGGACAAGTAAAAAAAGGTAAATAAAATGATTAATTTAAAAAATGATTATTTCATAAATTAATAGGAACGTTTCCGTCAGCCAGTTCAGATGACATAATGGGTGTGAGAAAATATGACAATATCCCCAAAAGCTCAATTAATGTTGACAAAGATCCATCAGTAACATCGACGAAACAACAAGATGTGGAATATTGCGAGGCAGACGAAGGTTCTGATGAGGTCCTATATCAATTAGAAGTTGAAAGTGTAGAAAAACCAGAAAACTCCAAAATTAGTGGTAGAAGAATAATTGATATACAATATTTCCTCAATCAATTGAAATCTTTAAAACATACAGGTAATAGACATGACTATTTCATCAGAGAAAAGAGTATGTAGACCTTCTATTTTCATTTCGGTGCTCAGTGTGCAACGTTATAGAAACCATACAATCGGAGAATCCAAAAACAATCAACTTAGATGTATTGTCAGAGCATTGGCGACTGGTATCGGATATACAGATAACAGAACTTTTGCCTCAATTAATATTCCCAATATGTCTAATATGACATATTTAAAATACCACGCAAGTGTATCTCCGTAATTGACGAGCAAATAGAAGAAGAAGCTGCTCTTGCTGCCAAGGAAAAAGCAACATTGGCTGTTGAGGCTGGCGATGTCAATCATTTCCGTAATTGTCGATGGAGTGCGGAGCTAGGGATCGTACAGAACAAATTACAATGCGTTATCTGGCGTGGTAGGTAATTTAATTACTACTGTATTTTAATCACAACCTTATCTTAGGCTTGCATTATTGGCGCACATACCAAAAAAATATTGCACCTTGGCGTAAAAAACAAGTACTGTTGTGTGTGCAAAAGAGGTAGCACAAAATACCACAAATGCTTCAGAAATTGGAATGGTACTTCAACTGGAATGGAAGCTGCTATTATAGTAGAAGGGTTTAAAAACTCAGTTGGAACCCACAATTTAATCTACGGCAAAGTGATAGGCGATGGTGACAGCAGTGTCTACAAAAAGTTAGTCGAAACAGCACCTTATGGACCAACCTTTAATATTGAAAAAGTTGAATGTAGGAACCACCTCCTTCGCAATTACATAAATAAATTATCAGATCTCGGTAAAGATGTAAGGTTTCCTATAGCACTTCGAAAAAAGTTAACGAACAGAGAAGTATTGAAGATTTGCTACTGTAACCAAGGCTGTTCGGTATCGGAAGAACCATGAAACCCAGGTAAATCATCCATGGCATACAAAATGGAGCTTATTAAAGCAAGACATTACTAATGGGCCAAAGCATATATTTGGTGACCATTCGGGTTGTGAGCAGTACTATTGCAAAGGAACCAAAGAGGGGGAGGTAAAATTTTTATCACATTTGTATAATGTATTACTTACGTATCTTCTTATAGGAAAATTTAGTACCTCAATTAATATCATCCTCTCTTTTTGATGCCATAATGACAAATCACAATTATTTTTACCAGGTACAGGGTCTATTGCACATAACCAAAAGAAATATGTTACTTTGTGGTCTACACTAAAAGTGGAATACATGTAGAAGAAATAAAAAGGTAAACTTTCCTAACATACATTTCCTTGGTATTTATTTATTTTATGTATTTTAGAGACGAGATTTTTTGGACACAGAAAATGGAAAAAAAATTGACTAGGTTTTATATGCATTCGCTACTGCCAGAACTAGTAGATTCAAGATGACATCGTCAACAGAAGATTCGTGATGTTTATATTGATTAAAATGAACCAATTTGACTATACCGTTTTTTTAAACTTACAGCACCTAGAATACAAATTATTGTAATTATGTTCTTTTATAATTAAAGTGGATTTTACCGCGATTTTTCTTTTCAAGAAGTAGGGAAAATAATACAAATTCTCAATTTGAAATTTTAAAACGCGGATGACAGATGATTGTCACGTCATACAATATTTGATAAGTAATAAAATGATGAAAATAATTACTTTGAAGAACAAATTTCGTGCAAAAATACATTACGTACCTTATGCGTAAACAGCATTCGAAATTTGTGTTGTATGTATCTCGTGTAAATAAGTTTTATGGCGTTCATTCGCCAATATATAAAGGCAATTCACGCCATAAAACATAAGTTTACACTAGACACATAAATAACTAATTTAAACCCTAGTTACGCAATATTTATCTGTCAATTTGCATCATTGTAACACGATCATTAACAACAGGTACTTTTCTTTTGTCTGTCTAATCTCCTTAGAAGTATAATTACACTACCTGACCTCTGTGGCCCGGGGCGTTTACGGAACTTTCGTTGGTAAGAATTTTGTAAATAAAATGCATATTAAAAAAACTTTTCACCAGGATTACAGTTACAACTTAACACTTGGAAAAGATTGCTAAACGAAACATCGTTCTTAAACACTGTAGAATTTGTCCGTAGAATTTTATTTTCTGAAATTGACTGTCGTTTGGAAAATATCACTTAAAATAGATCAAAGATAAAATTAATTTTTTGTTACCCAAAATTATTTTTTTTTTCAAACAAAATACTACGGCAAAATTAATGGTAATAAATGGTAAGGAATATATTCCTGAGCTTAAAATTTTTTCAAGTTCAATTTTAGAGCTGTAAGCCTTAATAGTCGATAGAGCTTTTAAAATTAAGACAAAAAATTCATATAAACATAGGTTGCCAAACGGTTAGTTCTGGAGATATAGGGTTTCAAAGTTTCAATTTTTTTTTCAGTTCTTTTAATTTATCTTCAAAACTATTTAAAATAATAAATCCAAATTTAGTACACATATTACACTCCTTAAACTCAAGAGTAGTTTAACGTTTATCAATATCTACAGGGATCTAACTCTTAAAAACCAAAAATTTAGATTGCCCATTTGATTTAGGAACTTTTTTGTCTTCTGCTTTTTTTTCGAAAAATGCATAGTTTTTGAGATAAATTAGCTGTAATACATGAACAGCTTCCAAATGGTAAGTAAAGAACGTCTGATGCTCCCGCAAAAAATAATGTGTCATGAAAAGAACAATAAAAAAAAATCTCACGTTTTATTTTAAATACGACTTGTGCATAAGAAAGAATGTAATTTACATACATGGTGGCACATTAGTGTGACAAAGTCCCATATCTCCTTTATTTAAAGAGACACAAAAAAAAAATTAAATACAAAAGTTGTAAGATATGTTCTGGTGCATATTCCAAAAATATTTTTAATTATACAGGGTAGATCATAAAAGCTTAGAAGTAATTTTAAATTTTTTTTTAAATAGAAAACCCTGTATATTCTTACATATTTAGATTCTACATACAATTTTAGACACATTTTATGTCTAATGCCCTATACCTAGTCTAACCGTTTTTGACAAATTTCAAATTTTTTGTCGAAAATGACGTTTGCAGGCCAAAACATAGGTGGAAATCTTTTCTAAACGAAGCCTTTATCAATTAGTCATGGTTGGTTTCCTAGGAGATGGGGACCTAGTCTAATAGGCTGTATTGATATTTTTGTAATACATTCATACAGCGCGATGAAAAATGAACAATAAAAAGTAGATTCAAAAAAACCTATAGTCATTTTTTTTAATGGAAACCCCCTATTTTTTTAATTCTATTTTATTTACCATTAAAAATAAGGGTGACTTTGTATAAGAGTGTATATTCCAAAAAATTGTAGTTTTTGAAATAATGACAATTTAACATTTTTTTAATGTAAAAAGGCTATACGGCTTTCAAGTTTTGTTGTTAGTTGGCCGTGACGGCGGGGCGCGGCGAAACAAAAAACATCGAACACTTCAGATCGAAATATTACAATTTATTGAACCCCATATAAATAATTATTTTATTAAACGAACTTAAAGTAAAGACAATATTTTTTTGATTCAACAAATTATGTCCTAATCCTAATCATAAACTTAACACCTCTAATGTAACTAAACCTGTAACTAATTATACAGATAAAAGTACTAGAAACACGTCAAATACGTACTACCTAATAAGTTGTTCGAAATGTCCGCCTCTTTCTTGAATACACAATGCAATACGTGTCTCAAATTCGCTGCTTAAATTTCTACACATTTCAACACTAATGTTTTGAAAACAGTTTCTAATCCTAATCTTCATGTCTTCCTTTGTTGTAGGCGGTATTTTATAAACCTGCTCTTTGATATGGGGATCTAGCAGGCCAAACAACAGGCCCTCCCCTCCCAATCCAACATTCTGGATATCTAGCATTTAAAAAAGTTATCGGACCTGTATGATGTACTGGGGCCCCATCATGAAGAAACCATATTTCTTGTTGCGTATCCTGTGGCACTTGACTCAACAAATTATGTAGATGGTTTTGCAGAAAGTCTAAGTATACTTCCCCTGTTACTCGTTGATCAAAAAAATATGGTCCAATTACATGATTACCGACAACACCTCCCCAAACATTTAAAGACCATCTAGTTTGAGAAGTATATCTTACAAAATATGGATTTTCGGTAGAATAGTAATGAAAATTGTGTCTGTTTACACTTCCGTTTCTGTGAAATGTGGCCTCATCTGTAAATAAAATCAAATGAACAAAATTTCTTTGTTGGTTTATTTTGTTTTGAGCCCATTGACAAAATTCCAGTCGTCTTTGATAATCTTCAGGAACCAACTCTTGAAGTAGTTGAATGTGATAGGGGTGCATTTTTTGAGACTTCAATATCCGCTGTACCGTATGTCGTTCGACACCAACCTGCTGAGAAATGGGTAGTTGTCCAATATATGGATTTTCGATAACTGTTAATATAGTACATTTAATTGATTTTTCTCAGTCTGTGCACGTTTTTCCCTAGCATTTTTTTCATATAACACATTGCCAGTTCTTCAAAACGCTCCAAAACTTTTCAAATGCCCTTCTTTCAGGTTACTGTCTCTCTGGAAACCGTTGTTGATGCAGTCTTCTTGCTAAGAGCGTATTCTTATCACCAGCTCCCAAAACAAAAATCATATCAACCATCTCGGCTTGCGAAAAATTCATTATTTACAATTTTAATTCAAGTTTTAAATCAATTTGCTATAAAATACACTAATGCATCACACAAATTATCAACTGACAATAAATAATGACGTTTCTGATGATCTCTATTATTTTTATATGCCACGCCTCGCCGTCACGGCCAACTAACAACAAAACTTGAAAGCCGTATAGCCTTTTACAATAAAAAATGTTAAATTGTCATTATTTCAAAACTACAATTTTTGGAATATACACTCTTATACAAAGTCATCCTTATTTTTAATGCTAAATAAGATAGAATTAAAAAATAGGGGTTTCCATTTAAAAAAATGACTTTATAGGTTTTTTGAATCTACTTTTATTGTCCATTTTGATCACCCTGTATGAATGTATTACAAAAATATCAATACAGCCCATTAGAGTAGGTCCCCATTTCCAAGGAAACCAACCATAACTAATTGATAAAGGCTTCGTTTATAAAAGATTTCCATCTATGTTTTGGCCTGCAAACGTCATTTTTGACAAAAAAATTGGAATTTGTCAAAAACGGTTAGACTTAGGTATAGGACATTATACATAAAATGTGTCTAAAATTGTATGTAGAATCTAAATATGTAATATATAGGATTTTCTATTTAAAAAAATTTAAAATTACTTCTAAGCTTTTATGATCTACCCTGTATAATTAAAAATACTTTTGGAATATGGACCAGAACATATCTTACGACTTTTGTATTTAATTATAGCGGATATCCATTTTATTTATGGCTTTGTAAATGGAAGTTCAGCAGCAGCAGCCAGTGAATATAGGCGAAGATTTGCTTTTAGAAGAGCTCCGCATCCTTCAGTATTTGTAAGAGTTCACCAACAAATTATAAGTCAGGGGTTAAATAATGTGCATGGTCGTCAAAATAATAATCATAGGCAGCAAGGAAATATTGCACGACGAATTTTGCGTGAATTCGACAGAGATCTCACAACTAGCATTAGAAGAGTATCCGTAGCTTTAGGCGGAGTCCCAAATACTACTATTCACCGAACATTAAGACGGGATCACCGATATACTTACCATCTACAACCTGTTCAAGGACTACAACCGGGAGATGGAGAACGTAGAGTTGCGTATTGTCGATGGATTCTTGCTGAAAATAATAACAATCCAGGTTTTTTAAATAATGTTTTATGGACCGATGAATCCTGCTTCGATCGCCGTGGTGTGGTAAATTTTCACAACCAGCACGTTTGGGCACATGAAAATCCACATGTAGTTCGCCGGAGACATTTCCAACAAGAATTTAGTGTGAACGTCTGGATAGGTATTTATAATAATCACCTTTTTGGGCCCTACTTTTTACCACCTCGGATGAATGCTGCGGCTTTCTAGGAATTCTTAGAGAATGAACATAGGAATATGTGGGAACATATTCCCTTAAATTTACGAAGAACAGCTTGGTTCCAGCTTGATGGTTGTTCAGCTCATTATAGCAGAATCGTTAAGACACTGGCTGGACAACTATTATTCAGGAAGATGGATCGGCCGTGCAGGCCCAGTTCCCTGGCCGCCAAGATCTCCAGACCTAAATCCCTTAGATTTTTTTTTGTGTGGGGGTATTTAAAAGAAAGGGTGTATGCAGCTCCTGTGACAACAAGAGATGAACTCATTAATAGGATTAGGGATGCGTGTAATGAAATAAGACAATTTTTAGTTAATATTCCACGTACACATTTTGAACAGTTTCTTTAAATTTATTTATTATTACGATAGCGTTTTTGTTTTGTTGTTATAGGTTAAGTTTATTTGTTTAATTTATTTATTTCGTTCGTTTCGTTCTTGTTAAAATCTTAAACAGAAATTCTTTCCAATTTTTTCCAATAAATACGTATTTTTTTAACATTTATTTTGTTGTTTTACTTTTATTTTCCTTTATTTAATTCAACTGAAAAGTTAGGAAAAAATCAGTGGAGTACCTACTACTTTTTATTAAGAGACAAAAAAAACGTGCGAATTGACATAATTTGATTCTTTTTTTTTTTATTGTTCTTTTCATGGCCCACTATTTTTTGCGGGAGCATCAGACGTTCTTTACTTACCATTTGAAAACTGTTCATGGATTACAGCTAATTTATCTCAAAAACTATGCATTTTTCGAAAAAAAGCAGAAGACAAAAAAGTTCCTAAATCAAATGGGCAAATTTTTGGTTTTTAAGAGTTAGAGGCGTCGCATGAAAAAGTTCGGGGGGGATAAAGGGCGTACCACCCCAGAAAATGTACTACCCTGTAGATAAACATTAAACTACTCTTAATATTGAGTTTAAGAAGTGTAATATATGTACTAAATTTGGATTTATTATTTTAAATAGTTTTGAAGATAAATTAAAAGAACTGAAAAAAAATTAAAACTTTGAAACTCTGTGTCTCCAAAACTAAGCGTTTGGTAACCTATGTTTATATGAACTTTTTGTCTTAATTTTGAAAGCTCTACCGACTATTAAAGTCCTGCTACAAAAAACTGGAACACCCTGTATACATGATAGCCCATTTTCGAGCACTACACTAAACTTGTTTTTTAATGGAACACCCTATATATTTTTATATATTTGAATTCTCTGTTAAATGATATAAGGTACTATGGGTCTACGACTAACAAACAGTTCCTAAGTTATTGACATTTTTATGTAAACAAATTAGTCAATTAAGTAGGGTCCTGTTCCGACATCTTGAAAGATATCGGAGTGAAATTTTGGGATTTGTTTTTCCAATGTGTCTTGTTTTAACTTATACATTTAAACAGCAGACTATTTTCTCTACATATGTAGGGTGATCGACTTTGCTCAATGTTATTTTTCTCATTTTTTTAAAAGGCACACTGTATTTTATTATAGATTTGAATTTTGCTCATCATTTAACAAAGAATTTAAATATATAAAAATATATAGGGTGTTCCATTAAAAAACACAAGTTTAGTGTAGTGCTCAAAAATGGGCCACCCTGTATATACAAAAACATTTTTGCAAGATGTACCTCGTTGTTGACTACAATAATCTGTTATAATATTTTTTTTACCCAACAGTATAGGCGTATCTTCCATCCCCACATCATTGGGACATCATGTATGTAGGAAAGTAATTTTAATAAAATACCAATTACTTACCCGTGTGGTAACATATTTGCTCTACAGGGCATGTTTAACAAAGAATTTAAATATATAAAAATATATAGGGTGTTTCATTAAAAAACACAAGTTTAGTGTAGTGCTCAAAAATGGGCCACCCTGTATACACAAAAACATTTTTGCAAGATGCACCTCGTTGTTGTCTACAATAATCTGTTATAAGATTTTTTTTACCCAACAGTACAGGCGTATCTTCCATCGCCACATTAATGGGACATCATGTATGTAGGAAAGTAATTTTAACAAAATACCAATTACTTATCCGTGTGGTAATATATTTGCTCTACAGGGCATGAAAGTCATCGAAAGTATTACATAAAAACAGCTCTAATTTTTGAAGAAGACGGCCTAATCTATTATGTGCTATAAAGACAAAAAAAGTTAGGACGAATCCAATAATATACAGGATGTACCACTAAAAAAGTATATCCAGCGTAACATAATTGCCGAATACCCTACATACATATTATTAATTTTCATATACGTGCATTACTGTTATAAAAAAAAAAACCATATTAAGTAGACACAGTGTACATGTACACGAATCTATTTTACCTACGATATAATTTTATTGCTACAAATTGTTCGGCTTTGTGGTTACTCCACATTTATAGTTATTTTCTGATTTGCGAGTCACGGGTTTGTCTAATTACCAATTACTTATTTTTTCATAAGGTATAAACTATTTTGAATGATTGTTGAATTGCAGCTATCAATTTTCCAGCACTAATACAATCCAATTGATCGCTAAGGTCGGGTAGCGGGTACCGATAATTTATAGTTTGTTTAAACGTCGCTTACCAATAACTAAACGTTTTTATCTCCCTTTAAGGAAGTGACCGCACATATTCGACCGTACCGTATTTAGGCCATTCATTTGCGATATTTCCAATAGTCCCCAGTTTCGACACAGTTGCTTCAAACGGGTTAACCTTCCACTCTTCGAACATGACATTTGAGTTAAGCTAATGAACCAAATTTGGTAAGACAATGCAAACAGTTGCTTTAGTAGAGAGACCAATGTTGCGGATTCGCGATTTTAAGTTCCGATTCAGTTTGGTCACGTTCAAAATGTTTTAATTGTATCAGTTCTTGTTCATCAACAAAAGACCCAATAAGTAGGATTCTTGAATTCACTAATTACTCCTAAGTTCTTCATCATCACAACTCCCTTCTAATATCTACTAATTGTCGCAACGGTAATAGTTTATTCACGGATGGTGTCAAAAGACGCGTTTCTATTTAGAGGTGAAAAATAATGCAAACAAAGATATTATTAATTTTATCACGCCATACAATGCACCAATTTGTAGCTTTATATTGTTAAATTTTGGGCCACCTAATATTCCTAACAATCCTTAAAAAAACAAGTTGAATAAGAAAAACAAAACAAAATCCAAAAGTTAATTTTTGGCATTAAATAATATAGATGCACAAAACACAATGCATCAGGTCGTCTGTGGTGTTGGACCGACAGAAAGAACCGACTGATGTTAGAGAATTTCCAAGAGATAATCACAGTAAAATCGCATTTTAACTACAGGTCTCCATAAGCGTTCCTTCTAAAAAATGTGCAGGCTCGTATACTTTTAAGTTGAACATTTATTAACATATTTTTTACACGTTGAAGTTGGAAACACATTTGTTACAAAATAAACATTGGTTTATTAGGTAAGAATGTTGAGAGGTTCGAGTTTCATTCTAACTTTTGTAATCTAGTTTACTGTTACATAATTATTAGCTTTGAGTAACTTCAAACTTTGATCGTTAAGCACTACACTTTCGACGAACTTTATTACATTTTTGCCGATTGTACATCCACAAATGTTAGTTTTTGACAGGTTTTTTAATTTTGGGAAATATTAGTCTTAGGTCTCTGTTAACTCATTTACATTTTTGCGTTTTGGGAACAACTTTCTATAAAGATTGCCAAAATCATAATAATTAGTACTACAATAACAAAATGGCATAACACCTGTCTGCAATAGCAGAATTTGTAAAATTCGGATTTACAAAATTTGAAATCTGTTTATATTTTTTTTCAGCAGTAATATAAGAGAATAAGTATATTGAAAATAATGACAAATTCGAAAACTTATTGCCAGATTTCAACATTCTCATTGTCGAGTTTTTAAAGAATTCTTTAAATTCATTAAAATACAGAAATATTCATAGTATATTAAAAAACAAGTTTCATAAGTCCAGTCTTCAAGCATATTCAAATTTTAAAAAACGAGTTTTTTATAGAATATGTGCTTCAATCTCTTATGAAACAAGTTTTTTATAATTTATTTGATTTTTAAACAAACATTTGTATTTTAGTCGATTTAGGGATTTTTGTGGCGGTTCAATTATTTTTAAAAGTGAAAATTTGATCTAATCACACGAAAATGGAAGATAATCAAGATAATCTTGCATGTACGCCCCCTGAAATATGTAAAATTGCCAAAAATACGGTCGTGAAATTGCTCACATCAAAATTTTCCACTGGACGCATCCTGTTTTGACACATTTTGTAAAGTGACATGCATGACATAATTGTGGATCAAGCTTTACAAACCTAAACATTTTCGTAAAATGTTCCGTGAATTAATGGTTATAATGACACCGGAGATGATGACGTTGCGTTTCTTAATATGTCTATTAAAGAATAAAAATGGAAGTAAATTACAAAATAGTATATATTAAAAACAAGTTTCATAATGTCACCTTGTGGGTACATTTTAAGGATTATACGGTAGATAGTTGGTTTTGTTCTATTTTTTGAATTTCGAATTTAAAAGAATATATAATTCTGGAAGCTTTCGTTTAGTCACTTATTTTACGTATTTGAAGAATATGTGAAATTGTTTTAGTATTGTAGTATTTATAATCCCCATTTTGATAGTGATATAAAGTTTTTGGTATATTTAGCAAGTTTAGATTGGAGTTTTAAATTAAAATTTCGTTTATAGATTGGTATCAATAGATAATGGAATTCCCTCTTTACTAGATTAGTGTGAAAGAGATGTTGATTAGTTCCTGCGTACAGAAATGTTTTCGTTATTTTTAATATTGGTGTAGTTTGGTAAATGAAATCGAATTACGTTTTATAAAACTAAATTAAGTATAAAATTTATTACGTTATATGGTACATTTTTTGTTAGTTCAAATTGTAAGCCGTCAGACTGCCGTCTTCTTTTTGATAAGGTTCTGGTTTTACACAAAGAATTGAATTTTATATACGTCAGTTTAAGGTTCATTGTAGTTGAGGTTCGTGAACTTACCCATATCATGTTACTTGAGTTACCTTTTCCAGCAGTTTGCAGCATGACGTAATTTCTTTAATTCGGCTCATGAGTTCATTCGTTTTGGCTATTGAAGGTTTAAGTAAGATGGAAAGGGTTATAAGAGAAGATGGCGAATTCTGAATAAGGGAGTAATTAGTTCGGTTAGAGATGCCGTAAAGAGCAGGATTTTTTTTGCTTGTTTGCGGTGATCGCAATATATGCGAGTAGTTATAGAGTTGGAATAAGTTATTACATACTAGGGGTGTATTGAATTACCGTGGATTAAGTTGTCTCCGTTTCCGTTAAATGGGATAATATATTTGTTCGCCACATCCTCGAATTATTTTCTGCTGTGTATCGTTTGTCTATGGTCACAAGTTTTGAATATAGAAGTGGTTTCGCGTTTTCCGAAGTGCTTAACCTTTGTATTATGGACCTGCTGTAACGCATATTTTTTATGCGGGTTAATTTAACGAATTCCTGTTGAAGAGGTAGTTTCCCGTATATCGCACAAAATACAAACTTGCTATAAATAGTGCCGCTTTAATTAAGGGGAGAGTAAATTAATTAACGTTAAGAAACGCTTTGTTCATAACGCAATACCCACAAGCATGGTTAGATATTTGTACATTATCGATAAATAAGATGAAAAATTAGTCATTTGTGTGCTTTTGGTTGAAGTAACTATTATAAATTTAGTTCGAGTAAATATGAATAGGATTTTGTGGTTCGTGAAATTTTATATGGAGAGCGTTACCGTAGAAAATTAGCTATCGAATTCAATACCTGATTGACCCCTTGTTCGACCGATCATATTGTAGCCCAGAGGAAGAAGAGTAATCTATTCTTGATGGTGGTACGTAAGGTAAACTTTTATTTCTTTATTTTGTGGGTGACAATAATAAAGTGTGAGTATTTTTTGTTTATGTAGAGGATACATTCGCTTGCTTTCGTGTAGATTATTGTAGAAAAGCCCTTCAGACAATTTTAGAAACAAGCGTATTCATTCACACGATTTATTTGTTCTGTGTAATGTGGTGCATTGGAAGATTATTTCATGCAATAATATCGCAATTTATGTTATCGATATCTTTATTATTTTCGTTGTATTGAAAAAAACGGTCTTGCAAGCGTTGACTGAATTTGATCATTTCTTTAGATTTCTTGTTTTGGAATTGCGAAATTTAATGTTTTTTCTATGTAACTCTACTACAATTTAATATGTAAATGCCCTATATATGACCATTGTTAATTTTTATAACTGTTTTATTAAGAGATTGGAAACGGCTGTAACTTCATCATATGTGCCTACGATTTGCTGAAGTAAAGTAATAAATCGATAAGTTAGATATTTTTGAAATTTTGTAGTAATTGATTTATTTTATGAGAAGTATCGAGTTAAATAATTTCCCAGTGACAACCTCCATGTATCGTTCATTTAGATTGCAATCAATGCTATTGAAGTAGTTTGTTTGTAAAGTAACAAGTCATTTTAAAAGAAGTTTTAGATTATACAGCAACGAATTACGAAGTCGGTCGTTGACCGAACAGCTGTTTGATTTTGCATACGAGGGTTTTGCGAACAGTCGCTAACATTTTTTTTGGAGTTATTTTTTATAGGTTTGTTATTTGTTTGAAACTGAGCTGTATTTTTCGACAAATTTAGGTAAACTTCCCGATATCGATGTTTCGTAAAGTTTAGGGTTTATAAACGCTTAATTTTGTTGTAGTGACGTATTTTTGTGTTTTTACGATAACAATTTTTGTGTTTCGCGTGATCTTAGTGAGTTTTGGGTTTTATTTTCGCAATTATGCGGCTTTTACATAAAGCTTAGAATTTCATTGGAATTTGGGTGAACTTAGCGTAAAGATATTTTTGGAATAAAATTTTTGTAGTAGAGTAGTTTATTTTTGAGTGATCGTTTTGGTTTCCTGTTAGGTCAAACTAAGATCCGTTCATGACATTTTCGCCCTATAAATGTACTTAACAGGTGGCACCTTTTTGACAATTTTTACCCGAATTTGACGTTGTTGGAGTTGTGACGAGTGTCCTCTTACAACATTAAGTATGAACCTCGCCCCCACCACTGAGCTATGCCGTGGCACAACTGGCATTACGGGCTGGATGCTCTAGTGAGTATTTGGCCTGTAACAATAAGACCAGTCTTGAAAAACGAATTGAAGTTTAAAAAAACGTGCCACATAGCTACGAGTTTTTTAAAGAATATGTGCTTCAAGGTCTTATGTAATACGTTTTTATGCTATTTTTTTTGTAATTTGGCCTTTTTATGCCGTTTAACAAAAATGTTTACTTTAGTTGATTTAGGAATTTTTGTAGCGGTTGATAATGTCTTAATTTTAAAAATGAAAATTTTATCTAGTCGCCTTTTGTTTTGCCCAAACACTGTCAAAAACACGAAAATGGAAGATAATCTTACATGTAAGCCCACTAAAATACGCGAAATCGACAAAAATACGATCGCGAGTTTGCTCACATAAAAGTTTTTTCACTGGAAGCATCCTGATTTTGACACATTTTGTAAGAGTGACGCGAATGCCATAATTCCGGATCAAGCTTTGCCAACCTAAAAATTTTCGTAAAATATTCCGTGAATTAATGGCTGTAATGACATGGAGTTTCTTAATTATGTCTATTGAAGAATCAAAATGAAAGCAAACTACAAAAATACGTTTTGAGCACCATGCTACTGCCAATATTCCCAGTATAATCACTAGAGATTTATTCTCAGTATAGTGACGGGGTTAATTCTAACATATTAATGTAACTAAAATAAAACCATTCGTTGGATTTTTAATTGTCAAAAAATCAGTTTTGATATTTTGATTAACTTAGCCCTATTTATTATTAGCTCCCAATTTTGACAGAAATTTTACAACTTTCCATCCTACTGTTAAATGTAGTCAATAAACAGCTAAAACCAAACGACATTAATTACTAACACTAAAAATCATTAAAAACAATTTAAAGGTGCTTGATTACGTCCCTTAAATAAATTAAAATAACAGGGAGCATAAAATACTTATTGATAATTTCTAATAAGTGCATTATATATTTAATCCCATACCTCGAATCAAATTTGTTGACAGTTTTGATAAGTTGTTTTACAAATTTCATTCGATCGAAATAAAGTACTAAAAGTTTTTACCTGAATTTTTCCTACAGGTGGAGATACGACAAGGAAAATTCGCATGGTGGCTTTCAAAAAATCATCTTTGCTGATATTTTTATCTTCTTTAAACTTCTGGCAAATACCAACACTTTTTTTGACATGTTCCGTACTACTTTTTAATTTATTACTACATGCTTGCATTTTGTCAATAGTTAATTCCTTTTTACGTACACCTTTACACAAGATAAAACTAGATTTACTTGATTTAGGTGAAATCAAATTGTCAATGTTTCTAACTGACGAACTTTTTGGTTTATCACGAAAACTTAACGCCTTAAAGGTTGTTGATTTAATGCTTCGTGTAGGAATTTCCGAACCGATACTCTTTTGCTTGGTTAGTGATAATGGTTTACGAGTCTCTTTCCTATCGTCCTTGTCGTGGCCACCACCTTCTTTCTTACTCTTTTCCAATACGCTTTGAGCGTCGTCCTTACTTTTATCCCATTTAAAAACATCGAATTTACTACGTGTCAAAGAATTTTTTCTGTCTGATTTACTAACTGATTGTTCCCCATCTGTTATATCTGTTGTAGCTGAAGAAGAAGCATGACGTTGAACTCGTCGTCTGATTGAGCCTACTAATTTCTTCCATTCGTACTGTTGCCCTTCCGGGGACGAACTTCTTTTTTCTTCCACGGTCAGGTTTTCACAAGCAATCTCCGATGTATTTGAAGCTGGTTTACACAAACCGAACAGTATAATTAAGTGTCTTTTAAATATTTTACATTTAATTTATAATCTCGTATTAATACGAGAGTTATATTACAACTAATAAGCGTATTTGCTTTCCTCACCAATTGTAAAAAATCATAATAACTTATAATAAAAAACCAAAAATCTGTTTGTCTTTAGCAAATTTCAATTCCTTTGGTAACAGATGTTTGCATTTATTTAGTCAGACCTATGTAAATGTTCAGCATAGAATGTAATTCAAGTTTAAAACAAAATATGAAATATTTCTTTTCATCAAATATCCACCTTAACCCACTGTAATTAATCCTCAATCTATAAAAAAAAGTATTACATGTGAAATCTCTATATCAAATATTACTTTTTACTATGTGAAATGTCAAGATCTAAAAAATACATGCAGAAATAATAAAATTTGTGCTGAGAAGTAGAAAATCACACACGCGACAGGTTCACGTTATCCGACTTGGTTCGGGTCATTATCGATCTGTTTTTTATTAAAACTGCAGGAAGATCAAAATAGGCGTGAGCTTAAATTGCACATAAAAACAAACTAGTTTAAGACCCAACAATATTAAAATGCAATAAACTTTAATTACATTTTCCAGCTGTATATTGTAACTACTTTAACTCTATTTCCTGTCAAAAGTCTATGTTTGTTCCATAATACTTTACTCAAAATTAATAATTATATCTTGTGTTAAAGATTAATAGAACTTCAAGGGCTAATAAGAGTATCTGAAATAGGATCTTAAATTGAAATAGAGTATAAAATGTTATCAATTGGTTAAACGGAAAACGGAAATTAGAACTGCGTGGTACCGCAGCAATTTTAATACCGAAAAAGTAATTTAATGTACCTACATTAAGACCTAAAGCAGCGTATACGAAACTACAAATTGAGTTTTATATATTACCAGTAGATGTATTTCTCTTCAACATTAATTGATTGTTCCTGTCATTTGAGGATTATGTATACTTTATTTTGGACCGAACAATAAAATTGGTGATTTACACGATACATTTATATACCACCTACAGTTATAAAAACGTAGAATGTAACGTAAACACAATTGAATAAATAACTGTAATAATTCATTCGTTTAACATTACAGTACATACCGTACATTATTTGTCATACAATGGTTGAAAAATAATCAATGATATTTTGTATGTAATCAAAACTGTTAAAAGCAACCGCAAATGTTGAGTTGGGTCAATCTAATATTAGTGAACTATTTGAATTTGGTAAAGTTATTTCGTGACAGTTGTATTGATGATACTAGTTTATTGATAACGGAAAAGATAAAGGTAGATTATAATTACTTTTGTAACAACGGTATATGTGATGATAGTTTATTGATAAAATAGGAAGTAGATTGTACTTGATTGTGTAAGAAGGATATATAGAAAATGAATAAAATTACAATTACCACAATGCAGTATTGTACAGGGTTGTCCATTTTCGACACTTGACTGGTTATCTCGGTAATTATTGAACTTATTAAAAACTGATATAGGTCCCATGAGATGTATTTGGGAGAAACTGTTGGTTTAGAAGATACGGGGGTAAAACGAAAAATTGTCGGTTTTAAATGTATCCCCTGTACGTTTTATTACCAACAATAGAAGAAAATGTTTCCTATGAAACATTTAATATAGATTATTATTGAAATAAGTGAACAATTCTAATGTTTATATTAAATCAGTAGTAGGCCATGCATTAGAGGTCACAACACGAAATGAAAGTTTACATTGTTCACTGAAGACTACTGCTCCTCAGAGTAATATGCAAATTACAAGAGCTTCTTAATTTTTCTTCATAATCGTGCGATATCTAAAAATACCTACTTAATAAATAGTTCAGTATTATTTTAAGTTTTGGTATGAACGAATAAGTTCAAAAACAAATATGTATTTAAAAATCATTATTAATTTTATTAAATACTCTAGCAAAGTACAGGTCGTAAGTTCAAACCCTACTCGAGGCAAACTTTTTATTTATGTATTTAATAAAAGTAATAATAATTTTAATTAAATATTAAATATATTAAATATTAATTTAGTAGGCTATGGATGAAATCTAGTTGCCATGAAACCAAAACAGAATGAGTAATTTTATTTAATGACAGACCGCAACGTGTTTCGAGTTTTCTGTTGGATAAAATGGTTTACGAAAACTATGAAAAATATGATATACGTACAGTGCATCCCATTTTGGTTGAGACAGTCAGATATCTCGGTTGTTGTTGAGGATAGAACCTTGCGGTTTCCGCGGTCCCGTGCCACTTTTTTGTGAAACTAAAGATGGCCTGAACGGATTTTGCCTAACTTCTTTCGTTTATAAATTACAGGGTGTTTTTGAAAATCCACACTTTTTGGATCCCCTCCATATCTAAGAAGTTTCTCAGCGACAATGTCAAATTGAAAACTTGTCCCATAGAGAATTTTACGTAGAATCCAGGGGCGCACTGAATTTTTTTTTCGGGGTAACGTTATGGAGGTAAGACTCAAACTTATGATTTTTTCATTTTCTCACTAATTACTTATTTTTTTCCTTCGAAATGATATATAATATATAAACATGAAGTTTTAAAAAATGCTCCAAAATTACTAAAACATTGAATTTTAATAGAGTGCCATGGATTTCAAAGTTTTACTACAGGGATTATTATTTGTAATTTTTTTATAGTAGGTCATGAATGCTACAAACACTGTTGTTGACTTTTGGAGCATTGTTTTATCAAGTGACTGTGGAGAAATCAACACATCTGCTGTCATGATGATAAATTTTGATGCGTTTTATTGTGTTTGGTGATTTTGTTAATTTGTCAAATTTTATAATAGCTGAAAGATTTTTTCAGAACAACGAAAAGTATGATATCATACAATGTTTCAATCAATGCCATAAAAATGTTGACGAAGCATTAGAATTATATTTAAACAGGTAAACTAGTAATTAACAATAAGACATTATATGACATATTGTTTTTAAAACGTTAGATATCCAGAGAGGCGTCAACCTAGTCGAGCAACGATATTTCAACTAAAGTATAATCTACTAAATTATGTGCGTATTCTAAACCACACCCCAAGACGTATAACAAGGAAAATAATGAAGTGGATGAAATAAATGTCTTAACCAGCGTCCGTGTCTCTCCTCAGACTTCTTGTACGAAGTTAGAAAATGACACTGGCGTTCCCCGATCACGGTACAAAGGATTTTAAAAACACAAATTGAAACCCTACAAAGTGAATATTGTCCAGCATTTATACCCTGGTGATGCAGCGAGGCGTGTGAATTTCTGTAATTGGTTTTGAACCAAACTTGAAGGGACAATAATTTTGCGAGTAAAGTCATATGGTCAGACGAAGCCCATATAAGCAGTGCCGGTTTATTTAACAGGCAAAATACAAGGCACCGGTATGATGAAAACAACACCTAATTTTTGAGCAACAACAACATGGTCGATTTGGTTTTAATGTAGCCTGTTTCTTATTGGGGACATCAATAAAATACCGCATTTTTGAAGGGCTCTTAACGCGAATAGGTACTTGGCAATTTTAGAAGAAGTAATACCAGAATTCCTGGAGAATGTTACCTCGCCTATCTTAATGCCATTTACGTCTAACAAGACAGTGCCCCTCCCCAATTCGAGCATGATTGTGCCGTTTTAGAAGAAACTTTCCAGGACCATTGAATTAGAACAAATGGACCCATTAGCTGGCCTGCAAGGTCACCTGATTTGTCAGTGTTGGGACTTTTTTGTGGGGTTTTTGAAAATAAAATATACGGTAAGAGGCACAATAATATTGAAGAACTTCGTGCAACAACAGAGGAGTTTTCCAGAATTTACAAAATCGGCCTTTCATAATTTTAATGCATTACGACGTATTAAGAAATTGTGTCAATTGTTTGTTAGGGAAAATGGACATCAATTTGAATCAATGAATAAGTTACCGAATAATTTCGAAATGAAATAGTATGAGTAAATATTTAATTAGTTTATTATATTATGAACTTTTCATTACTATTTATTTGTTGCTATTAGTTACCTACGTTTTGTGTTTTATTAGTGAATTAGTGTTTGTATTGTTCTTGTTCCTTTCATGAAAAATCACAAGTAGTATTTCTTCCATTTGAACTTTTTGTATGAAAAATCCATAGCCTACTATTAAAAATCAATGTTTTAGTGATTTTGGAGCATTTTTGAAGAATTTATGTTTATATATTATATATATATATCATTTTGAAGGAAAAACAATAAGTAATTTAATGAGGTGATAAAATACAGGGTGTTCCATTGAAAAATCATAAGTTTGAGTCGTACCTCCATAACCATACCCCGAAAAAAAATTGAGTGCGCCACTTAATTCTACATAAAATTTTCTATGGGATACGTTTTCAATTTGACATTATCGCTGAGAAACTTCGTAGATATGGAGGGGTTCCAAAAAGTGTGAATTTTCAAAAACGCCCTGTAACTTATGAACGAAAGAAGTTAGGAAAAAATCCGTTCAGCACATCTTGAGTTTCATAAAAAAGTGGCACAGGACCGCGAAAACCGCAAGGTTCTATCTTCAACAACAACCGAGATACTTGGCTGTCTCAACCAAAATGGGATACATATATCGAATGCCAAAGAAATTTATATGTTCGACGTTATCCCGAGAGTGATATATTTAAAAGACTAGAAAACGATTTGAAGAATTATGGAAACTTTAGTAAACCAAGACCTGGTGAATACACCAAGGAAAATAAAGAAAACGAAATAATAAGCGTTCTTGGGTTCGTGTAATGTGTTTCGTTTACTGTTGCCAATTACCTGGAATAATTTTATACTCAAATTGCATACTTATCATAATGTTATTAAAATCAAATTCACTTTCAGCATGGAACTCCAACGTCTATACCAACAATAGAAAAAGCAGTTGGGGTGTTAAAAGCCAAGGTTCAAAAGATAAAAATCATTACTTCCCATATAAAGTAACCTTGGCACAATATTTGCACCCCGGAGATCATGAGAGAAGAATTGAATTTTGCCGTTGGTTTTTATATAAAAATAACGAAATTCCCAATTTTTATAAAAAAAATTGTATGGTCCGATGAGGCAAGAATTACAAATGATGGAATTATGAATCGCCACAATGAAAGATACTGGACCAACACCCACCCGTATTTATTGAGACCAGTTCGCCAACAGGGTAGATATTTGGTTATAATATGAGTTATTTTTTAAAAGGACACATGTTTTCTATACAATTTGTGAATAAAACCTGAATAGTGAAAGATACCTAATATTCTGGAAATTAACCTTTTAAATTTGTTTGAAGAACGAACAAATATATATTTTCAGCATAACGGCATAACGCCTTAAGAGTCGGGAATATTTAAATATGAACTTCCCAAATAGAGGGTTGAGAACATATGGAAAACATAACCTTATATAGTGAGGCAGCCTTAAGTGAGAGAAGTTGTGAGTGGTATGACATTAAAGACAGAGAACACAGCGGAAAGCCGAAAGTATAACGAAGACGTAGAATTGGAAGCATTATTGAATCAAGATTCGTGCCAAACGCAAGAACTTGAACTTATATTAGGAGTAAGTCAACAAGCAATTTTACATCGGTTGAAATCATTCGGAATAATTAAGTCTAAAGACTTGAATTTTTATACCGATGCGTACCCGCCGTCGAACTTTTACTTAGTTATTATTGTTACCACATTGGTAAAATAGAAAACTTGCAAAAGAAATATTAGATGTGCCGTTTGAGAAAAGTTAGGTCACCAGTAAGTTACGGTTAAAATTAACAAATGTAAAACATCATTATCGTAACGTTGGACATCTGTCAACAACATAACCTTAAAATATTAGTAATTTTTATCAATATATCAATATAACATAATATAATTTGTGTGGCATAATGTCGAATTGTGAGCCGAATAAGGGTCATTTCCGGGAACTTTTGATTTACTTCTTCAATTTGAAGAAAGCGGTAGCTGAGGCGCATCGGTTGCTGTAAAAGCATATAGTGAGGCAGCCTTAAGTAAGAGAAGTTGTGAGTGGTATGACATCGAAGACAGATAACGTAGAATACAAAGAAAGAAAATAGTTTAAAACTCAGATTTACTGTTATTCTATAAGAACCTAATCTAAAAATGGAGATTTTTAAATACAAATAAGTATTAATTAAGAAACCATTGGGGACATGTTTCTAACTAAACATGTTCGCTTAAATTGAATAAACAGTAAAATGTTTTTGGATTAACGTGTGTAGAGTTGACGATGAGCATTTTTTGTTTTTCTTATGCTTGCTAATATTACTACTGGGTGAAATGAATTACTTTTTTCAATGATACATATTATAGAAATTAAGATATTAACACTTGCACGTAGCAAGTAGCAACAGCACAACGCATATTTGTGGCAATAGCACTCTAATTCTCAACAAAATCCAGTAATAAAATCAGGCACCGTACGTAAACAAGCACTTCGCGCCAGAATTACTCCCCAGCTTACGCGACCCAGCTCCGCCTGCTATGCGCAATATCCTATCTTCTGTTTATTGTATCATGCACTTATATTACGAGTAGCTCAAAAAACAATTTTACATCGGTTCAAATCATTCGGAATAATTAAACCCAAATACTTGAATTATTATACCGATGCATACATACCGTCGAGATTTTACTTTATTTATTATTGTTACCACATTGGTAAAATCGAAAATTTGCAAAAAAATATCAGGTGTACAATTGCCATTTGAGAAAAGTTGGGCCACCAATAAGTTATGGTTAAAATTACCAAATGTAAAACGTCATTATCGTAAGTATAATACAGGGTGATTTATGACTATTTCCTTGGTCTCTTGTGCCTAAACGGTACCGTTTCATCTTCAGCTTAATTTCTTGGTGACATATGTAAATTGATAAGGATTAGTTTCAACTACTCAGGGGGGTTCAGAAAATTGTAATAGATCAAAGTTAGGTTTGTTTAAATACAACGCCCTGTATTTTATATCATTTATAGACTATACGTTGAAAATTAAGTCAACTTTATTCAACGTTCTCTATACCTATCGGGAAAATTGTGATTTTAAAAAAATATTTAATTTAAAAAAGAACTAAAAACACGGAAACCTCTTACTTTGAGTAACACAAATTTATATCGATTTATTCTGATCTTTAAAGCTTCCATTTGCACTGTGTAGGATTTCGATATTTAGCACAAGATGTTTAGGAAAAGGATTTTTATTTTATATTTTTCAAACATCAAAAACCCACTTAACTTAAACGGACCACCCTGTATAATTTTTATTTATGTGAAATAACTTTTCATCTTCTATCAAAAACTATTAGTAAAGCATAGGTCTAAAATTAACGATTAAAAAGTTATTCAGATTTCTCTCTAAAATTTGTATGGAAATTTTTTTGTTTACATTCTAGTAGCTGATGATTTTAAAAGTAAGATATTGTTTAATTGGTCTAGTTGGAGGCTATCCTTAACCTTAGTGTTCGGTCAAATACTGTCAAAATTCTTAGTTTATTTTCAATAGTGCTATAATCCTTTAAGACTAAAAAAATGAAACAGTATTCTCAAGAAAAAAGAGTGGATAAGACGTTTATCCTTGGTGAATGTTTTAGAAATTGTTTGTTAGCGTCAAGGGTATACGCAGAAAGGTATCTTGATCGACCACATCCAGACAAAAGAGCGTTTGAAGAACTGCTACAAACTTTTTGTGAAACTGGTGGTGTATCTTACAAGAAACAGACTAAAGCAAAGCATTAAAATACTGATCTTTTTTGGGTTTTTTAATGGTGTATTTTAAATTATAAACATAAACATCAGCCTGTTATTAATATTAATAGCAGGCTGATGTTTATATTTTAATTTTTTAACTTTGACAAAATTGTTTACAACATCTTTAACAATTTTAATAGATATTGCTACTGACGAAGATAACTGTAAGTGTTATCAAAACGTTTAGATTGTATAATTTAAAATACACCATTAAAAAACCCAAAAAAGATAAGAATTTTATTATGTGTGATAATGGTGAAAGTTTACAATTTCATAAAGCAAAGTATGTTGTAAATAATGAGGACAATGAGTTGTTAGTTTTAGACCGAGTGTTTGACTTCTGACCATGTTCTAATATCTACAGCTGCACCAAATATTCATGGATAAAAATTCTTGTTGTGTATTTGGTGGGATAAGCTCGGTGTCGTGTATCATAAGTTCCCCATCCGCCGTATTCACCAAACCTGGCTCGTTCTGATTACCACTTTTTTTGCGTACGGCCTGTTTGACCAACACTTAATCATATGAACACACTAAAAATGGGATCGATTAGTGAATCGCTTCAACAGATGAAGCATTCTTCCGACGCGGTATTCATACGCTGCCAGAAATATGGGAAAAAGTAGTGGCAAGCGATGGACAATACTTCAAATAAAACAGTAGGTTCCGTTATTTCACAAGAAATGCCCAATTGATGATAAAAAACGGACGAAAATTTGGGAATCACAGTTCTTGTTAGCTGTTCAAAAATACAAATTCCTGAAAATATCTCATAAATATTTTTTTCAACAAGACGGTGCCCCGGCCTATAATGCTTTGGCAGTGAGGAATTACTTAGAAATCGTTGGATTGTAATATTCGGTTCGGTATTATGACGGTTTTGATAAATTATGTTTTTCTGAAAACCCCAGTATTAACAGATTTCGATATCGTCGCGACTATAACACCGAACCGAATCAATCCAACAATTGGAAACGGTTTTATAAGTAATTCCTCACTGCCAAAGCATCATGGGATTGTTGAAAAAAATATTTGGAAGATGTTTTTCAGGAATGTCTATATTTATATTTTTGAAAAGCTAAGAAAAAACTGCAGCTGATGGTTGCCAAGTCAACTATAATTCCCATTAAAAAAAATGCAAGTCTATATTATTACTCAAAAATCGCACCCCCTATAAAAATTCTAAGCACGTCACTGAATTCGGTACTTCGGAATATATAAGTACCGTTGACGAAATATGTCAGTATAATAGTATTTAGCAAGCTATCAGACCTGGGAAAAAGTCTAGAAATATCGACGTTTGGTTATAAGTCGAAAACAAAATAAGATACTGAATTTTCAATTTTGCCATGAAATCTAGGTCAACAAAGTAGTACGCGGATGTAAAAACTGCAAACTTCTATATTTGATAATAACAAAAATATCTAACACTTAAATGAAACACATACTTTCCATACCACTGTTATAACTTTACATTTTAGTATATACATTTTTATTATTATTATTTAAAAATTAAAACATTATCTACTAAGCAAAATAAAATTAAGCTAATGAGCATTTTTTCAGTAATTTATTTCGCTGCTAAAACTGCTTCAATCTCTGGTGCAATATGCCAATGTTTTTAACACAATGCTTTGATCTACATTACATGTTAATAATTCTATGTATACAGTGTCCTATTAGTATTTGAGATTCAAAATTTGCACATTTAACCACCCCTCGTAATTGCTTTATCGAAATGGTGAAAAGAGGGTTTTATACAGAATTTTCTGTAGAATTTAGTGACGTGCATAGTTTTCCCCACAATAAGTCAGTTTCTTCACAATAAACTAAAGTTTTTTTTATGGAACACCCTGTATGTTTTTTATAATGTAATAGAGCTTACGTTCAGCTTTTAAAAACATATATTGAGTGGCACTTCTTTTGCATTATTAACCTCGAAAGTAATGTTTTGTTAATTTAACATTTTGATGATATAGGTGTCCATGAAACCTATAAACTCAGTATAAACGCGTATTTTCTTGAACGTCCAAGATATATTTGAGTATTAAAAAATGACTAATATATTATTTCTACTTTATTATAATTATAAACATGTAAATACGCGATAATAATAAATCTAAGGACTTTTGCGCAAAAATGCAAA